>JACEFZ010017923.1:197500-520000 GCA_014155875.1 Cepaea nemoralis | reverse complement strand
TCGTACTGTCGTACAGACAGACAGACAGACAGACAGACAGACAGACAGACAGACAGACAGACAGACAGCCAGACAGCCAGACAGACAGACACGCATGCATGCATGCATGCATTTTGCTTGTAGAATAATTTAGAATTTGTTGATATCATTTATATTGTACTTGGATATTTACATTCCGTCCTGATTAATATCAAGTTGCTTAGATCATGTATTACTTCGAAGAACATTCACAACTCAATTTCACCATTTACATTGTAATATGATAAGTTACACCTGGAATTGAGCTGTCACAATGTACTAATATCATTCACATTGTTATTTAATTAGTCGCGGTTCCAACTTCACGGCAACGGGTCGTCTCCATATTGCTCCGTTCCTGTGCCAGTGAATATCACACAAAATGCTCCTCATTGCCTTATGTAAACAATTTCATAGACAGGAGTGTCGGCAAGCCAACAGCCCGCACAGGTGCACTGTGCATAATGCCGCTGCCAGAATTTCAACACAAGTCTTCCATGAAAAATACAGTTCATCGTCAAATGAAACGGCAGTCAACAGAAAGACTTCATTGACCAGAGTTGTATCCTATATGGCTCGGTCTCTTTCTGCAGGGCGACTCACCGAAAGCGCCGCACAAAGCACGAACTCCGTAGCTACAGCGACAACTCTCAGGAGTCTCCTGAAAAAAGAACTCGTGAACCGAAAAGGTAAACCAGACAGTCCAGCAACAGCCGGCCGTCATCGTTCCGAACATGCAGTTTACGCTAAAAACAACCGCGGACAGATGCAAAAGCATTCCACGCGAAATTCACATTTCACAGTGTTGCCCCTTGTACTCACTCAGTAGCAGGGCGACGGAATCAGACATTACACACACACCAAACATTCACAGTGTACCTGGCATATTGACATCTGTCGTTGAGTAAGCACACATTCGAAACATTTACACTGCACAATGAATAAGCACACCTGCCCTTGAGAAATTACAACTTATTAACATTCTCACCTTACATGTATAATTCACAACTGGCATTGAGTAATCACAACTTAACAAAATTCACATTGTACAATGATTATTCACACTCACACTGAGTAATCACAACTTACTAACATTCACATTGTACAGAAATTATTCACACCTGAAACTGTGTAATCATGACATACTAACATTCACATTGTACAGGGATTATTCAAAACTGAAACTGAGTAATCATTACATACTAACATTAACATTGTCCAAGGATTATTCGCACCTGAAACTGAGTAATCATGACATACTAACAATAACATTGTACAAGGATTATTCACACCTGAAACTGAATCATGACATACTAACATTCACATTGTACAAGGATTATTCATACCTGAAACTAAGTAATCATGACATACTAACATTAACATTGTACAAGATTTATTCGCACCTGAAACTGAGTAATCATGACATACTAACATTAACATTGTACAAGGATTATTCGCACATGAAACTAAGTAATTATGACATACTAACATTAACATTGTACAAGGATTATTAGTACCTCACATTGAGTAATCACAACTTACTAACATTCACATTGTACAGAAATTATTCACACCTGAAACTGTGTAATCATGACATGCTAATATTCACATTATTTTAGCATTATTCACATTTGACAATGAGTAATCATAACTTACTAACATCCTCACTGCATCAAGTTTGCTTACACCTGATAATGAGTAATCACAAATGACTAACATTCACATTATACTAGGATTATTCACATCTGACATGGAGTAATCACAACTTACTAGGAGTATTTACAACTACACGGAAAAATGTCATAAAGTGCACGCCGACTAACTCGACATCAATAATTCCCATCGTGGAATCTGGGTTGCACGTCGAGTCATCTCGGTCCCGTACCCAAAATGGCACTTGCCTTGCCTTGTGTAGGTAGACCAAGTCCACTGCAACATATAGAAAGGCAACTGTACTATTTTAGACTCGGCATAGTTTGGTTTTAGCGAAGATTTTCGTATATTTAACACCACGTCACTGAGCTACTACTCAGAATTATAATTAGAAGATCAAGAAAGAAAATGAAAATGGAAATTTGTGACAAACAGTATGGATTTGTGGAAGGAAAAGGTACAAACAAAGCAATATATTCACATGAACATTTTAACACTTTTGTGAATACTATATTTTGAAACCGTAAAGAACACATGTGTCATTTTTCGATGTAATCATCACTAGGTTAAATGAAAGTCCTCCAGCTCCGATACAGTGCGTGGATTCCTGTAGAAAAGAATGTTCTTGGTAACGTGTGCTGTAATTCATCATTGAAAGAAATGTTTGTCAGAGAATTCACGGCTTTTGGCAACTTCCTACTCCTTCCATACACTTGCTAGACTGACAGGCACACATCCCCATACTAGACGTTCAATCTCCGAAGTATTTCTATTGATTTCATTCTTTAACTGATCAAATAACGGATAATAGAACTCTAATCAACGTTGGGGCATTTCAAAAGTGGGGCGGCTATATTCAAACTGTCCTGATGACGTCACAATGTTTTGCTGTACTGTGGTGCCAGGTGCTTAACACTCTTGTTACCCTTAACAACAATTTTGACGGATTACAAGACAATAACGCGGTTATTGTAATTTATATCACACTTTAAATGTTTTCATTTGAACCCGCCTAATAAAACGGGACGTGGAGAGGTCAGTTATGAACACATAAAGCTAGGAGTAATACATATTTGTGTTTTGTCACCGGATCTCTTCTCCCTCTATAGCGAAGTGATAATGAGAGAGATCAAAGGAAAGTCAGGAATACTAATCTCGTCTTATGGTGCCGCCTGATGCGGCCGCTTCTCTATATCATTCATAGCACGGCACAGCTCTGGATAGGACTCTCCTTGATCATAAAGAAACCAGCAACCATGTTGATGTCAAAGAAAAGGGTAACACCACAATGTGAAATGGGAATAGAAACAAAAAAGAATTCTTAACACTGAGGATGATTTTAAATACTTAGGGGCATTTATAACATCAGATGGAAGGAGCACAACAGAGATTACGAAAGAATAAATAGTTCAAGCACAATTAGCATTTCAGTAAATAAAGCGTATTTGTTGCAATGCGTTACGAAAATTGAATGTAGCAAAGAGAGTGCGGAAATGATACGCAAATCCTATTTTGCTGAATGACAGTAAATTTTGGAATGTAAATGAACAAATTACAAAGAACATATGATGGGAAGAGATCTTGGCAACTGGAAAAATCAAGGGAAACAGTGGCATAATCAGTCTAAGAGAAATTATGCTGGTTGGACTGAGACGATTGCACGAGGGATAGCATCAGCACAGTTAATCTTTAATACCAGACCCCAGAGATGTGGGGAGACATGAAATCCTACGCCATCTGGCGGTGTATTTGTTGATGATGATGATAATTTAAATTATATGTTATCTTTATGTCAGATATTAGTCAGATATGACTGGGCTACCGCATTTTAGTAGACGGCACTATCTGATTTCTGTCAGCGCGGTATGTCGCTCACCAAATTCAACAAGCCGCATTGTGCCAACGGCTTCGGGCGGATGAGAGCAACTGGAAGGGTACAAGCTTATCCCAAGACATGTAATGTAACGACTACATGTCATATCAGGACAGATCAGACTTTAAATCGTAGTTGTCAGCTGGTCCAGGATCGAAGCTCCGACAGACGAACAATTACAGCATTCGTTTGATGTTCCATGAGCTTCTGCCGCTGGTCTTGCCCAATACGTTTGGTGTTACCATTCATATGGCCTAAACTAGGCAGACTGAGTGAGTGAGGGATCTTGCTGCATGGGCAAAATATGATCTTTACAATTTAGTCCAGGTATTGTGCTATGAAGATGTATAACTCCGTCCATGGTTCCTGCCATCAGTTGTGGTTATTATGCCTGTTTTGAAGCACACTGTCACAAACTATCACTTCTCAAGACGATCAGGTGCCAGTCTGTGATGAAGGCAGACTTCCTGTCAGTGGGACGTGGGCGTAATTGCTAGGATGTTACGCTGACAATGGCATCTGGCCGGTAGAGACTTTGATGTCTGGAATCGCCGTTCGCTGAGGGAGAGAAACTCTGGTCACCAATCCTCAATGCCCTCAGGTGTACATAATGTCATAGTGCTAACACATGATATGGCCGCATGCCCGTTTACACGCCTAGACGTATGAAGGATACAGCCTTAGGCTCATATTGTTATCAACTATTTAAAGTACACTTTTCACATGGGGCAGTCAAGATCAATGTGTGTGATTTTCACTGGCACATGAATGAAGCATGGTAGGGCAAACCTTAGCCGTGAATTTGGAGCCGCGACTAACTAACTCAGTAAGTAACTATTACACACCAATCGACACTTGGTGGGCCATGTTTGAGGATCAAGCGAGCTGCCTTTACTGCCCAAGACACTCTCGGTACTCATTTTAGTCTGTGTGTACCTGACCAACCAGGTCAACTTTTATCCACCCGAAGGCTGGCGATAGTATGTGGGTGGTCAGACGTGGGTTCCAAGGCTGGCGATGGTATGCGGGTAGTCAGACGTGGGTTCCAAGGCTGGCGATAGTATGCGGGTGGTCAGACGTGTGTTTCAAGGCTGGCGATGGTATGTGGGTGGTCAGACGTGGGTTCCAAGGCTGGCGATGATATGTGAGTGGTCAGACGTGTGTTCCAAGGCTGGCAATGATATGCGGGTGGTCAGACGTGGGTTCCATCACAACAATCGCCGTTCGCTAGGGAAGCAACGGGCAAACCTAGTCCTCCGTGCCTTCAGATGTAACAATGTGACGGTCTTAACACATTGTATACCCACAGCAGACGTCTATTTCTGAATTGTTTCAAGTGTTATTGAGTTGGCATTGGGCACCGCCAATCCTCGCAATAGCATCCTTTCCACATACGGGTTCTCAATCTGTCCCTTCACTTTCTCCACCTAGTCCCATAGGCTCACGACCACCTCTCCTTTGTCCATAGGTAAACGACCACCAAGAGGTGTATTCCCTGCCAGCCTATCAGCATCTTCATTAGCCCGCCTTTCCGCATGGCCAGGGCAAACAATCCATACAATTCTTAAATTCTTTGAACTCTGAAGCGAGGTCAGCTATTCCACACGAAACATTTCTTTCTCCACTTTACTAAGCTTACTTCTTGAGTCCGTGATGAAGACATTAGCCTGTTCAGCTGTTATAGGCTATAATTAGGCTATTTAATGTCATTTATTTTACATAGATTACGTATTGCATTTTATTGTTATCTATATGTTTTTTAAATTTATGTATTTACTATTTATTTATTGTGTATTCGCTCGCATTGAACTCAAGCTTTGCCCATACAAGGACTGCTACTAGCGTACTGAACTGTTGGTTGCCTGTGGATTACCTTTCCCTATTACCAGTGTCCCTCGCCAGAAGGCGAATCCACTCAGATTTCTGAGGTACTTGTCTTTTAAGTCCTCCCAGTCAAGGTCGAGAAATCAACATCTTAGTCCGGTTGACTAGTGTATGGCTTGTACCCACTACCTCGGCATCGGTACAGCAAATGTTTATCCATTCAGCCATGCTGACCTGTTGGCTCTGTGTTTGATTACCCATATATCCATATTGTTAATTGTGTGATGCGCATATTTCTCCTTCCATATATACAACCATTCACCACATGGCTTCATGGTACGATTATGTTGTCCTGCAATGCTAAACCACATTCATGCCGTGTCATAAATGAATCACCAAAAATAACCGAGAAGTAGACGCTAAGGTTGAATAGAACACAAGAAACAAAAAGGACGTTGCGGCTAAAGCCTTCGTCAGCACGCACACGCACACACACACACACACACACACACGCGCGCGCGCACACACACAGAGATAACTACATAAAACATTACATACTCTTTTTGTTAACATGTTCATTGTTGTTGCTGCCTTTCCAATCCCGATGTTGATTTCCTGGTATCGGGATAATTTGCTATTTACTCTGATCCTAGATATGCGAAATGGTCTACTATCTCCAGTTCGGAATCGTCAATAAAGATTGATGGTACCCCATGTGCACCATCTGACATACATCTTTATGTTATTTCTGCTAAATGTTAAATCAACTTCAGAACAAGCATTGGAGAATGCAGATAGTTAGGTAGTTAGTTAGTTAGTTAGGTTGTTTGTTAGTTAGTTAGTTAGTTAATTAGTTAGTTCGTTAGTTAATTAGTTAGTTAATTAGTTAATTAATTAATTAGTTAATTAGTTAGTTAGTTAGTTAGTTAATAAATTAGTTAATTAGTTAATTAGTTAGTTAATTAGATAGTTAATTCGTTAATTAGTTAGTTAATTAGTTAGTTAATTAGTTAATTAGTTAGTTAATTAGTTAGTTAGTTAGTTAATTAGTTAGTTAGTTAATTAATTAGTTAATTAGTTAATTAGTTAGTTAGTTAGTTAGTTAGTTAGTTAGTTAGTTAGTTAGTTAGTTAGTCGACAGATCATCCTCGTTGCACATCGAACCATTCAGTCCATAAGTGCTCAGATCCCCTCCTCAGCAAATCCCGCAGCGTGTAGCGGCTAACGACACCAGTTCTGTGTTGGTTTATCTATCTTCTTTGGCTTTCTGCGTAGTGTTTTTGGTTGACCACCCCTCTTTTATTTTTCTATTCTCGCAGACTGACCATGGTTGTCTCACCGTTGTGTTGTCTCAATTAAAATATCAATATAGTAGTTTTTCATTTGTGTCAGGTCTTAGATATGACTGAGCTACCGTATAACAGTAGACGATACTACCTGCTTTCTGTTAGCGCCGAACGTTGGGCGACGCTTACCAAACCCGACACCCCACATTGTGCCAACGGTTTCGGGCGGAAGAGCGCAATTGGGAGGGTACAAGACTTACCCTGGTGCGAGGAAATGCAGGCTAAAGACAAAATGTCATGGCAGGGCAGACCAGGCCCTAAGCCTTGGTTGGCGGCTGGTCTAGGATCGAAGCTCCGACAGGCAGACAATTAGAGCATTGCTTTGCTGATCAGGCAGCTTCTGCAGCTTGTCTTGTTCCAGATGTAGAGGTGTTTACCTTTCCTCTGGAGTGAACTAGGCAGGCCGAGAGAGGGATCATGCTGCATGGGCAACACATGATCTCTATATTTTTGCCCAGGCTTTGTGCTATGGAGAGGCAATAACTCCATCCCTGGTCTTAACTCGTCTCGGAATCAATCACTGTGAACGGACATTTACAGCGCAAATTGGCCTTATCAGTCACATTCGCTACCGCCATAGGTAAAAGGTTTTATTCCTTTTTAAAACACAAACTATCGTCTGTCAAGACGGCAAGGTGCATATATATATATATATATATATATATATATATATATATATATATATATATATATATATATATATATATATATATATATATATATATATATACTTTTATAGAACGTTCAATTACTGTTCTCAGTATTTACACAGCATTGACTGAACCCTTGCCTTCTACAAACCCACATTGTTCTTCTCATATTTCGGGTTGTTTTTTCTTCCAAACTCGTTGCATGATAATTCACAGCAAAATCTTCGTGATGTGGCTCATTATACTAATTGATCGATATTGATCACATTCCAAGGCATTTTTCTTCGTGATTACAATAAATATAGAATTACATAATTTCAGGAGGTATATCTCCAGTATCGTATATTTCTTTCAGCAGTCTGGTGATTTGGTCTGTTCCATATTCTTCTAAGGCTTTCATCATTTCTATTGTTATGTTATCTGTACCCGGGGTCTTGCCAGGTTTCACAAAGTTAAGAGCATTCTGAACTTCCATTTCAAAATTGATGGTTCTTCATTATTATTGCGATGATCATATTGTTTTTCTCTTCTATCATCATAAAGGTCTTTCACATAATCTGACCACGCATGTAATATCCGATCTTTTCCCATTATGATTTTGCCATCTTTGGTTTTTAGGCAACCCGTTGATGTGTGTGTTCTTTTGTTAGCGGTGAATTTAATTCTTTTGTGCATTAATTTGGTATTCCGTGTGTTGTGTTGATTTTCAATGTATTTGCAGTTTTCCTCAAGCCATGTTTTTTTTTCTGTTGCCCCTTTGCATAGCTTCCTAATTTTCCAGTGAATCTCTTTATATTTTTCCTTGTTATGTTGTTTTTTTTATTATTTCTTCTTATTTCCATGAGTTTTAAGATGTCTTCATTCATCAATTTCTTGTGTCCTATTATCTTTATTTTTGGGATGGTTGTTTTTGCAGCTTGGTTGACTGAGTTCTTTAATATTTCCCATTGGTCACTGATGTCTTGAAACAATATTTCCATGCATCGAGAATGCAATGCGTCTACGTTGAGTGTATCTTTTATTTCCTCACTTTTATGTGCTTGTAGATCACATTTTGCGTTTCTTGGTGGTGAATATTTGACTTTCTTTAATTTTATATGTAAATTGCTAAAGATTAATCTTAATCTATGGTCGCTGTAGCAGTCTGCACATGGTATAGTTTTCGCGACTTTTAAGGCATTTCGAAATCTTCTGTTGATGAAAATGTAATCAATCTGATTTCTGATCTTATGATGAGGACTCCTCCATGTCCATAATCTCCTTGGGTGCTGTTGATACCAGGTGTTTCCAATAATCAAATCATGCTCTTTTGCCCACTGTACAAGTCTGCCACCTCTTGCATTCTTGCATTTCCCTAGTTCATACTTGCCTACTGTACATCTGTCCTGTCAATAACCAGCTAAAATACTTCGACCATATTAAACGTCACAGTGACTGGCAGAGACCAGTGATGGGACGCCTGGTTTCTGGTTGAAGAGGTAGAGGTCGGACTTCACAAAGATGGACAAGGATAATGCAGCCATCTTGAGCACGTGTAATCATGAAGCGGGAGATTTTTTTGGGGGGTGGGTGGGGGGTGGGGGGCATACTGTTATGAGAGATTGAGTTTGGTATATAGATGGATAGCGTCGGCAGTGCTGAAAAGTTCGTGCTCTGCATGAGATTATTCTTTTTGCGATCTGTGTCAGGAGACGGAAGGAATTATGGAGACAGCCGAGAGCACCCTAACGTGTTACTTACAACCCCTCCCCCCCCCCCCCCACACACACACACACAAAGAAAGAAAAAAAATCAAACGAGATTATTCCTTGATTGCAGTTGCTTACGAGGAAACTCGGTATATATCACCGATATCACCGATAAGCCGAACATGACAATTCTGGTTTCCAAAGGTGCCACCAGGGCTTTCGGCTTGGCTAACGCAGTGTAGTCTTAGGTGTCTATTTACTTGCGTAAATCATACATCAATGGCGATCTCCTTCAAGGTTTGTCTCTCAATGAATTCGCAATGAATACACTGCGTTTGTCAGTGGGCTTATTGGAATGATTTATGTGAGCTCAATACGTTGACTAATTCGAATCAAACTCCAACGTATTTAATACATAATTCTTCACTTGTTGCATAACGCTCACACTGTTGCTATCAGCAAACGGAGGGTCTGTGTATAGACTCTATTTAGATTATAGGGTAGTGTTTGAGCTCATTTCCAGACACAAGGTGAGAAATGTTACTTGTTAATGTAAAGGTTTAATGGTGCTTAGGGTTGCTATTCCAAGAATACAGCGAGATCTACAAAGTATTCACGGCGACTAATTAAGAAGAATACTGGACAGCGAGGATGACTACATTTGGGTTCGGGTCAATGTGGCGGGTAGGCTTTGAGCTGTTAATGCCTCTTGGGTATTTTAGCTTCTGACTACGGTTTGCTTACGTATTTTCCTCAAGTTGTACTGGTAGTATATGGTTCCGTCGCCCACCTTCTGTGTTAAGTGTATGGTGCGACACAGTGAGCTGTGGATTTCACGTGGACTGCTTTTACATCTGTTTGCAGTTGTTTGTATTTTAAAATGCCTGTTCAGAAAAATGGCGGACGGCCGGTTACTGAACCACCTGGTTTTGCCCTAAGTTAAAATGTGTGTGTAGCTTATGTTTTCCTAGTGATTGCTGCTTCCATCGACGATGAACTGTGCCTTTAGTGGTGGACTGTTGTGTTCTGACAGCGACCTTTAGAATGTATGCCTGTGCGTGCTATATGTTTGACGGGACTGATTCTGTTCAACTTTTCCCATCGGACTGAAAGGATTATTGTATGTTATCGCTACCATCACAGGAACGGATCATTATTGGGTGATCCTTGCCTTGAAGTCGGAGCCACGACTAACTAACACAGAGGAAGACACGGAGCAAAAATGTTGATATTATTTAGCCATGGCAAGTGAATAGATCCCTGCCGTCGGAGATCACAATTTGCGCAGAAGCATGATCGAGCGCGGCTGTCGGCAATGAAATTGGTGATAATAATGACGACTGAGACATTAACGCAGGCATCACTTACAGTACTGGCAACCTGGACCAAAGTATCCTTTAGCACACGACTCTCCGGGCGGACAGCTCCCGTCAATGCTGCACGACGCCGTGCGGAAGCAGTGACACTTATACATGCAGTTGACTCCAAACCATTCGGGTGGGCAGGTCGCCGGGTACGCTGCAAATATAATTTCAGTAGGTATTGCTTGTCTTAATATGTAATAATTAAAATCACAAATGGTGTATATGCAAGTTATCTTCTCTTCTTCCTTTTCGCCGTCAGTAGCCTGCCATGATTTTTCTGAGAACACATTATCAGATTCAGGGTCGAAAAAAAGTAGGTTTCCACCAAACACAAATGTATGGCGAAACATTGGAAGTAGGTGGTGTGTCACAACTATGGCTTAAAAGTTATAATTATGGTATCAGGTATGTTGCATTATGCTTACAATTAAATGGATTTGTACATGGAAAACAATTCTGTTGAGTTTTTAACTATCATTTGATGTATACCTTGATGGTAGTAATGGACAATTTGAATATGATGATTTATCATACTATGGCATTTAATCGGTTAGATGTTCATATCTTTCAAACACCACCGATGCTATTCTGTGTGACGACTTTAGCGTCTTCCAGATATAGATTCACATTGTCTTCCCATCATCTACCCTATACCACACGGTTGTTCTATGTGTCATTAGTGTTTTATCTAGTACTACTATTCAAATAAGGACCTGTGTTGCTAAATTGTGCGCTGGAGGTTGGGGAGACCAATGAATAGATGCGCAGCCATCACCCTTCACAAACCGCTACACTGTATTATCGTAACGGGGCTGGTAAAATATCAATCACGTTTTGTTTCGTCAAAGGGTGCCGCTGCATGGTATGTTACTAAGCCAGTTTGTGTGTGCATGTAGGTATGTTTCTAGAGCAGAGTGTTTTCTCTTGCATTGTCATGTGTGTGTATGTGTATATGTAGTGCAGGGATTTTCTGGATTGTCATGTGTGTGTATGTGTATATGTAGTGCAGGGATTTTCTGGATTGCCATGTGTGTGTGTATACATCATTTGGTGTGTTGAAATATTCAACACTTTATCGTAACATATATTAATATTCTTCTTCTTTTGGTATGGGTTCCAACAACCGAGAACAGGTCCTCAAATACTCGCCCCAAGCCCTTTTATCTTTAGCTATCACATGCAGCTCTGACTATGTCCGTCCAGTATTGTTCCTGTTCGTTTCTACTTCTCTTCTCCACTAGTTTTTACTTCTCTTGTCCATGAGTTTCTACTTCTCTTCTCCACGAGTTTCTACTTCTCTTCTCCACGAGTTTCTACTTCTCTTCTCCACGAGTTTCTACTTCTCTTCTCCACGAGTTTCTACTTCTCTTCTCCATGAGTTTCTACTTCTCTTCTCCATGAGTTTCTACTTCTCTTCTCCACGAGTTTCTACTTCTCTTCTCCATGAGTTTCTACTTCTCTTCTCCACGAGTTTCTACTTCTCTTCTCCACGAGTTTCTACTTCCCTTCTCCACGAGTTTCTACTTCTCTTCTCCATGAGTTTCTACTTCTCTTCTCCACGAGTTTCTACTTCCCTTCTCCACGAGTTTCTACTTCCCTTCTCCACAAGTTTCTACTTCCCTTCTCCACAAGTTTCTACTTCCCTTCTCCACGAGTTTCTACTTCCCTTCTCCACGAGTTTCTACTTCCCTTCTCCACGAGTTTCAACTTCTCTTCTCCATGAGTTTCTACTTCTCTTCTCCACGAGTTTCTACTTCCCTTCTCCACGAGTTTCTACTTCCCTTCTCCACGAGTTTCTACTTCCCTTCTCCACGAGTTTCAACTTCTCTTCTCCATGAGTTTCTACTTCTCTTCTCCACAAGTTTCTACTTCCCTTCTCCACGAGTTTCTACTTCTCTTCTCCATGAGTTTCTACTTCTCTTCTCCATGAGTTTTTACTTCTCTTCTCCACGAGTTTCTACTTCTCTTCTCCATGAGTTTCTACTTCTCTTCTCCACGAGTTTTTACTTCTCTTCTCCGTGAGTTTCTACTTCTCTTCTCCACGATTTTCTACTTCTCTTCTCCACGAGTTTCTACTTCTCTTCTCCACGAGTTTCTACTTCTCTTTTCCATGAGTTTCTACTTCTCTTCTCCACGAGTTTCTACTTCTCTTCTCCACGAGTTTCTACTTCTCTTCTCCACGAGTTTCTACTTCTCTTTTCCATGAGTTTCTACTTCTCTTCTCCACGAGTTTCTACTTCTCTTCTCCACGAGTTTCTACTTCCCTTCTCCATGAGTTTCTACTTCTCTTTTCCATGAGTTTCTACTTCTCTTCTCCATGAGTTTCTTCTTCTCTTCTCCATGAGTTTCTACTTCTCTTCTCCACGAGTTTTTACTTCTCTTCTCCATGAGTTTCTAGTTCTCTTCTCCACGAGTTTCTACTTCTCTTGTCCTTGAGTTTCTACTTCTCTTCTCCATGAGTTCTACTTCTCCTCTCCACGAGTTTCTACTTCTCCTCTCCACGAGTTTCTACTTCTCTTCTCCATGAGTTTCTACCCCTTTCTCCATGAATTGTTGCACCTTCCTCTACTGTATTTCTTCCGTAGGTTCCAGACTAAGAATTTGCTAGGTATACTATTATTTCTTTATTTATGGCCTTCTTTCTTTATGCATTGCCTATCTAGTGCCACCGTCTTTTCTTCATCTTCATCGTCATTTGTCTAGTCCTCTCCATGATATCCACATCGGAGATGTTGTCATGTCATTATATTCCTTATATTTTGGGCAGGAATCAATTAGTGAATATTTGTACTTTATTTGCATTCAATTTCCTTGTTCTCCATATTTCTGACCCACACACCAGTACTGATTGGACGCTATAATTGAATATTCTATGCTCTGTGCTAAGTTTCATTTCTGTTGCCTTCCACAAATTTCAGTCTTATAAAATCTCCTATAGACACCTGTTTGCTTAATTTGATGCCCCTGTCTGTTCCACACCTAAGTCTACATTATACATCAGTAGATGTATGATTCTGTCTCTTGAAGAGATGTTTTTCCTCAAGATAATCAGGTTCGCATATGCTTGATTTACTCCCATTATCCGTGTCATTCCTCTATGAATTTTGGAAACTAGTTGTTGTGATCTCAGATCTAGTGTTGTTTGGTTATTCTAAGTATGATGTTGTTTGCGAAACCGGAGCGCAACGTCGTCGGCATATTCCAGATCATCCAGTTACATTGTGAGGGAAGTTCATTGGATTCCGTGTCTGGCAGTTTTTGTTGGTATCTTGATAATCCAGTCTATAATCGGTAACAGCATACGGACGCCAAGAGGCATTCCTGCCTCACTCAGTTCTGATTTTGAATGCTTCTGTTAGTTGCCTCTCATAGAGAACATGACCTTCACCTTACTATATGCTGAGTACACCAGGTGTTTTATTGTCTGTGGTATTCTATGTCTCATCAGTTTACAAAGCGAATCCCTATCAATGCTATCAAAGGTCTTTTCGTAGTCCAAAAATCCAGTAAAAAGACCAGTTCGATGTTTTAATCTGTTATTATACACAGTGTAATTAACGTATCCGTGCAGGAGCTATATGGCCAGGAGCCTGTATGTTCATCTCTTAGTTGTGTGTCAATGGCATCTTGTAATCTCTCCAGAATTATTCTGCATATCTTTCAAGGCCTGACAGTAACAGTATCCATCATAATTATCACGCATTGTAGGTTCCCTATCTATGGCAGATATCCTTCCCTCGAGTCTGCTAGTATTTCTTCAATTTCCCAGATTCTGCTAAACAATCTGTGCAGTAATTCAATTTATGCTTTTACGTTAGTGATAATGGCCTCTACTGGGATGCCGTATGGGCCATGTGTTGCCCCTTCCATTAGTAGTTTAATGGCTTTGCTATACTCTTATGCTATGCTCTAATATAGATGGTTTGTAACAGGTGATACCCATCTCATTTTCTGCAGACTGGATATCCGGAGGGTGTTTTCGTAGCGGTCTGTTTACGTGTTCCTCAAAGTATTGAACCCATCAGTGTATTTCATAATTACTATTAGTGATAGTTATTGAACGTGCTATAGAAGTAAACAAGGATATACATCTTTGCTTTATTGACTATACAAAGGCGTTTGATAGCGTTAGACATGTCAGCATGGTGGATATGCTTGCAGATCTACAAATTGATGGGAAAGACATTAGACTTATAAAAAACATATATTGGAAACAACAAGCTGCAATAAGGATTGATAATGAAGTGGGACAGTATCAGCCAATTAAGAGAGGTGTTAGGCAGGGATGTGTGATGTCTCCAGATCTTTTTTCCCTGTACAGTGAAAATATTTTCAGAAATGTAGAGGATATAAATGGAATCAGCATTAAAGGACGAAACATCAATAACATTAGATATGCAGATGATACAGTATTAATTGCAGACAATGCGCAGGACCTGCATCAATTAGTAGATGCGGTTGTTGTACACAGTGAGCATCTGGGGTTAGAATTAAATTGTAAAAAGACTCAGGTTATGGTCGTCAGTAGGAAGGAAGAAGTGCCACAATGTAATATACAAGTAAATGGAAATATTCTTCAACAAGTGAATCGGTACAATTATCTTGGAACAGTTATAACATCTGATGGGAGATGCCTTGAAGAGATTAGAACAAGAATCGCCATGGCGAAAGTAGCCTTTAGCAAGATGAAAACATTCTGACCAATAAAAAGATGTCAATTGAAACGAGAAAAAGGTTGTTGAGGTGATACATAGAGCCTGTTATTTTGTATGGATGTGAAACATGGACAATGAGCAGTCAAGGTGAAAAGCATCTGATGGCTGCAGAAATGTGGTTTCTGAGGAAAATGCAAAGAATACCATGGACAGACAGAAAAACCAATGACCAAGTACTACATGAGACAAATGAACATCGTAAACTAATTAGAGAAATTAGACGTAGACAGTCAAAAAGTTTTGGACATGTTATGAGAAGAAATTGATTGGAGAACTTAGTGACAACTGGCAAGATCGAGGGGAACAGACCAAGAGGAAGACCGAGAGGAAAATACCTGGATGGCTTGGCCACATGGCATGGAATTGACAGGAACACTGAGCTGATCCACGACACTGGTGATCGAGTGAAATGGCGAGTCATGACCGCCCACGCTTTCCGGCATGGCACATGATTGATTGATTGATTAGTGATAACTCTCTCGTTTCTGTATTTGATGTGTCCCGTGGCTGCTTATACTCTCCTATTATCTTCCTTGTGGTGCTGTGATGGTCTCGGGTTTCCTTTCGATGCTGCGTATTCTCTCTCTGGCCAGGTCGTCGTTATTTTGTCTTGTGTTTGCCTGTATCTGCTTCTTAACGTCTTCATTGCGTTCTATTGCTATTGTTAAAATCGGCTTCCTTGCTCCACCTTTATTCTACATTGTCAAAGGTTCCTGCGTTCTCAACGCCTTATGGCTTCTATCTCTTGTGCCAAGTACTTCTATACATGATTCGCGCCAAATGTTTTATCCCGCTGCCTGCAGACTTCCGTACTCACTTCTCTACTGCCTGTTGTAAGTGCTGATATTTATGTGAGACTGTGACAATGAGTTCTCCCTATTCATGTGAATGACATACATTAAGGCAGGTATTCAAGGTTGTAAGATGGTTTGCTTTGAACCTGTCTCATCGCATGTATAGTTCAAGCACCCCACAATTTCTCTAGTGTGTACACTTCTATGCAGATTGATTCACTAATATGTACACTCCTTTGCAAATTGATCAGTTACATTCAGTTTCATATCCTTCAAAGGACTATGTGTCGACCCCAGCATTCTTTGGCTGGCTGTGATATCCTGACACGTTTACGCCCAATAGTTTGTCATTACTTTCTAAATGATTCCGGCTCATAGCAATTCACGAAAATCAGCGCAAGGCGGTCTGATGCCAAATCGCCCGCAGCTGTGTTTCAATCGCGGTATATGTGAATACGAATTATGTCCGTAACCCCGCTGCCACAGAGCCGGCTTGACCAGAGAGTAGTGACCAGACAAGACGAGAGATTGTGCGTATACATGTCAGATAACTCATGATTATGTATAGCGCACTGAGGTTCTTGGATGTGTGATATTGTGGCTTGTGGTATATAGTTCTTGTAGAACACTACTTGTGGGCGGTGTTCTTCTGCTGCACTTTATCTCACTCCCAGCGGTCACATTATTTGCTATCTCCTGTAGCCCTGTCCGTGACCTCCCCATGTCACTCATTTATGTGTCTAATTCCTTTCTCTATATCACTTTTTGTTTCCTCTGTCCGTGACCTCCACATGTCACTCATTTATGTGTCTAATTCCTTTCTCTGTATCACTTTTTGTTTCCTCTGTCCGTGACCTCCCCATGTCACTCATTTATGTGTCTAATTCCTTTCTCTGTATCACTTTTTGTTTCCTCTGTCCGTGACCTCCACATGTAACTCATTTATGTGTTTAATTCCTTTCTCTGTATCAATTTTTGTTTCCTCTGTCCGTGACCTCCCCATGTCACCCATTTATGTGTCTAATTCCTTTCTCTGTATCACTTTTTGCTTTCCTCTGTCCGTGACCTCCCCATGTCACTCATTTATGTGTCTAATTCACTTCTCTGTGTCTCTTTGTTTTATTTTTATTTTACACTGTGGATTCCAGACGAAGGAATTTATATTTATGCTGTCATCAGGCTTGCTGGGTCTATGTCCTATCATCAGGCTGTCTGGGTCTATGTCCTATCATCAGGCTGTCTGGGTCTATGTCCTGTCATCAAGTTTGCTGGGTCTATGTCCTATCATCAGGCTTGCTGGGTCTATGTCCTATCATCAGGCTGTCTGGGTCTATGTCCTATCATCAAGTTTGCTGGGTCTATGTCCTATCATCAAGTTTGCTGGGCCTATGTCCTATCATCAAGTTTGCTGGGTCTATGTCCTATCATCAGGCTTGCTGGGTCTATGTCCTATCATCAGGCTGTCTGGGTCTATGTCCTATCATCAAGTTTGCTGGGTCTATGTCCTATCATCAGGCTTGCTGGGTCTATGTCCTATCATCAGGCTTGCTGGGTCTATGTCCTATCAAACGCATGTGTCTGTGTCTTACTTCTTCATGCTTGATATTTGTATGTGTTTGGGTCTCATCTGTGAATCTGTTATCAGTGAAGCTCCACATCTGTGAATCTGTCATCAGTGAAGCTCCACATCTGTGAATCAGTCATACCAGTGTGTGCCTGGTAAGAGACACAAGATGTGCCTACGGGTCCCTGCTGTTGTCACACAATGCATGCGTTTAGTGTGAACTGTACTAGCGCCATGACTGGCACGCCTGCTTGCCCACTCTGTGGTCATCTATTCGGAGCCCCACAGAAGATGGACATGCTTGTACGTGTTTCCTTCCCCAGGTTGAGCCAACTGTAAGTGTATACCAGTCAATGTTCTGAGAGGCAGAAGAGGCCGTGGCTGACCATATCGCCCACTGGTCTCAACAACACGAGCTAGTGGCCCATTCCCAGCACGGCCCAGACGTAGGCGAGAATTCTCCATTGATCTACTGTGTGGGTGTGCAAGGTGCTTCCGTGTTTCGCTGGACATGTACCTACACTGAACACGCCTGTGTAGGAGTGAGAGATACATCATTCGTCAAGAGTCCTGGCGTCATTAGGTTCACATGCTCCTGTATAAGAAACGTCACCAATGGATGTGGTCAGAACATGATAACAGGAGAGGCAAAACCTTTCCTATAAGGTCAGGCGTGGGACATGAGACTGATCAGCCACTAAGTAGAGTGTGCTTGCTGTAATATACCACCCACACCATGTTCCACACTATGTAGAATCAATATTGAGATGCTGCAATAATACTGAGATGCTTAAATGATAACGCAGAGACAGTGAGAAAGACAACAGGAGAAAATGCTTGACAGTCTTGTGTCATGACACAGAAGAAGGTCAACACATTAATTGATCTAAGCCGTGTTTGATATATACTCCAGGTTTTCTAATATCTGGCATGTAGCTCTACATAGCCGTGGAATGTGCACGTTAACCACTACAAGATGGAAGGCATGTGAGCCTCTGAGGTGTTCTCTTGTCACCAGGGAAATGGTGAGCTTCACAGGAAAGATACTGATAATAAATTAACACATTATGGAAGACATTGTTTGAAGACAAATTGCAGATTGAACTAAATCAAGTACAACTAAGAAACAACTTCAGCACACAATCATGCACATGTTTAGTTCAAATTGTTGAGCAGAGAAGAAGAGAGTACCTGAAGGAGGTGGCTGATTAGTGATTTTGTCATGTCTTCAAAGCTAATCTATGGACGGATTAAGCTGATGATGATGGCAATGATTATAATGTCCTCGCTATGGTACATCGAATTGGAAATATGATTGCTACAAATTCATAATTGTTTCTAACAACAAATCAGAGGTTCATTTACCAATTGCATAAATGTTTCTATACAACAAATCAGAGGTTCATTTACCAATTGCAGCATAGCACGTCCTCACCGTATACACTGAGAGAATGGTGCATGCTGGGAGCCAGGAGACAATCATGGCAGAGACAGGCACGGTCAATGGGGAACCTTGTGTATGTGTCCAGGCTCCTGTACAGAAATTAACATATTTTAACGAAAGCTAAATACGAATCAAATGTTTAGCATAACATATGTATATCATAACTTATGTATAACATAAATATGTATAACATAGCATCTGTATGACATAAATCATCTTCACTCTTAAACGTACGAAGATAAGCAGGTTTTGATGTAAGACATCTCGCTATATCTTTCTCTTTCTCCCCCTCCCTCCCTCTCTCTCTCTCTCTCTTTCTCTCTCTCTCTCTTTCTCTCTCTCTCTCTCTCTCTCTCTCTCTCTCTCTCTCTCTCTCTCTCTCTCTTTCTCCTTGTCAGCCCGTCCATACGTCCGCCCACCCGTCTCACTGTCTATGTATATATCATTGTATCTATATATCTATATATGTGTATGTCTTTTGTTTCATCTCAAAAAATATGTTTCCAAAATCATAAACGTAGTTACTGGCTTTCAAATGACCTGAAAAAATAATTAAAAACTATTGATTTTATCAATTGATTCAACAATGATGTAAGAACGCTGTGAGATCATCAAAATCACCCTCGGAGGAAGACGGAAAGCGATAGTATTCGCGATGTTGCAATCTGACAGTAAAACTGGCAGAACTAGATACATCCCCAATAACATCCAAGAAACCCACATACATATTGAGGCTGATCGGAACATCAAATTGGTATATCGAAAAATGACGGATCAACGATGAAATGCATTAACAATGTGGAGAACAGCACACAGATAGATTAAAGCTTGAAAAACTTCCTACAGATATATTGAGAACTGCAGGGAACAAAAAGTAACAAAAACAGGTGTACTGAAAACCAGAGAGAGCATCAAAGAGATACAATTAAAACTGACATCAGAATCACCAAGCTGTTATATTGACTCATTTGGGGAAAATACGTAGTGAAAACAGAGAATAATATCAAAAACGTTTATTACAATTAACATAAACATCAACTATATATATATATATATATATATTGAAAACTCAAGGGAAAATTCGCGATCAGTTCACCATATATCACAAGCATAATGTGCCATCCCGATTCGTGTACGAAGTCAGGGCTCGCCGTCTCTGAAGATCATACGAGTCTTCAATATGGGCTGTGTTCCTGTTCCCTTATATCATGTGCCCAAGCCATAATGTATTTCTCTCTGTGTCTAGCTTTTTCTGATTGCCCAATAAGATTGCCCAAACAGATGGACTGTTTATTTCTCATAATAAAAAAAAAAAATGCCGAAACATATCTTGACTCAATCTCCCGTTTTCATAAGTTTCTGGAAGTCGTGCCCCGTTCGTTTTTCTCTTTGTCCATGACGGATTTAGTATTTTCCGCAGAAACCACATGCTAACTGCCAATGGGTGTTTCTCTACGTCTTTACCAAATGTGCGTGCTTAACATATATACATAGGTATCCGATCAGCATCATGTGCTTTGCCGACTCCACCCCCACGATCTCCAACAGCATCTATCAATTCGTGTGCTGACACTCTTTGATGCAATGACACAAGACTGTCAAGCCTATCCTTTCGTGTCCCTCTGCCTCTTTTTCCACACACATGTTCTGTTGTCACAATATATCCCGGCTTTGTCTTATCACAACGCGCAACACATAATGACAGCTTCTTTCTAATAGTTGTGATAAGTTGCCATATGTGAAACACATAATGACAGCTTCTTTCTAATAGTTGTGATAAGTTGCCATATGTGAAACACATAATGACAGCTTCTTTCTAATAGTTGTGATAAGTTGCCATATGTGAAACACATAATGACAGCTTCTTTCTAATAGTTGTGATAAGTTGCCATATGTGAAACACATAATGACAGCTTCTTTCTAATAGTTGTGATAAGTTGCCATATGTGAAACACATAATGACAGCTTCTTTCTAATAGTTGTAATAAGTTGCCATATGTGAAACACATAATGACAGCATCTTTCTAATAGTTGTGATAAGTTGCCATATGTGAAACACATAATGACAGCTTCTTTCTAATAGTTGTGATAAGTTGCCATATGTGAAACACATAATGACAGCTTCTTTCTAATAGTTGTGATAAGTTGCCATATGTGAAACACATAATGACAGCTTCTTTCTAATAGTTGTGATAAGTTGCCATATGTGACAAAAGTAAAGGTTCATTTGCAGAATTGCCGGATCAACAAAGCAATGCTCTAGATGTCTGCCTGTCGGAGCTTCCATCAAAGACCAGTCGCCGACCAAGACTTAAGGCCTGGTCTGTCCTGACATGGCAGTCAGTCTTCAGGTTGTATATCTTCTCACCAGGATAAGGCTTGTACCTTCTCAATCGCGGTCCTCCGTCGATACCGATAGTAACGTGTACTGTTATACGGTAGCTCAGTGATATCTAACTAACACCTGACCGCACTCATGTTAACTTTCACGATATATAGAAACACGCCTGGAGAACTTACACATCATTGTCAAGCACGTCTCTTGATTGGCTAGATTGTTTACAATATATGCTCTTTGCACGTCAAAGGTTGTTCCTGTCACTTTGGAGATCTGGGAACCACACCCATACCGGAGATGTTACCAAGTTCGCGACAAGTGCGCCTCATATTTTACTCATCTGCAGAGTTTTCCCTTATCCCTGTGGATACTCATCCCACAGAGCTGAGTGTGTCACGCCATGGCGTGTTTCCCTTCTTCTGCCACTGGGGCCTGCGTGGCTAAATGATTAAGCCGTCTACATCGCAATCCGAAAGTTGTGAGTTCGTTTCAGGGCGTCGTCCTCAGGTTCACAAGTGTAACTTTCACGAAGCCACTTGAGGGTCCTGGTTAGTGCAGTGAGTTCGTGCCCTGTGTGACGCTTTCGTTACCTCTCTCTGCGGAAGAGACAAAGCCATCTGGGAAAACCCAGTGCAATAAAATCAAAACTCTCAAATTTAATCACATTTTAAAATCTCAACCATATGGAGGTGCAACTGGGATCTATCCTTACTCGAGCCATGGGGCCATCATGAAATGTTTCAATCTCTGCAGTACTTTGAAAGAAAGTGCATATGGTACTACCTCCATATCTGCATAAACAAATCGTCTTTAATTGGGTGATGTGGTGTTAATCAGACCGGCTGTCGGAGGCTAGAACAATATTTCCTGGTGGCATTTGTATGATGGGTTTACCGGGAAATCAGGTTGAGTTTACAAATCTGCGGAGTTGATAGATAAGTGTGATAGCCAAAGCTGCTGACTCGCCCAACTAGAAAACTTACTTTGATTAAAACATAGAAAGTCACAAGTAACCTGTATTAAGTAATCCTGTATCAGTGAGTTCATGGTGTTCTCAAACTATGACTATTTGAATGTACACTTTTCAGCTTTTCCCAACATGCATTGATGACGCTCGTGTCCTACCGTTAGCATTTTTGTGTGTAGAGTAGAGAGGTAAAGACGTCATAGGATGTGGTAGACACTTGTATTGTAGCATACACAATAAACTAAAATCATCGTCATCTTCTGTTTATTACCTGTACCGGTAAGTATGGTGGGGAATTGTTGATGTTCCAGAGCTCGATGGGTGGCACTGGACAGTATCAATCTGTGTGAATGTTGTATTTCCACTGTTTGCAATGACGTTGATGTTGTCAATCGATGTTTTACTCGGGTCCCTCTTGCTCTAGTATCACATATTCTGTATTGTTACGCCAGCGCTGTAACCTTGCAAGACACCCTTGGCAAGGTATTCGAGAAGATAGTAAGTAGCTTGCAAGCTAGAGCACCATTTGGAAAGATGTAAAAAGTCAGAAGATGATTTTGAGGTTTTCCAGGATTTAAAAAAAAGACGTTGGCGGTGGCCCTTGACCTGGAAGATGCTTACAACGGGGTCGGCTATGATCGTTTGATAAACACTCTTTTGGATATGGAGTTCTGCCTTTTGATTGTGAAATGGATTGTGACAGTCCTTTATGAGCGTAAAATTGCACTTCACATGGGTTCATGGACTTCTGACCACTGTACTATTAAACATAGGCTGCCGCAGGGATCTATCATGTTCCCAGTGATCTGTGATGTATACACAAGCAACGTTGCAGCAATTGAGGCACCAGGAAGTGGTAGAATATTCACAACTGTAGATGATGTGCTGGTGTACAGACAGAGAAGAGAAATTGAAAGAATGGCTGAAGACTTACAGTCGGCAGTGAATAGGGTGGCAGTGTGATGTGTGGACACACGGGGAGCAATAAATCCAGACAAGGCATCGATTGTGTGGTATCCATTTGTGTTGCAGATCCTGTTTGGTGAGTGCACTCAATACTGTATAAATTGTGAATCGATGTATTGATGTCATTGACCCAACAATGGCAATTCCTTTCATATCTTCTAAATTTCCCAGAATATGTTCACTGATGGACACACCAAAATTAACAAGTTTAACATTGGAACCTAGAATGGCAGGACACAATAGGAAAGTTAGATAATGTGATAAATAAAAGCAAAGATAACACAATTAATCTACTAGGAGTGAATAATATGAGATGAAAGTGAACTAGCGAAATTTAAACGAACAAATAGGCAATAATCTATATGAGAAGTGATCGGCAGGAAAGAGGAGTAGAACTATTGTTTTATGAAACAATAATCAAATCGATCGAAGGATATTTTGGTAGATAAGATAGAGTAAGTAAAGGTAAGTTTAAAGGCAACAAGAATAGTATACAAGTATACGCACCAGAGACAAGCAGTAATGAAGAAGAAATACACATATTTGAGGATGAACTAGTAATGGCGATCTATAAAACCAAATCTGAAGAAATGAAAACAACGCTACAGTTTTCACCCAGAAGTAGGATATGCAAGAACTGAAGATGTGGTCACATACTACTCATACCAGTTACAGTCTGATAATGTGCATTTCCCGCGAGTGCCAAGTGTCTGCCAATTCCTCTGGTCACTACCTGCCGCAACATTCTCTCGGTATTGATTTATCAATTCTTCGACATTATACACATGCTCATTGGGGATTACGAACACATCTATCTTATCGTGCACGAATACCCCACCCAGCGTGCGAACCTAGCCAGTCTGTCGGCAGGGCTTTCATTGAGAGGGTCTTGTCAGTGGCCACTCGAAGATACGACTTAACATGTAGCACCTTGAATCTGTTCGGACTTCTGGTCCCGAACATGGAGGATAGATTGTATAGGTGAACATCTAGAAAAACATCTGGATGGGAAAATGACTGCCCCTTCCATCAAAGATGAACTGTATGTTTAGTGGGGAACTTTTGTGTTGACATTCTGTCTGCTGCATTATGCACAGGGAAGTGCTTTTACTATATGTCCGCGTTTGTTTGTGGCGTGAACTGCATGTTGGGGACAACATGGTGTAGCTGGCTTTTTCGCAAACGGATTGGTTTTGCCTTGTGCAGTAATTCGCGGCTGCTGGTTTTCTAGAGACTGCCGCTTCCATCGAAAATGAACTGTATTTTTCGTAGAGGACTTTTGTGTTAACATTCTGGTGGCGGCATTACCCACAGTGTACCTGTGCGGGCTGTTGGTTGCAGAAACGCCTGTCTTTTCCACTGTTCACATGTGATCAGTGAGAAGCATTTTATGTGATATTCGACACAGGAATGGAGCATAATGGGAACGACCCGACGCTGTGAAGTTGGAACCGCGACTAGCTAACTAACTAACATTGAGTCTGTTCGCAATCGCTGATAAGGCGGCGTGGCCTTTGTGTATCCCATGATCCCGCCCATAGCTTCGTGCTAAATGCTCTCTAGTTCATCAACTGACTCTTTTAAGTGTGAACAGTTCTAATCTATACTAAAATACTGGGTACTCTGAATGTGAAATCGTTTGAACATCATTCTTTGTCCTTGGCCGTTGCAACCATGATCTTTAGTGGACAAACTCCCAAATTAGATCACATAGCAACGCCTTCCACGTGATCACTGTCAGCTTTCTGTGGACAGTTTCTACCAGGTATCTCAGTGTACTCTGTGTGCATTTGTACGTGAACTGTGAATATTTGTGTTTCTTTCTCAAAGATCACTTAACCGTGCATTTATTGTTGATGTGATCCACTCAAATGGAGTCTAGCAAAATCGCTGTGGCGGCATTCTGTCATCCTCCGGTACAGTCCCTACCCCGTTCGTTATAGCCCCGACACAGCACATTTTTTCATTCCCTGTACTAGTATTGTCTTTTTTCCTGTACTAGTATTGTCTTTTTGTCACTGTTAGTGCAGATTGATAGGGATGGGTTTCTAACTGCTATTGTAGATTGACGGGGATGGGTTTGTCACTGCTATTGTAGATTGACAGGGATGTGTTTGTCACTGCTACTGTAGATTGACAGGGATGTGTTTGTCACTGCTACTGTAGATTGACAGGGATGTGTTTGTCACTGCTACTGTAGATTGACAGGGATGTGTTTGTCACTGCTATTGTAGATTGACAGGTATATGTTTGTCACTGCTATTGTAGATTGACAGGGATGTGTTTGTCACTGCTACTGTAGATTGACAGGGATGTGTTTGTCACTGCTATTGTAGATTGACAGGGATGTGTTTGTCACTGCTATTGTAGATTGACAGGGATGTGTTTGTCACTGCTATTGTAGATTGACAGGGATGTGTTTGTCACTGCTATTGTAGATTGACTGGGATGGTTGGTTGGTTGGTTGGTTGGTTGATTTAAAAACAAAAATTCCAAATTCGGTTTCGTCTAACCTGCTTTCTCAGCGGTGGTTATTGTTGAGATCCGTGGTTGTGTGGACTGTTAGTCCTAATTCATTCTTGTTTTATTGGTTCCGCTCTGCTCGTCGGATGACGTTATTTTGTGCTGTCTGGTTCTTTTCATTCAATGCTATGCTGGTCCTGATATAGACCGGTCCTTGGGCCTACGAGGTCTTGTAGTCTTTCGTTTGTTGGTTTTTCTCTATTGGCACTTCTACGTGCTTGTTGTTAATTGTGTATTCTTGCGCGTCTTGATTAATTCTTTCTAATTCTGTTCGCCACAATTTTCGCATCTTATACTAAATCATTGACTCTTGCCTCCGACGCTACATGGCAGGTAGTTCGTGTCTATTGTTTTTACGACCTCTCCCGATGTCTGCTGGTTCGTGCCTAATGTATACATGACTTCTCCTGATGTTTACTAGTTCGTGTCTGTTGTTTATATGACCTCTCCTGGTGTTTGCTAGTTCATGTCTAATGTTTATATGACCTCTCCGGATGTTTGTTGGTTCATGTCTAATGTTTATATGACCTCTCCTGATGTTTGCTGATTCATGTCTGTTGTTTATATGAATTATCCTGATATTTGCTGGCTCGTACCTGATGTTTATATGAACTCTTCTGTTGTTTGGTGGTTTGTGTCTGATGTTTATATAAACTCCTGATGTTTGCTAGTTCGTGTCTGATGTTTATATGATATCTCCTGTTGTTTGCTCGTTACTGTCTTGTCCATTTTATATGACCTCTCCTGGTGTTTGCTAGTTCGTGTCTGATGTTTATATGACCTCCCCTGATGTTTGCTGGTTCGTGTCTGATGTTTATATGACCTCTCCTGATGTTTGCTGGTTCGTGTCTAATGTTTTTATGACCTCTCCTGATGTTTGCTGGTTCGTGTCTGATGTTTATATGACCTCTCATGATGTTTGGTGGTTCGTGTCTAATGTTTATATGACCTCACCTGATGTTTGCTGGTTCGTGCCTAATGTTTATATGAGCTCTCCTGATTCTTCGTGTTACGTGTCTGTTGTATATATAAACTCCTGATGTTTGGTGGTTCATGTTCCATTGTTAAATATGAACTCTCCTGATGTGTGGTGGTTCTTGATCCATTGTTTATATGAACTCTCCTGATGTGTGGTGGTTCGAGTCTGCTGTTTATATGAACTCTCCTGATGATTGGTGGTTCGTGTCTGATGTTTATATAAACTCAGTTTAGATTTAAATCTGTTTTATATGGACTCAGTTGTGATTTAAATCTATTTATATTCTCATATTTATTTTACAATCTTCTTCATGTTGTATTTGTTATCGCTGTGTGGTCTACATAATTTATGTAATCTGTGTGTGGTCTACATATGTTCTATTTATGTACTCTGTGTGGTCTTCAAATGTTCTATTTATGTAGTCTGTGATATCTGTGTGATCTATGCATGTTCTATTTATGTCGCCTGTGATATATGTGTGGTTTGCACATGTTCTGTTTATGTAGTCTGTGATATCTGTGTGATCTATGAATGTTCTATTTATGTCGCCTGTGATATATGTGTGGTTTGCACATGTTCTATTTATGTAGTGTGTGATATCTGTGTGATCTATGCATGTTCTCATGAGTTCTATATTTATTTAACTTGTGTTCTACATGTTCTAATTGTCAGGTCTTAGTCAGATATGCCTGAGCTACCGTATAACAGTAGACGGTACTACCTGCTTTCTGTTAGCGCCGAACGTTTGGGCGGCGCTTATCAAACTCGACACCCCACATTGTGCCAACGGCTTCGGGCGGAAGAGCACAATTGCGAGGGTACAAGCCTTACCTTGGTGTTAGGAAATGCAACCTAATGACAAAATGTCATGGCAGGGCAGACCAGGCCCTAAGCCTTGGTTGGCGGCTGGTCTAGTATCAAAGCTCCGACAGACGGACAGTTAGAGCATTGCTTTGCTGATCCAGCAGCTTCTGCAGCTTGTCTTGTTCCAGATGTAGAGATGTTACCTTTCCTTTGGAGTAAACAAGGCAGGCTGAGAGAGGGGTCATGCTGCAAGGGCAACACATGATCTCTATATTTTAGCCCAGACTTTGTGCTATGGAGAGAAGAAATACAATGTCTACTATCTGCATTCTCCAATGCTTGTTCCGATTTTAGTTTAACAATTAGCAAAAAGAAGACGCAGATTATGTCACAAGGTGCACATGGGGTATCATCAATCTTTATTGACGTCACCAAACTAGAGATGGTAGACCATTTTACATATCTAGGATCAGTGGTAAATAGCAAATTATCCCTAGATCGGGAAAACAACATCCGGATTGGTAAGGCAGCAACAACAATGAACAGGTTAAGAAAAAGAGTCTGGGAGAGCAGGAAGCTTACCGCCAAAACAAAGGTTCTTGTCTATCAAGCTTGTGTCCTTAGTACTCGACGGAGAACTGTGTTGTGTGATTCTCCGGGATGTGAATGCAGGCCTAAAACCCAGAGTGGGTTGCATGGTGAGCAGAGGCTCCGACCCAGTGTGTGGGTCGTTTGTGTGAGATCCAGCCGTGGATAGTAGCTGGACTAAATGTCTTGTGGATGTGAGAAGGCAGTGATGTGTGCTGATTAACGTGTGAGGAGAATACATAGATATTCTGCGGATTTTACATTGATTTCTGGAGATACCAATATGTTATGTGTCCGTGTTCTTTCTGTATTAAAGGATTATGTGCGCCAAACCGCTCTTGTTTAATGACTGATGGATGTGTATTACTGGGGTGAGTTATATTGTGAGACAGTTAGATAGCTCAATTGACACACCAGGAGCATCGTTATCTAGACAACGACAATATCAAGCACCTATCATCAATAACATCGTGATACTATGGACATAAATAATTAACACATGGCATCCATGGATACAGCCTCCCTACTCATCAACGTTCCATTAAATGAGACAGTGAAAGGACCGGCTTCTTACAGCAGTCAGCCGAACATTATGTGCTGCGACTCCAGTTATTATGTGCAGAACCACACCTATTCCCATCCCAGCAATAAAAGAATCTACCCCTCTGTACGCCACATCTAATTGCATTTACCGATTCGCATGCAGATGCGAGTCTACCTACATCGGCAGAACAGAGCGGCAGTTACACAGCAGGTTTGTTGAACTGGGTTGACAAGAAACTATACACAAGCGATGGGATCATGGGAAGGCTGACACACCCCCATTATAAACTTTCGGCATCGTCCATTGCATGTCATGTCTTGGAAACCGGTATTGTAATTGATAGAGACAGCGCGTTTCGCGTGTTGTTTCCTACAGAAAATAGTCGTTTGTTAAAGTTTTCAGAAGCGATAATAATCCATCTGCTTAAGCCAATTTTGTGCGAACAGAAATACTTGGTAGTCAGTTTAAAATTACCATGGTAAAGAATTGATATTACTATGCGAACATGTTTATATTTCAGCTTGGAGGAAGTATCTAATTATTTTACTCTAGGTTGTGTGATTTCTGCAGTATGTACCTGACGAGATGCAGCGAAATGTGCCATGCAATAAATCGTACAATCTATGGTTTGTGTCTTCATTATTCAAATTCAATTAGTTTGCCTGTAGAAACAGCTATTCCAGAATTAAAGAAAATTGGTCGTAAGAAATGGATGACTGAAGAAAGTTTACAACTAATGTAAACAAGAAGTTACAACAAAAAATATTCCTGCCAAATTTGAAGAAATTCACCGAAAAGTAAGAATATTATGCAAGGAGGCAAAAGAAACATGGCTTGAGAAAATTTGCATAGGAAATGAAAAACAACACAACAGTCAAAATACCAAATTAATGCACAAAAGAATTTAGGAACTTACTAATATAAGCACATTTACATCAGCAGGCTGTCTTAAAACAAAATATGGCAAAATCATAATAGAAAAAGATCAGATGCTACATGTATGGTTATATTATGTGAAAAACCTTTATGATTATAAATGAGAGGAATAGTATGATATTCGCATTAGTAATAAAGGACCGTCAATTTTAAAGATGGAGGTTAAGTATGTTATTAAACATATGAAAACTGGCAAGACTACCGGTTCAGATAACATCACAACAAAAATGATTAATACTTTAGAAAAATATAGAATAGATCAAGTCACCAGATTGCTGAACACAATATATGATACCGGGGATATACATTCTGAATTATGTAATTCTATATTTATTGCAATCCCAAAGAAATCGGGAGCCTTAGAATGGGATCAACATCGAACAATTAGCATAATGAGTCACATCGCTAAGATTTTACTACGAATTATCATGCAAAAAGTGAGGAAGAAAATACAATATGACATATGACATAGGAGAAGAACAATGTGGGTTTGTAGAAGGAAAGGGCACAGCAAATGCTGTGTACATGCTGCGATCAGTTATTGAATGCTCTGTAGACGTAAACAAAGATATACATCTTTGTTTTATTGGCTACACAAAGGCTTTCGATAGAGTAAGATATGTCAACATGGGGGACGCAGAGGTATTTCCAAGGCACCAGGACCGGGTTATATACTGGCCAAGACCTATTGACGCGTCCTCGTCGAGCGTCCTGGGCAATAGGTCCCTTCGGGGTCCTGGCTAAAGTCAGTAGGATCGCTGATTCCTCCGAAGTCGGAGAGTGCCTGCCTGTATGGCGAGGAACCACCAGTCTGCACACCAGTAAGCCAGACATGGGACAACGGATACTCACGCAAACCTCAGGTCCTGTATGACATCACACTAATGTTGGACATCAGGATGCCTTCATCCGACATACAGGAATTCGAGTTGGAGCTCAAGCCAACGAACATAAGCAAGCGAGCAAGCATGTCAACATGGTAGAAATGCATGCAGATCTACAAATTGGTGAGTAAATTATTATACTTATAAATTTTGAATATATAGTATATTAATAGGTTGGATTTTATATATGGAAATAGATATAATTCTAATAATAATAATAATAATAATAATAATAATAATAATAATACCAAATAAAAAAAAAAAAAAAAAAAAAAAAAACCAAGAGAAGCTTTAATAACACTAGGAAAGATATGGAAGTCTTAATGTTTAATCCCAAGGTTCACGTGTAGAGAATTGAGAGATGCTATAGAGAAACACGGGACGTGATTGAGAGATGGGAGGTGTGATAGAGAAATGCGGGATGTGATAGAGCGATGGGAGATGTAGCAGAGAGATGGGAATGTGTAGTAGAGAGACGGAAGATATGATAGAAAGATGAGAGGTCTGATAGAAAAATGGGAGCTGTAACAGAGTGATGCAAGGTGTTCTAGGGAAATAGGAGATGTGATAGAGCTATGGCAGGTGTGATAGAGAGATGTAAGGTGTGGCAGAGCGATCGGAGATGTGATAGAGAGATGTGAGATGTTATAGAGAGATGGGAGATGTGATTAAGAGATGGGAGATGTGATATAGTGATGGGAGAAGAGATAGAGTATGGAAGGTGTGCCAAAAAATGAGAGATGTGATAGTGACATGTGAGATGTTGTAGAGATATGGGAGATGTGATTGAGAGATAAGAGATGTCGTATAGTGATGGGTGATGTGATAGGGAGATTGGGGGGGGGGGGGGGGGGTGCTGAAAATGGGAGATGTGATAGAGAGTTCCAGTTCCAATTTTCGAAAAAAAATTCAAAATTCGGTCTCATTTAACCTGCTTCCTCAGCCGTGGTTATTGTTGAGAGCCGTGGTTTTTGTGGGTTCGTTCACCCTGATTCTTGTCTTGTGCGCTCTTACGAGTGAGTCCTATCTCGGACTGGTTATGTTGGTTTGTGTCTGTGACGTAGGCTGGGGGATCGGTCGGCGGCTGTCCTTTGTTCCCGTCTCCTCTGGTGGCATATTTGGTAAGTGAAGTCTCCTGGCTTGACTGGTTGCAGTCCTTATAAGGACTTTTTATTTGATCTTTTTATCTCCTTTTTGTGTATTTTCTGTATCAGCTTTTCGATGTTTTCATGTTCTTCTTCCTTGCGCCTGTTTTCACTGTCGCGTTTGAGTTGATGTTGCCTTTCGATTTCTTCCTCTGTGGTCAGCCATGGGACGATCTCTCCGTAATCTATGTAGTATTGCCATGGGTGTTCGTCATCCTCATATAAATCTGGTTCTTCACGGTACGGCAGGGCATTGGTTTCCCCTTGAGTTTCTTGTGTTTCTTTGCTTTTTTTTTCAATGCGCCTTCTGTAATCCTTGCACTTGAGTTCGTATGTGCTCTTTATCTCTTCGATTTCTTCATCAGTAAATATTGGCGGTATCGGGGCGTCCTCTTTGCCGTCGTCAGGATGCTCATCTCGGATTTCTTCGGATGTCTGGCGGAATATTGGCTTCCCTTTTACTTTTCGGGCGTCGTGGTTGGGCTGGTGGCGGTTTTAGCTTGCGGTTCAGGATCGGTCTCTTGTTGCTTTTCATCTTGCGGTTTCTCTGTAAGTTCATGTATGACTTCTGTTAGTTTGTTTTTGAGGAAAACAGCATCTGCGAGAATCGGCAGCGGTTCGCGCCGCACTGGTAAATTACGGGGACATGTGAGCCCGTCGTTGAGAAAGCAATGGTAAACTACTGAACATAAAACGTGCCTAGTACATCAACAGCAGCTGAAAAATGCTGGTGTTGACTGCGTCGTCCTGTAAGGGATATGCAACATTAAAAAAAAAAAAAACTGGATAAATGGGAGATGTGATAGACAATTGGGAGGTGTTTTAGATCTATGGCAGATGTGATAGAGAGATTTGAGATGTGATAAGGAGATGCGATGTGATGGAAAGATCAGGTGTGTGTGTGAGAGAGAGAGAGAGAGAGATGGGAGATTTTATAGATAGATGGAAGATGTGATACACATATAATGTCTACACAGTTACAATCTTTCAGCTTTTTCATATGTCTGTGCCAACTTTGGGCTTAATATCAACTTGAAGAAGTCTGTAGTTATGTACCAGCCAGCTCCAGGGAATAATCACACAGTGTCGAATATCAAGGTGAATGGTCGTAGACTCGGGAGTCCCTGTGGCGAAGTGATCAAACCGTTTGACTCGAGCTCCGAAGGTTGTGGGTTCGATTCTGGCCGCGCCTTCGGTTCACGAGTTGAATTTTTCATCAGACTCCTGTGGGTCGTCGGTAGAACTACGGAGTTCGTGCTTTGCGCGACGCTTTCCGCGCTGCGGAAAGAGATCGAGCCATATGGGATAAAACCCGGTGCAATGAACTGTCGACTTTTTTTTAAAATGGTCATAGACTAAGTGTTGTGGGCTAATTCACCTTACCTTGGCAGCACTATGTCACAAGCTGCCACAATTGATGAAGAAGTGAATGCAAGAATCTCCAAGGCCAGCGTGGCCTTTGGCAGACTGTACAAGAATGTATGGGACTAAAATAGAAAAGCCTGCAAACAAAGCTGAACGTCTACAAAGCAGTTGTGTTATCCACACTGCTATATGCTTGTGAAACCTGGACTGTTTATCAGCGACACGCTAGGAAATTAAACCACTTCCACACAGTCTGCATACGGAAGCTATTGAAGATTAAATGGCAAGACAAGATCCCAGACACTGAAGTTCTAGAAAGAGCGTCCATGCCCAGTATCCACACTCTACTAATGAAGAGTCAGATTCACTGGGCTGGTCACTTGACTCGCATGCCAGATCACAAATACCCAAAAAGAATTTTTTTACGTCGAACTGCGTTGCGGTAAACGCTCCCAAGGCACCCAGAAGAAGCGCTTTAAAGACAATCTGAAAATCTCACTGAAAGCTTTTGGAATTCATCTTGACACCTGTGAGACTGCTGCCAAATACCGAAACTCGTGGAGTACACCATTACGCAAGGGTGCAGTCACCTGTGAAGCAACCAGGACTGAAAGAGCTGTGAAGAACAGACTGGACAGAAGAACCACTGCAGGTTTTCCTCCTCCTGGAACGACAAGCATTCTTTGTCCACCTTGTCAAAGAACATTTCGAGCGAAAATAAGCCTTATCAGCCATCTTAGAACTCACGGCTCTATACTTACTACCCCCACTGGATGAAATGAATGGTCATCATCATTTGTGATGGACAAACAACAAACAAGCAATAAGTGACCAAGGTATCCAGATATTTACTGTTGTACCTTTCCCTTGTTCTTTCCCCCCAATCTTGCCAGTTGTCAGCAACATATTTAATGAATGTGTCCAGAAAAGAAGTGTGCAAACGACACGTTATAAAATAAACTTCTTATGCAATTAGTCCTTGTTATTTGGGAGTTAGAAAATGGTTATTGCACGTTGCATAAAACTATTTAGAAAAAATGGCATTGAAAAATGGTTAATTAATAGAAACAAGCAAATAATTCATAGAAGCTTTGGGAATGTGCTTTACAGAAGATTGATTGATTGATTGATTGATTTAGGAATAGACATCACAGCATTCGGGGCATTCCCATAAGTGCTCCGTCCCCATCCTCAGCAGCCAGCGAAGAGTTCCAACACTAATAGTACCAGTAGCAATCTGATTATAAGTCCAGTCTCGCCTTTACTTTGAGCGTTGAGCGTCGGCCAGATCCCTTCGTCACTCCTCGTTGTCTCATTCTTGCCAGACCATGGTAATCCATTTGCTCCTCCGAGGTGTGCACGTGCTCCCACAAGGCCGCAACAACGTCTGCCTTGTCATGTATCAATACCCCACCAAGTTCTGCAGAGCCAGCTAATCTGTCCGCCTGTTCATTTCCCAGCACATCGGCATGCCCCGGAGAAAAGATCCATGCGATGCTTGTCACCCGTGACCTCCGAAGCGAAGCAAGCCACTCCGCACGAAGTCTGCCCGTCCTCACCCTCGTCAGCATGCTTTCTGAGTCAGTTACAATCACGATGTGTGTGTGTGTCGTATTCTCCATCCAGCGGAGAGCCGCAGTGACTGCCTCCACTTCCATTCTTAAGCTGGATGTTGTGGTATCATATGCCAGGTTCTCCTGCCCCAAACATCGACCATTAGCTTTGGCTATGAACCCCCAGCCACTTCTCTCACCTCTTGACACCGAACCATCTGTGTAGATAATCACATCACTCGAGTGAGCATTGTCCTGAATTAGTTGCTGGATTTCCACTTCCGTGGCCCCTGCTGGCCACGCCCTGCATTCCCGGCTTAATGTGATTATAACTCTGCACAATTCTGACTGCTCCGCTGGCACTCTGACCCACTCCTCTCCACGCCTAATGTTCTCCAAGGGGCACACCTGTCTGATCGTATCCTCCGCCTGAGCCATCCATGATTTCCCTCTTATCAGTCGCTGACCCTTAACTGCGTCCAGCGCCTCATGCAGTGGGTGGTCTGTGTCTGCAGCTACTCGAGGTATGCCTTCGCCTGCATCACCTTGAGCCTACCAGCAACAGTCGGCGGACCAAGGATGTAACGCATACACACTACTTGGGTGTCTCTAGTGCATCCCAGAATGCTTTACAGAAGAATGCTTAATATATCTTGGACAGCCACAAAATAGTAATCCAAACATTATGCAAGATGATAGGCCACAAAGACAATTTATCGCACATACCAGAAAGTGATAGTCTTCAATTTTAAAAACATTATGAAATGATACAAACTAAAAATATTGCGACAACTAGAAATATTTTCGGAAAGAAGACAGAGAAAAACAGCGAGATAACATTCTTGACATGCGTTTGTTACAGCACGGAAGTGTGTCAGCACATGCATTGATACACGTTGTTGGACGTAGCAGGGTGTGGAAAATATGATCGCCAGTCGGCAACGCTCTTGATGATGATTATTCAATCATTCTAAATGTAATATTGTTGCAGTATAGTTCTAAAGTCTTAAATCTGTCTGCAAACAACAACTAATATATGCATACCCACACATGTAGTGTCAGAGCCTAAGTGCACAGCAACATCGTTACGGCACCCGGCGGACAAGAGTTGTCGGCTGGCAAGTTTCTTACCTGACACGCGACCAGCGCTGACGACAAACGACGCAAAGCCACGTGACCCCACCTGAGGCAGTGGGCAGTGTGTGTGATAATCTCAGACCACGCTGCGACTGGACATCTGAACGGACGTGTGTGTCGAGAGCAAGGCGTTGTGTGAATCTCCGTGGTTGTGAGCTGAACGACTGATATTGTGAGCGTCAGACCTTTGAGCTGTATTGTGGTAGTGAGTTGTTATATGTTGTACATTGCTGTAACTATTGTTATGTATTTAATGTGGTAATAAATCCATAGAACTTGTGTTGCTGTGTCTTACGTCGAATCACGTTTGTACTTGTACTGTCTCACATGTGTTAGCCAACGAGCCTAATATAAGATCCTGACATGTGTGGACGTGGGTTGCTCGTCATTATTTAAGAACCTAATATATTTAGACGTGTGTTGTTCGTCTTTGTGATTTAAAACTATAATTCTTGTACTTGTAAAATTTGTCAAGGTTATAGTGATGTACATGTGATCGGAAAAGTCTCAGTGTGATCCATTACTACATTGTCTAAATATGTTTAATATCATTAGTAAATGTACAGTACATATTGTTTGATCCTGTAAACGTGTTAAAACATTTGTAATTCGTAAAACTTGTCACCGTTTGACCTTGTCAACCTTGTGATTTTGCCACCATTTTGACCTTGTCGCCATCTTGTAAACTTGATGTCTTTGTCCTTACTGAATGTCATCTTGATGTAAGTGATGTGTCATCAATGTTATTGAGTGTTCAAATACAGATAGATTGTTTTTGTGTATTGAGTTTGTGGAACGCAAAGAGTTTTGGAAAGAGTGTAACTTCTGTTGAAAGAAACACTGTTGACGACAAATTTACGACATACAATTATACTCGACGCCATCCAAACCAAATCAACACTTAGTGACTTACAGGCACACACCAACAAACACACGCTAACTTATTTCTCTCCAAAACAAAGCAGGTTTTTGCGTACCATCCATAACCCTGCCGTAGAGGTCATTAGTGATTCTGAAGTACGACCTTACAGTTTTTCTAGCCCGATTGCCCAACCATTCGTCATCATATCCAAGGGCACTTGAGTATATTTTTTCTTTACTTTAACTTTACGTATGCATTAGTGGGCACGCATCGTATAGTCAAATCAAGTGTAAGTTGTTTTTCTACTAACCAATTATAATATATTTTGTGTGGTTGATTGTCATCGACATATTTTCTCCATCATGTCGTCATTGTTTGATTTCATCGATATGGGTTTGAAATTAAAGTTACAAGGTGATGAATTGACAAAATGGAGTGAGAACAAATACGCTGAATATCTCCTGGTACAAGAGAAAAACAATGAACGCGATGAAAGAGCAGCAGAAAGAGCTCTAAAACAAGCAGAAATGGCTGCAAAACAAGCTGAGGCAGAAACAGCCTTGAAACAGGCAGAGATTGAAAAAGCTGCCAAGCAATAGAGGCTGAAACAGCATTAAAGCAAGCTGAGATAGACAGTGAACTTAAGAAAGCAGAAATAGCAGCTCAGAGTAAGAGAGAAGAACTTGAACTACAGTTGAAAATGAAACAACTGGACACTGAGACTGCAATGAATAAAGAGTCAAAGAAATCTGAAAGACTGGAAAAAGAAAACCAGTATAAAAAGTACCAAGGTATCGTTCGTAACTATACCTCGGGTGACTGCATAGCAGCCTTTACCCAAAATTTTGAGACTTTAATGGAACATTACCAAGTTCCACTTTCGGAATGGAATATTTTATATATGAGAAGTCTTTCTGGGGAACCTTTGAAAGTCATTGAAACCATCCCCAAAGACCTCAGAAAAGAGTACCATTACATTAAATCTAAAATAATGGCACATTTCATGCTAGATGAAGCAGGGTACAGAGAACAATTCAGTAAACTGAGTCCAAAGTCAACTCAAACGTTCTCTGACTACCTCTGTTTAGTCCGAGACATTTTCAGCAAATGGACTTCATCAGCCAAAATTAACAAAAATTATGATAAATTAGAAGATCTCATTATTCGAGATAAGGTTATTTCTTCTATCCCAACATCTTTTTCTAAGTTCTTGCAAGAGAATGAATGCACATGTGTGGAAGAAATGGAAAGACGTGGGTCGGCCTATTATACGGCAAATAAACAATGTTTTGCCACTGAAGCTACTGACAGTAACTGGGTAGCAGCTGCCAACTATGAGAAAAACTATAGTAGGCAAAAACCAAACAGGCCTACCTCTGAAAAGTTTAGACATTGTGTTCATTGTAAAATGTCTCATTATTTGAACGATATGTGCGATAAAAACCCAGGGTACCAAACATACTTGCAAAATATGGTAAACAGACAAGACAGAGAACGTAAATCGTTCAAAAGCTTACGAAAATGTTTTCTCTGCAAGGCATACGGTCACCATCGCATGGATTGTAAAGGCAGGCATATGACCAACAAAGCCAATGCCGCCTTGTTCGATAGTTCAGCGTCAGAAGACGAAAATACAGAAAAACATCCTGTACATGCAGCACAGGCTTGTGACGTATTTAGTTCCAACACATGCACTGTCTGTAATACCTTCTTTGAAAATGGTATCTTAACATGCGGGCACGCCATCCCTATTGCTAATGAGGAAGGTAACTTAGTAATAGACTCAAAAGGCAAGTTAGACATCTATCACGGGTACGTTAATGGCAAGTCTGCTACAGTACTTCGCGACACCGGGAGTACACTTATTGGCCTGAAAACAACATTCATAACACCTACAGACTACACTGGTAGACACATCACATGTAGAACATTTTCAGGCAATATTGAAAAATATCCATTAGCTTGGGCATACATCGAAACACCATTCCTCACCGGAAAAGTAAAAGTCGCAGCACTTACAAACCCAGTGTGCGATATAATCATCGGGAATTTACCGGAAGTGAATGACAAACATCATAACCATGACATAACATCACTATGTATTAATGATAACACATCACCACCAAATGTCATTGAAAATGTCATATCACCAGTTGAATGTATGTTAGCTAATGCAGCACTAAGTTCTCATCACATCATTGACGATATCATTCCATCATCATCTGATGTCATTGAGTGTGTGAACGCAGTAACAAGAGCTACTGCTAGAGTGCAAGATGATAGTAACCAAACTGAGGCTATTCAAATGCTTAGCCCAGAAGTACCACCTAGTGACTCGATGAAGGAAACATTCATAACAGCTCAAAAAGCTGATCCTTCACTGTCAAAGTATTTTGACCTGATCGGCAAAAAGCCAAGAGTAACGAAAAATGCTAAATGGCATTTTGCTTTATACAACTGATATACTCACCAGGTACTACACCAAAGGTGACGTTACAACAAAGCAAACTGTGTTACCAACCACTTATCGCAAGCAAGCTTTACATCTTGCTCACGATATACCTTTTGCAGGTCATATGGCATATGTTAAAACCAGGTCAAGACTATTGACACAGTTTCATTGGCCAAAATTCTGTAATGACATAAAAACATATTGCAGAAGTTGTGATACATGCCAGAAACTGGTAAAGAAAGGTAAACACCCACAGGCAAAGTTACAAGTCACTGACTTAGCCAGTCGACCTTTTGAAAAATTATCAGTTGACATTGTGGGCCCTCTTAGTCATACAACTACTAGAGGGAATAAATATATACTAACAATTATTGATCAATGTAGTCGCTGGCCAGAAGCGATTCCGTTAAAGAACATTACTGCCAACGATATCATGGAAGTGTTCTTCCATATTTTCTCCAGAATTGGGTTTCCAGATACGATCCAGTCTGATAGAGGCACTCAATTTATCGCCGCATCCACTCAAGCTTTCACTAAAATGTTAGGAGTGAAGCAAGTCTTCAATAGCCCCTATCATCCTCACTCGAGCGGGATAATAGAAAAGCTTAATGGGGATCTGAAGCACATGCTAGCCAAAGTAACTCAAGATCACCCCAATAACTGGGATCTATACTTACCAGCTGTCCTTTTTGCTTATCGCGAGGTACCACATTCTAGTACCGGTTTCTCTCCTTTTGAACTCATCTATGGTGCCAAACCACGCGGCCCATTAACAATTTATCACCAAATGTTAACTGAGTCCACTCCAGTATTGAAACCCATATCATCATTTGTGTATGTAACATCATTGCGTGAAAGGATAATGAAATCATGTGAAATTGCTAAAAGTGCACTAAAACTATCTGGTGCTACTTACAGACAATACGCAGACAAAGGTAACAGGACTATAACATTGACAGCTGGACAGGACGTCTTACTACTACTACCTAGTGACAGACAAGCTACTGACAGATTCTTGGCAGGGACCCTTTAAAGTGACAAGACAAATCTCTCCTGTTGACTACGAAATCCTGATAAAAGACAAACACAAAATATTTCACATCAATATGCTAAGACCATACTTCAACAGAGACAACGAACAAGACGATACGACAGCTTGCACCGTGATAATAGATCACGAAGATGACGATTCTAGCGACGAGATTCCAACACCTACATTAGACACGACAAACTGCTTGAAGGAGATCAAGATCAATCCAAACCTAAGTCAAGCAGAGACAAACAGTTGCAAACAGTTGATACAAGAGTACAACACCATCTTTTCAGACAACCCAGGACAAACAGAGTTAGTACAGCATCACATCACACTCACATCAAACACACCCATAAGATGCAGACCATACACCATACCATTACATTACAAGGAACAACTACATCAGGAAATCATCAGCTTAGAAAAAAACAACATCATCAGACGATCCCTATCAGACTTCTCTTCACCCATGGTCATTGTACGGAAAAAGGACAACACAATACGACTTTGCATAGATTACAGAAAACTGAACAAAATAACTGTTTTAGATCTTGAACCAATGGCAAATACGGACGATCTTCTGACAGAACTGACTGACGCTAAGTTCTTCACGACCCTTGACATGGCTAAAGGTTACTGGCAGATTGCTGTACATGAAGACAGCAGACATCTAACAGCTTTCGCCACGCCTTGGGGACTGTACGAATGGTGCAAACTTCCATTTGGGCTAGTCAATGCCCCAGCCACATTTGTACGCATGACACGACTCCTCCTATCTGACATCCCTAATATAGTTTCCTATATTGACGACATCTGTGTCCATACAGAGACAATGACGGAACATATAAAGATACTGGAACAGACACTAGAACGTATCAGACAGCACGGACTGACAGTGAAGCCTTCAAAGGTGAGCATGGCTTACCAAGAGATATCATTTTTGGGGTACAGAATATCCAATGGCTTTGTCATGACAGACAACAAAATTGTCTCGAAAATTCTAAAACTGTCACTTCCAACAAATAAGAAACAAGTCCGCAGTTTGCTGGGACTTATTAATTATTACAGAAACTTTATTCCTGATTTTTCAGAGCTAACTGAGGTTTTTTCTAATTTACTAACCAAGAATAAACCCGAAAAAGTTGTAAACGATGAATGCCTACGAAATGCATTTGATAAAGTTTTGGCACATTTTTCTGATAAGAATACACCTAATCTCATCCTTAAATTGCCCAACATTCGTTTACCTTTCAGATTGAGAACAGATGCTAGCTCCATTGCGATCGGTGCAGTCCTTTTGCAGGAATACAACGACATCTTGCATCCCGTCTGTTTTCTATCAAGAAAACTAAGACCCCGAGAGCGGGCCTGGTCCATTCCGCAATTGGAGGCATTGGCCTTAGTAGAAAGTGTAACAAAGCTGTCCAAATATCTTCTAGGACGTCACTTTATCATCGAAACTGACAACAGTCCATTAAGGTATATCAATTCCACAGTACCATCAAATAACATGATTGCTCGCTGGTCCTTAAAGCTTCAGAATTTCAGTTTTGAAGTTCGCCATATTCCCGGCAGAATGAATACAATCGCCGACCTTTTGTCCCGTTGTCCGACAGACCCAGTAAGCAATGTCTGAGTGCACTGTGTAATATTACACTCAGCCCAACACAGCCACCAATGTGTGAATTTTTCCATTCACCTACTGTGTAAGGTCAATAATCAAAATTGTGATACGGTTTGCATACCGACATGTATAATATACTTATTTTAATCAAGTCATGTAATGAGTGTAGTATAATTGTGTAGTGTGTGTTAGAATGAGAACGATATTAAGTGTATATAGACACCAACAACAGTGTCACAAACGCTTAACCAATTATCAGAAGCGAACTTTACTATTGTGACATTTGTGGGTGATTTTTGTTCACCGTGATATTTTAACATGTGCAAATGTAGACCGAACATTGACTCCTACATCACCTCTACAGCAAATGTGATCCAAATTGTTCGACGTGTGAACACATCGGAAATAAGAACATTCCATCATAATCCGTTGTCTTACTATAACATCAGACACGAACTGTGAGAACATTCTACTATCAGTTCCGAAATAAAACCGGATCATTTGTGTTCAGAAAATGTAACATCAACCAAATTTTTCGTTTCGTGTGCATTTCCGGTGTAGTTTAAAAAGTATAACTTAATTAGCAGACTATGTACAAATTTCCAAAAATTTATGACACTTGTAAAATCCTTTCGAATCTATAAAATATAATATACCAATTGGGTACTTATTTATTTTGATTAGTGTAATCTTAGAATCATATCTTGATTAATCTATTCATATTACCGACTTTTTCTCGTTAATATGAAGAAACGTCAAGCAATGACGCTAAGAAATTAAATTATTATTGTAATGTATGAAATTTCTTAAATGTCAAAATTACTTCCCTTGCATTTGTGAATTACATCAAGGGCCATAATTTGAAACATATTCATTAATGTGTATTGTATAGATAGACATTTTGTTGCTCAAATGATTGGCACAGCAGGTAGGCGTCCACCAAGCATGTCATAGAGCTGCCAACATTGCAAACCAACATAAGAGCTCCTGACCAAATGAGGGCAGAGTTTAAGTGTTTAATACGACTAACACAAAGCCGTATTTCAGTCTGGCCTAGATGGTTGTTGCAAAACAATCATATTATTACGTTTTTTTCAAAATGGCTGCGAGGTAGATGCGTGAAGCTGGAACTACTGATCTGACTGGGTATTATTGCAATGAAGGTAACCAGGCATCAGGGGGATGAAACCTGAATTGTGTTAAAAATTGTACTTCATTTGTCATTTCAATGCAACTTACATTTTTTTTGTATATATTTCTATGCCTTATATGTATTTTCATGCATAACACTGGGAAAGAGTAGTCTCTGACATGAAATTAACACTACCCCAGTATATACATACATCATGAATGAAAGATGGCATCTTTCATTGAAGTACCCGGGGAGAATGTCAGAGCCTAAGTGCACAGCAACATCGTTACGGCACCCGGCGGACAAGAGTTGTCGGCTGGCAAGTTTCTTACCTGACACGCGACCAGCGCTGACGACAAACGACGCAAAGCCACGTGACCCCACCTGAGGCAGTGGGCAGTGTGTGTGATAATCTCAGACCACGCTGCGACTGGACATCTGAACGGACGTGTGTGTCGAGAGCAAGGCGTTGTGTGAATCTCCGTGGTTGTGAGCTGAACGACTGATATTGTGAGCGTCAGACCTTTGAGCTGTATTGTGGTAGTGAGTTGTTATATGTTGTACATTGCTGTAACTATTGTTATGTATTTAACGTGGTAATAAATCCATAGAACTTGTGTTGCTGTGTCTTACGTCGAATCACGTTTGTACTTGTACTGTCTCACATGTGTTAGCCAACGAGCCTAATATAAGATCCTGACATGTAGGTTGAGAAAACATAAATTTATTGTATGAAATATATGATCGTCCAAATGTTTACTCTCGAAAATTAACACTCACAGATTACACCAAGCTTTAGTGAACAGCTATCTCACTTACAGATTACATCATGCTTTACTGAACAGCAATGTCACTTACAGATTGCAACATTTCACGTAACAGTCATATCAGTTTCCGACTGTCCACGCTGTCTTCAACAGTAATCTCAGTTACAGATTGCAACATGTTTCACGAAACAGTCATATCAGTTTTAAACTGCGACACGCTGCCTTCAAAAGTAATCTCAGTTACAGATTGAAATAACATGCTTCACTAAACAGCAGTCTCAGTTTCAGACACGCTTTCATGAACACTAATCTCAGATGAAGCTCCGCTTTCCTGTTCGGCAATCTCAGAGCCTTCTTTCTTAGTCTCCCCTTCTTCGCCCAGATCTGTGGGGCTTTTTCTCTTACATAAACAGAGCAGTAGTATTGCAACGAGAAGCAGAAACAGTATTACACCCAACCAGATAAGTATTGTTGATAGGTTGTATGACAGGAGATTAAACGGGGATGTTTCTTCTGTGAACAGAATGGGCAAGACATGAAACAAGACACTGGGGGTACTCCATTTGTTAAAGTATCTCAAATAAGTTATATGTACACAATCGTTGAATTAGTGGAAGTGATGTAATAAATGATTCTTTGAACTACATAAAATGGTTAACGAGCACATCAGATTTGATTGGATGTGACGTGCTATGATACAGAGGTAGCCGCATCAGGTGGCATCATAAGGGGCGGTATAAGCAGACTTGCATCATTAAGGGGCGGCATTTCAAAGATTTGCATCGTACCGAGAAAATCTACCGCACGACACCCGTCACCTTGACAGTGAATGGTGGCCACACCTCTTTGACACCCGCCAGGACCGTGCAGTATAACAGATGATATCTCTCTATTCAAACGCTATCTTTTTCTTCACCCTCTGAGACGCATCCTCTCTCCTGCATGCTGTCGGTTGTCTTCACATTCTGAGACGCAGCCTCTCTCATGCATGATTTCGGTTTTCTTCACCCTCTGAGACGCATCCTCTCTCCTGCATGATGTCGGTTGTCTTCACATTCTGAGACGCATCCTCACTCCTGCATGATGTCGGTTGTCTTCACATTCTGAGACGCAGCCTCTCTCCTGCATGGTTTCGGTTTTCTTTACCCTCTAAGACGCGACCTCTCTTCTGCAAGGTTTTGACTGGCAACCACGAGGAGCATATTATGACAACAGTTTTAAATAAGTTCCTAGTTCTGGAACAGTTAGTAGGAAGTATCTGTCATTTCCGGTTCAGTCGCTGTGTTGGATTCATGCATGCGGATTTAATAAACCCATGTGTTTCATCTACAACAATGATTCATTCATTCATTCATTCATTCATTCATTCTTTCATTCATTCAGCAGCATGTTCTTTGCAGAACATAGCTACCATAACAACCTTCCGGAAAACTTCTTGATCATAATTAAGATGTCCCGCTTCCGATACACCCATATGGAGATCATACGCCACATTCTGCACCCATCTTCTCTTTGGCGTTACTCTTCCTCTCTTCCCAGGCATATACACCTCCATTATTGTTGTTTCCAAACTCTCATGCTGTTTCAGTTGACCAAAATATATCAATTTTCTTTGTTTTATCGTCTTTAATAGCCAACCCTCTGCAAAATTTAGCTCTAGAAGTATCGATGCCGGCTTCGTGGCTTAGAGGTTATGACTTTTCTCCGTAATCTCGTATAATCTCGTCGGTAACGTGATGACGGTGCGAATCAGCAATGGTTCGAATCGAATCGGTAATTTACAGGGTATGTGAGGCGGCCGCTCAGAAAGCAATGGCAAACTACTGAGCGTAATCCTGCCAAGAAATCAACATACAGCTGAAAGATACTGGTGTTGACAGCGATGTCCTGTAAAGGATATGCAAACAAAAAACAAAAAAAGTATCGATGCATTTGTCTTTCTTTACCTAGGATATTCTTAGAAACAGTCTATAACATTTATATTCAAAGCCCTGTATGCGCTATCCAGCTTGTTTAGTAAGTGTCTAGATCTAAAACAATGAAGCAGATGAATAATTGTAATATTTATATTTTCATGTAGTATTTTTCATCTAAAAACTATGGCCACATACAAATAAATAATATGACCATTAAAAGAACGGAAACATACAAATACCTGGATACAATCTTCAACTGCTCCAAAATAATAAGGGAAGAAATACAAGCTAGAATCAACTCTGGAAATAAGATATACTATGCACTACAACATCTGCTAAAATCAAATGCGCTATCTCGTAACACCAAGATCACAATATACAAAACACTGATTAGACCAGTTGTGCTGTATGGCTCTGAAACCTGGAGTACAACTAAAGAAGACGAAGCCTTATTGCAAATCGTTGAGAACAAAGTCTTAGACGCATCTTTGGACCCATTAGGGATACACAAAGTGGAGAGTGGAAAAGAAGAAGCAACAAAGACATCTATGATCTGTTTAAGTCCCCGCTAATCACTGGTATCATGATGTCTTATAGACTGGGGCATATAGAAAGAATGGAAGATGATAGGGAAACAAATCTATCTTACACTCTGGAAATAAATAACCGTAGACCCCGAGGTAGACCAAGAACACGGTGGGTAGACAATATATATACAGACCTACAAGAACATCAATGGTTCGGAATGCTGAAGAAGAGGAAGAAGATTTTCCTTTAGCTGCATCGGTGTGGTTTTGTTGTGCTGACGAGGGCTTTGGCCGCAACGCCAATTTCGTAATTTGTGATCGTGTTTTAGTTAAGTTTACCATCTAATTGTCGTTTGTTCAAGAAGTTAGTAGGCGAGGGGAGGACGGACAACTGCTGGCAGCTGGATAGAAATATTTGCAATTATGTATGGACAGACTTGGCACAAGGGAACGGAAGCATAAAGAATGAATAACGGCGGAAACCCACATAAATATACGATAAATGAACAATAATAGCAACATCAGAACTGATGAACTCGAAGCCTACTTGTGCTTGACAGACATAGGAGATAGACATAGGATATAGTCATAGGAGATAGTCATAGGAGATAGACATAGGAGATAGACATAGGATATAGCCATAGGAGATAGACATATGATATAGTCATAGGAGATAGACATATGATATAGTCTTAGGAGATAGACATGGGAGATAGACATAGGAGATAGACATAGGAGATAGACATATGATATAGTCATAGGAGATAGACATGGGAGATAGACATAGGAGATAGACATGGGATATAGCCATAGGAGATAGACATGGGAGATAGACATAGGAGATAGACATATGATATAGTCATAGGAGATAGACATGGGAGATAGACATAGGAGATAGACATATGAGATAGACATAGGAGATAGACATAGGATATAGTCATAGGATATAGACATAGGAGATAGACATGGGAGATAGACATAGGAGATAGACATAGGAGATAGACATAGGAGATAGACATAGGATATAGCCATAGGAGATAGACATAGGAGATAGACATAGGAGATAGACATAGGAGATAGACATAGGAGATAGACATAGGAGATAGACATAGGAGATAGACATAGGATATAGTCATAGGAGATAGACATAGGATATAGTCATAGGAGATAGACATGGGAGATAGACATAGGAGATAGACATAGGATATAGCCATAGGAGATAGACATAGGAGATAGACATGGGAGATAGACATAGGATATAGCCATAGGAGATAGACATAGGAGATAGACATAGGAGATAGACATAGGAGATAGACATGGGAGATAGACATGGGAGATAGACATAGGAGATAGACATTGGAGATAGACATAGGAGATAGACATGGGAGATAGACATAGGAGATAGACATAGGAGATAGACATGGGAGATAGACATAGGAGATAGACATAGGAGATAGACATGGGAGATAGACATAGGAGATAGACATAGGAGATAGACATAGGAGATAGACATAGGAGATAGACATAGGAGATAGACATGGGAGATAGACATATAGAAGCCGAATTATAGATCAAGCTAGGTAGCAATGTTGGCAAAGATGCGGGGTGGAAAGGAAGGGGGGGGGGGGGTATAGACAAAGTATGGAAATTAGAATACAAAGCCAGGAGAGGATCTCATTGAACGGGGAGATTTGTAGGAGTCAGGAGATAGTAAACGTAGCACATACACAGCTGGCATGTCGCTGCTAGGTTGTCTCAATGCTGGGATTTAGATCAGAACAGGGAAGAATGATATATCAATTAACATTACACATCAAAGAGTTGTTACATGGTTCCTACTCAGAATAGTGCGTCTGAATGACATGACAGAATCACTAGAGGAGAAAATAGGGAGAAAACGAAATACATCAGCAATGTTGAGCTCACGGAGACAGCTAAATGTTTCAGCAATGTTGAGCTCACGGAGACAGCTAAATACATCAGCAGTGTTGAACTCACGGAGATAATTAAATACATCAGCAATGTTGAGCTCACGGAGACAATTAAATATATCAGCAATGTTGAGGTCACGGAGACAATTAAATATATCAGCAATGTTGAGGTCACGGAGACATCTAAATCAGCAATATTGAGTTCACGGAGAAAACTAAAAACATCACCGATGTGGACCTCAGTGAGAAAATTGAATACATCCCAATGAATCAACGTGCGAGAAAAAAAGTTACTGTCAATGGAGAGGACACACATTGAGCAGATATGAGTATCATATAACACCACTGTCGTGTCCTCCTTTACAGTGTCGTCCCTGGAGTGAAGAGAGTCGACACTCACATTATAATATTTTTTTTCCCTCTCAATATTCTGGAGAATCCACCAGCTTCCGTCCAACACACTCCATCAGCCTATGGACACCTTTTCCTATCACTCTCTCACTGTCGTACTATGCCCCCTCTCATACTTCCCAACGCAACATACTCAACAACTCTTGCTTCTAAAAATTAATAAAGATTAATTTATTAAAAGAAAAGTGTAACGTGTATGAGACGTGTATGCGAAGAAAATGTGTGACGTGTTCTATAAAGTGTGTAGAATCGGACTCTCAGACCACAACCCAGTCAGCTGATCCCAGCAAGGATAGACCACAGCACGTTACGTCAGAACATGTACATCTCACCCAGTGCCGAAACCATCTTGCCGGATACTGCTTTGCCTCTGTAGACCTCTGGTAATCCAATTTCATGATCATCCGAAATAGACACCGGTGGTATTAACAGTTAATCATGGACCGGTTGCACCCTACACAATGTCCGTTCCTATCGTTCCTTAAAAAAAACTGCACAAGTCCTTTGTAGTGTGTACACAGTCATTAATGTTAATTGTTAATGTGATTGATCCTCACTCGTGTCTATCTAGCCTCACGTATAATGTCTTGTGTTCTATTACACGAGATTATATAACACTAGGTAACTATTAGACTGTTCTCATTTAGTTACTACTGTCTGATGCTGTGTGGTGCATCAGTAATCATCACTCTCTTTGGTGAATCAACTTCCTTCCTAGCTTTAGTTACGTTCTGTATGCAACTTTATTGATTGTTGAACTGGTGTTCTTCCGAATGGGATTTGATTCTTTCCCAAAAACTTGTTGAGTTTCCTTGGATCTGGTAGGGAACCTAGGATAGAAACAACACATCTGGTGATAGTACTAGTCACTGATCCTTTCGGCTGAGTGTAAGCCTATCGCCTTGCTTAATGATCTTTAGCTAACTAGACTTAGTCATAGAGCAGATTAGCTACCCACCTAGAGCCGAATCAGGCTATGACAAAGAAAGACCCATACAGAGTGCAAAACCCCAGCGGGCAAGTTCCCCGTCTCCCAATTATCCATCAGTACTCTATTCTTAACTAGCAGAGCTAATATCACTATTCTACTCTAACTAGTTTCCACTAACAGTGCTAATCATCACACTATAGTTTAACAAGGCCACAGTCTATATTAATTAGAACGAATATATTATAATAGGTTATACCTTACAGCACTGCAGTTTACACTAAATTACATCTAATGGTAGCCATACAGGCTCGTGTAAACTAAATCAAATATCTCCTTCACACGTTAGATGTTCTAACTGCTGCAGTGACAAGCATGTCTGCCTAAATCCACATTTTCAAGTCCCCCTAGTTGGTCCCAACTCGGGTTTATATGGCAAACTACCAAAGTTGGCCACGTGACGTTATCCTTTATGCCCCCACACAGGTGGCACATTGGCAGATCATCCCCTGTCAGGGATCCATCCCCCCTCTGGCTCCCTCCATGTTAGATTTGTCATCACTGCTTGAGACATCCAAAACAAGCCAGCGAGTTCCTGTATACCCCCAACAACAGTTGCAAATAACCCCGTCAATCTTCTCGATGTTCCGGAAACCAAGAATTGACATATGTACTGTTACTTCCGTGCTAAGTACTTCCGTTTTCCCTCTGATATGTTTATGACTTGTCAAAGTGATATATGATTCAGCACACTCACTTCCTCTATACCTCTGCCACTGTTTAATTTAGTCCGACAGGTGATGGCCAACATCCGATTGCCACTATGACCCCACTGCTTCCATTTGTATTCAAATGTTGACAAACTGTCACGGCGCTGCCGGGATCTGTCTCCATCACCACCAAATGTTCCAAATCCGTTAGAGATGTACACGTGCAGCTACAAATATTGTCCTGGGATTTTGACATCCGCTTTGTTTTTCCAGTTAGTAAAAATAGTTGTCGCTGGCAGATCGTCCGCTTAATCAGAAAATCCTCTATAATAATCAACCGGTTAAACACACGGTTTTATTTTGTGACATAGGCCCCCTCCTAAGAGAGTAGTCCATCTCACTCTTCTCCACCGTGAGTTTAATCCAGATGATTCATTCTTCTTCTTCAGGAGCTGGGTGTCTTGACAAGAAATCCGCTCCAACATTTTCCTTCCCAGGAATGTACTCTACTGTGAAATTATAAGGTTGAAGTAACAACGACCACCGCATCAAACGGGCGTTGAGCTTCTGAGAAGTAGCCAGGAACATCAGGGGCTGATGATCCGACTGGACCCGAAACTTAACTCCATACAAATAGGGCTGGAATTTTTGCACTGCCCATACGAGGGACAAGCACTCTCTCTCGACGGTTGAATAATTCCTCTCCGCCTGTAGAAGTTTCTTACTTGCGTATGCCACAGGTTTCAAAACCGAAGCATCGTCTTTTCCTTCCTGTAACAAAGCGGCTCCAATTCCAATCGCACTCGCATCTGTTCTCAACACAAATTGTTTGGAAAGGTCAGGGAGCTGTAATACAGGTTTGCTGACTAAGGCCTCCTTTAACTGACTATAGGCATTCTCACATTCTGGTGTCCAAATGATTTGGTCCGGGAATCCCTTTTTCAAGGTTTCCGTCAACGGAGCTCCCAGTTCAGTGAAATGTGGGATAAATTTGTGGTAGAACCCACACAACGAGAGAAAAGATCGCACATCCTTCTTCGTTTTTGGCCTAGGTGCATTTCTGATTTTCTCCAGGTTCTTCTCTTCTGGAACAATGTGTCCTGGAGTGATGGTGTGACCTAGAAATTCCAGAGTCTGGTAACCAATCATGCACTTGGTTGGACGAGCAGTAAGCCCTGCTTCCTTGAGCCTATTAAACACTCTCTCCAAGGATTGTAAGTGGTCATCCAAGCTGTCACTGGAAATCAGAATATCATCCATGAATGAGATGATGGATGGATCCTGTAACGGATCTAGTAAAGTCCTCATCATGCGTGTAAACACACTAGGTGCATTGCTGAGTCCAAAGGGCATGACCTTGAATTCGTAGTGTCCACTGGGTGTACTGAAAGCTAACAGTGGTCGAATCTCCGGTTTGACTGGTATCTGATAGTACCCCCGACTCAGATCCACCTTTGAAAAGTACCGAGCCTTATGGAGCCTAGCGAATAACTGAGTTGGATTCGGCAAAGGTTCCACCTGAAACTGTGTATGACTGTTCAGAAGTCGGTAATCTATACACAACCTGTGTTCTCCACTTGGTTTGCGTAACAAAACTACCCCCGCATTGTATGGGGATGTGGATGGTGCAATCACGTCATCCTCCAGCAGTTTTTGTATTTCCTCCTCCAGGGCCTTTTCTTTAGAGAATGGCACTGGGTAAACCTTTTGGCGAACAGGCTCCTGTGTGGTCAAAGTCATCTCGAACTCAACCAACCTCGTTCGTCCTGGTTTATCAGTCAGTATCTCCTTATGAGACTTGAGAACCTGGGTTATCCTTTCCCTCTCCTGGGAGGTCAGATCAGGGTTCACTTGCACATCCCTATAGGTTTCCTGGTGTACCAAGGGATATTCCCTGCCCTCGCTGGTTCCCACTTCTGTCTCCACTGCAACTGCCATTGCCATGAGGTGAGCTGCCTTGTCTCCGGGTCTCTCTTCGTATTTCCGCAAGAGATTGATATGGAAAATCTTCGACTTTCCCCGGATCCGGATCTGATAGTTGGTTCTGGATATTACCCTTTCCACGGGAAATGGTCCTTGCCAACCTATCTCCAGTTTGTTGTTTCCCGTTGGGAGTAGCAACAAGACTTTATCTCCCACCTCTAGAGATCTTTCTTTAGACCTACGGTTGTAGTAAGCCGCATGTCTTTTCCTGGCCTTTTTCAAGTTTTGATTTGCCAGAGTCCATCCCTTGTGGAGTTTTTCTTTCAGTTCCTCCACGTATTTATAGGATGAGATCACTTCTTCTGACGTCCCCTCTTCAGTCCAACTCCTCAACATGGCTTCCAACGGTCCTTTGATTGGACGACCAAACAGCAACGTAGCGGGTGGTAGTCCTGTTGAGCCATGAGGAACTTCCCGATAGGCAAAGAGTGCTGCTGGGATATATTCATCCCACCTATCAGGTTTTTCCTGCGCTAGTTTCCTGAGCATTGTCATCAACGTGCCGTTGAAACGCTCTACTTGTCCATTGGCTTGAGGGTGGTAAGGGCTGGTATGTATGTGGTTAGAGTGAAACACCCTAAATACCTCCTCCATGAGTTTTCCACAAAACTGAGATCCATTGTCCGTCAGAATTTGATCCGGAAAGCCTAATCTGGTAAAGGCCTCCATCAGTGCGTCCGCCACTCTTTTCGAGTCAATCGTGGTCAACGGTATAGCCTCACCCCACATTGTACAGCAATCCACCATTGTGAGTATATACATGTTCCTCTTCCTAGTCCTGGGAAGTGGACCCACGATATCGATGGCTACCCTCTCGAAAGGAGAGTTCATGATGGGCATCTCACCCAACACCACCGGTGCTGTCCAGTGTTTCGGTGCCACCCTCTGGCACTCAGGGCATGACTTCACATACCGACGCACATCATCTGTCATTCCCGGCCAATAGTAGTGGCAGGAAATCCGCTGCATGGTGGCGGCAATACCCATGTGTCCACTAAAGGAGATGGTATGCCCCATATGAAGAATCTGGGACCGGTGAGCTTTCGGGACGACCAACTGACCGTATAGGTTGTCTCCCCTTCCTGCTCTCCTGTAGAGTATCCTATTCTTCATGTAGTACTGCCCCCGTCCTGGTGGATCAGCACTTTTCTGCAGCTTTTTGTAGCAAGGACGTAAAGTATCATCCTCACTCTGGGCAGTTCGTAGCTCCCCCGGCATTGGGTTAGTCACAATTGCGTCTGCCTCTTCCGTTTTCGTCTGAGAGCGAGTCTGCATTGCTCCCATATGAATTGGCTCCCTGGGCATTCCCAGAAAGACATACCGGCAACCTAGGATGACTGGAAAAATGGGATCGGTCAATACAGCGGCCTTGATGGTGCCGGTGACGTACCTTGACCGAATCTCCACATTAGCAATAGGCAACTTCATGACTACAGCACTCTTCTGTGCAGGCTGTATATCCAAGGTTTCACCTGTGAATTGTTCTGGATGTACCAGATCCGCAGAAATCACGGCCTCCCCGTCCAGTCCTGTGTCGTATAAACACTCCACTTGACGACCGTTAACCTCTACCAATTCCACTACAGGTGGTTTTTCCTGGTCTGGAGTCTCTTCCTCGGCCTCGACCTGTTCGGTGGGCTCCACCTTAGGTTTCCCTGAGCACACGACGAATTGAGTGTCTCCTGACTTTCCCTGCAGTCAATAGCATTGTGCGTGTTTGACTTGCATTGGTTGCACCATTTCCCTGTCCTAGATTTTCTATTGTCGGACTTGAGTGAGCTCTCCTGGTGGCGAGCTTCCTTGTTGACCTTGGCATTTTCCGTGACAACCTCCTTGGAAGTCACTTGACATGCTGCAAAGTGAGGGTTCTTAGCCTTCGATTTGCAGTCCCTCGTATTGTGAGAGGGTGACTTACAAATTGAACACCACTTCTCCGACCACGGTCGTTTAGGTGTAGAGCTTGAAGTGCTCTTGCTTCCCTCCTTCTTCTTCTCTGAACTATCCTCTGATTTTTGCACATAAGGTTCCCACTTTTTTGTTCCTGAGTTTTTGGCTTTCTTCTTGTCATGTTTCTCTTGACTTTTGGAGTTGGTGGAAAGGTTTTCCCCTGCCTCCCCATGTACCTCGACGAACCGTTCTGCTAATTTAGTCACGAGGTCAATACGTTCCGCTCCTTGTTCTCCCAGGAACGTCCTGAGAGGTTTAGACATTTGCTTCTTCAGCTGGTCGACCACCATGAGCTCTTCCAGACTCTCATAGTCATGTGCGAACCCAGCCAAATCCATCCACTTATGGAGATAAGATTTAAGACGCAAACTGTAGGCGGCAAACAACTCTCCCGGTTCTCGTTTCGCTGCTCGAAATTTTTTCCGGTAGGTATGTGACGTAACCTCGAATCGTTTCAGCAGAGCCGTCTTTAACTCGTCATAATTGTTCTCATGTCCTGGTGGCAGGCGAGTATAAACCTCGTATCCGGTCCCGCGTAATCCCTGGGATAGCTTAAGATTCCATTTGTTACGCTCCAGACCCATAGCAACTGACATAGCCTCGAAGCGTTGAAGGTACTGGTCAATCTTCTCTTTGTCCTCCTCGTAGACCGCTAAAGGAAACTTCATAGCATGGTACCCATGTCCACCTACTGGTGTTGAGCCTGGGATGGAGGAACCTCCAACTGCTCCCTCAGTTTCTCCATTAGATTGACTCTTGAGCTCGAGTTCCCGCATCCGGTACTCGTGCTCCCTTTTCTGTGCTTCCTGTTCAGCTTCTAATTTCCTAGCTGTTTGCTCAGCTTCAAATTTCCTAGCTGCTTGCTCAGCTTCCAATTTCTTAGCTGCTTGCTCAGCTTCCAATTTCTTAGCTGCTTGTTCCAACTCCATCCTTCTCAATTCCAGCTCGGCCTTTCGATCTTCCCGTTCTGCTTGACGATACTCTCTCTCCACTTCCTGTATGTAATCCGTTAGAGCAGAACCCGCCAATCCCATTTCTTCCCCCTTTGCCTTTAATTCTGCTGTGCTAAGTTTAGGGGTGGCCATTATACAGAGAGGTCAGCTAGCAGGTCTAGTACAATATAACTGCAAATTACTATACAGATATATGAACAAGTACTATAAATCTAGATATTACCACACACAGCACATTCACTCAGTGACAAGAGTAGAATCAGGACCACAGACCTATGCAGACGTGTGAAGTGTGAACAGGTAAGATATTAGTCCTAACCCCTATCCACATTCACTCTAGCTGGATTCTCCAAAATGATATCTCCCTCTTATAACTAAGGATCCCGTGTCAAAAGACCCCGTTGTCAGAAGATCCCACTGTCAAAGGTTCCTGCTTGCAGGAGATCTCGCTGTCCAAGGATTCCGTTTACGGGAGATCCCGCTGTCCAAAGATCCCGTTTACGAGAGATCCCGCTGTCCAAAGATCATGTTTACGAGAGATCCCGCTGTCCAAAGATCACGTTTACGAGAGATCCCGCTGTCCAAAGATCACGTTTACGAGCCCCCAATAATGTCGTGTCCTCCTTTACAGTGTCGTCCCTGGAGTGAAGAGAGTCGACACTCACATTATAATATTTTTTTTCCCTCTCAATATTCTGGAGAATCCACCAGCTTCCGTCCAACACACTCCATCAGCCTATGGACACCTTTTCCTATCACTCTCTCACTGTCGTACTATGCCCCCTCTCATACTTCCCAACGCAACATACTCAACAACTCTTGCTTCTAGAAATTAATAAAGATTAATTTATTAAAAGAAAAGTGTAACGTGTATGAGACGTGTATGCGAAGAAAATGTGTGACGTGTTCTATAAAGTGTGTAGAATCGGACTCTCAGACCACAACCCAGTCAGCTGATCCCAGCAAGGATAGACCACAGCACGTTACGTCAGAACATGTACATCTCACCCCGTGCCGAAACCATCTTGCCGGATACTGCTTTGCCTCTGTAGACCTCTGGTAATCCAATTTCATGATCATCCGAAATAGACACCGGTGGTATTAACAGTTAATCATGGACCGGTTGCACCCTACACAATGTCCGTTCCTATCGTTCCTTAAAAAAAACTGCACAAGTCCTTTGTAGTGTGTACACAGTCATTAATGTTAATTGTTAATGTGATTGATCCTCACTCGTGTCTATCTAGCCTCACGTATAATGTCTTGTGTTCTATTACACGAGATTATATAACACTAGGTAACTATTAGACTGTTCTCATTTAGTTACTACTGTCTGATGCTGTGTGGTGCATCAGTAATCATCACTATCTTTGGTGAATCAACTTCCTCCTAGCTTTAGTTACGTTCTGTATGCAACTTTATTGATTGTTGAACTGGTGTTCTTCCGAATGGGATTTGATTCTTTCCCAAAAACTTGTTGAGTTTCCTTGGATCTGGTAGGGAACCTAGGATAGAAACAACACATCTGGTGATAGTACTAGTCACTGATCCTTTCGGCTGAGTGTAAGCCTATCGCCTTGCTTAATGATCTTTAGCTAACTAGACTTAGTCATAGAGCAGATTAGCTACCCACCTAGAGCCGAATCAGGCTATGACAAAGAAAGACCCATACAGAGTGCAAAACCCCAGCGGGCAAGTTCCCCGTCTCCCAATTATCCATCAGTACTCTATTCTTAACTAGCAGAGCTAATATCACTATTCTACTCTAACTAGTTTCCACTAACAGTGCTAATCATCACACTATAGTTTAACAAGGCCACAGTCTATATTAATTTAAACGAATATATTATAATAGGTTATACCTTACAGCACTGCAGTTTACACTAAATTACATCTAATGGTAGCCATACAGGCTCGTGTAAACTAAATCAAATATCTCCTTCACACGTTAGATGTTCTAACTGCTGCAGTGACAAGCATGTCTGCCTAAATCCACATTTTCAAGTCCCCCTAGTTGGTCCCAACTCGGGTTTATATGGCAAACTACCAAAGTTGGCCACGTGACGTTATCCTTTATGCCCCCACACAGGTGGCACATTGGCAGATCATCCCCTGTCAGGGATCCATCCCCCCTCTGGCTCCCTCCATGTTAGATTTGTCATCACTGCTTGAGACATCCAAAACAAGCCAGCGAGTTCCTGTATACCCCCAACAACAGTTGCAAATAACCCCGTCAATCTTCTCGATGTTCCGGAAACCAAGAATTGACATATGTACTGTTACTTCCGTGCTAAGTACTTCCGTTTTCCCTCTGATATGTTTATGACTTGTCAAAGTGATATATGATTCAGCACACTCACTTCCTCTATACCTCTGCCACTGTTTAATTTAGTCCGACAGGTGATGGCCAACATCCGATTGCCACTATGACCCCACTGCTTCCATTTGTATTCAAATGTTGACAAACTGTCACGGCGCTGCCGGGATCTGTCTCCATCACCACCAAATGTTCCAAATCCGTTTGAGATGTACACGTGCAGCTACAAATATTGTCCTGGGATTTTGACATCCGCTTTGTTTTTTTCAGTTAGTAAAAATAGTTGTCGCTGGCAGATCGTCCGCTTAATCAGAAAATCCTCTATAATAATCAACCGGTTAAACACACGGTTTTATTTTGTGACATAGGCCCCCTCCTAAGAGAGTAGTCCATCTCACTCTTCTCCACCGTGAGTTTAATCCAGATGATTCATTCTTCTTCTTCAGGAGCTGGGTGTCTTGACAAGAAATCCGCTCCAACATTTTCCTTCCCAGGAATGTACTCTACTGTGAAATTATAAGGTTGAAGTAACAACGACCACCGCATCAAACGGGCGTTGAGCTTCTGAGAAGTAGCCAGGAACATCAGGGGCTGATGATCCGACTGGACCCGAAACTTAACTCCATACAAATAGGGCTGGAATTTTTGCACTGCCCATACGAGGGACAAGCACTCTCTCTCGACGGTTGAATAATTCCTCTCCGCCTGTAGAAGTTTCTTACTTGCGTATGCCACAGGTTTCAAAACCGAAGCATCGTCTTTTCCTTCCTGTAACAAAGCGGCTCCAATTCCAATCGCACTCGCATCTGTTCTCAACACAAATTGTTTGGAAAGGTCAGGGAGCTGTAATACAGGTTTGCTGACTAAGGCCTCCTTTAACTGACTATAGGCATTCTCACATTCTGGTGTCCAAATGATTTGGTCCGGGAATCCCTTTTTCAAGGTTTCCGTCAACGGAGCTCCCAGTTCAGTGAAATGTGGGATAAATTTGTGGTAGAACCCACACAACGAGAGAAAAGATCGCACATCCTTCTTCGTTTTTGGCCTAGGTGCATTTCTGATTTTCTCCAGGTTCTTCTCTTCTGGAACAATGTGTCCTGGAGTGATGGTGTGACCTAGAAATTCCAGAGTCTGGTAACCAATTATGCACTTGGTTGGACGAGCAGTAAGCCCTGCTTCCTTGAGCCTATTAAACACTCTCTCCAAGGATTGTAAGTGGTCATCCAGGCTGTCACTGGAAATCAGAATATCATCCATGAATGAGATGATGGACGGATCCTGTAACGGATCTAGTAAAGTCCTCATCATGCGTGTAAACACACTAGGTGCATTGCTGAGTCCAAAGGGCATGACCTTGAATTCGTAGTGTCCACTGGGTGTACTGAAAGCTAACAGTGGTCGAATCTCCGGTTTGACTGGTATCTGATAGTACCCCCGACTCAGATCCACCTTTGAAAAGTACCGAGCCTTATGGAGCCTAGCGAATAACTGAGTTGGATTCGGCAAAGGTTCCACCTGAAACTGTGTATGACTGTTCAGAAGTCGGTAATCTATACACAACCTGTGTTCTCCACTTGGTTTGCGTAACAAAACTACCCCCGCATTGTATGGGGATGTGGATGGTGCAATCACGTCATCCTCCAGCAGTTTTTGTATTTCCTCCTCCAGGGCCTTTTCTTTAGAGAATGGCACTGGGTAAACCTTTTGGCGAACAGGCTCCTGTGTGGTCAAAGTCATCTCGAACTCAACCAACCTCGTTCGTCCTGGTTTATCAGTCAGTATCTCCTTATGAGACTTGAGAACCTGGGTTATCCTTTCCCTCTCCTGGGAGGTCAGATCAGGGTTCACTTGCACATCCCTATAGGTTTCCTGGTGTTCCAAGGGATATTCCCTGCCCTCGCTGGTTCCCACTTCTGTCTCCACTGCAACTGCCATTGCCATGAGGTGAGCTGCCTTGTCTCCGGGTCTCTCTTCGTATTTCCGCAAGAGATTGATATGGAAAATCTTCGACTTTCCCCGGATCCGGATCTGATAGTTGGTTCTGGATATTACCCTTTCCACGGGAAATGGTCCTTGCCAACCTATCTCCAGTTTGTTGTTTCCCGTTGGGAGTAGCAACAAGACTTTGTCTCCCACCTCTAGAGATCTTTCTTTAGACCTACGGTTGTAGTAGGCCGCATGTCTTTTCCTGGCCTTTTTCAAGTTTTGATTTGCCAGAGTCCATCCCTTGTGGAGTTTTTCTTTCAGTTCCTCCACGTATTTGTAGGATGAGATCACTTCTTCTGACGTCCCCTCTTCAGTCCAACTCCTCAACCTGGCTTCCAACGGTCCTTTGATTGGACGACCAAACAGCAACGTAGCGGGTGGTAGTCCTGTTGAGCCATGAGGAACTTCCCGATAGGCAAAGAGTGCTGCTGGGATATATTCATCCCACCTATCAGGTTTTTCCTGCGCTAGTTTCCTGAGCATTGTCATCAACGTGCCGTTGAAACGCTCTACTTGTCCATTGGCTTGAGGGTGGTAAGGGCTGGTATGTATGTGGTTAGAGTGAAACACCCTAAATACCTCCTCCATGAGTTTTCCACAAAACTGAGATCCATTGTCCGTCAGAATTTGATCCGGAAAGCCTAATCTGGTAAAGGCCTCCATCAGTGCGTCCGCCACTCTTTTCGAGTCAATCGTGGTCAACGGTATAGCCTCACCCCACATTGTACAGCAATCCACCATTGTGAGTATATACATGTTCCTCTTCCTAGTCCTGGGAAGTGGACCCACGATATCGATGGCTACCCTCTCGAAAGGAGAGTTCATGATGGGCATCTCACCCAACACCACCGGTGCTGTCCAGTGTTTCGGTGCCACCCTCTGGCACTCAGGGCATGACTTCACATACCGACGCACATCATCTGTCATTCCCGGCCAATAGTAGTGGCAGGAAATCCGCTGCATGGTGGCGGCAATACCCATGTGTCCACTAAAGGAGATGGTATGCCCCATATGAAGAATCTGGGACCGGTGAGCTTTCGGGACGACCAACTGACCGTATAGGTTGTCTCCCCTTCCTGCTCTCCTGTAGAGTATCCTATTCTTCATGTAGTACTGCCCCCGTCCTGGTGGATCAGCACTTTTCTGCAGCTTTTTGTAGCAAGGACGTAAAGTATCATCCTCACTCTGGGCAGTTCGTAGCTCCCCCGGCATTGGGTTAGTCACAATTGCGTCTGCCTCTTCCGTTTTCGTCTGAGAGCGAGTCTGCATTGCTCCCATATGAATTGGCTCCCTGGGCATTCCCAGAAAGACATACCGGCAACCTAGGATGACTGGAAAAATGGGATCGGTCAATACAGCGGCCTTGATGGTGCCGGTGACGTACCTTGACCGAATCTCCACATTAGCAATAGGCAACTTCATGACTACAGCACTCTTCTGTGCAGGCTGTATATCCAAGGTTTCACCTGTGAATTGTTCTGGATGTACCAGATCCGCAGAAATCACGGCCTCCCCGTCCAGTCCTGTGTCGTATAAACACTCCACTTGACGACCGTTAACCTCTACCAATTCCACTACAGGTGGTTTTTCCTGGTCTGGAGTCTCTTCCTCGGCCTCGACCTGTTCGGTGGGCTCCACCTTAGGTTTCCCTGAGCACACGACGAATTGAGTGTCTCCTGACTTTCCCCTGCAGTCAATAGCATTGTGCGTGTTTGACTTGCATTGGTTGCACCATTTCCCTGTCCTAGATTTTCTATTGTCGGACTTGAGTGAGCTCTCCTGGTGGCGAGCTTCCTTGTTGACCTTGGCATTTTCCGTGACAACCTCCTTGGAAGTCACTTGACATGCTGCAAAGTGAGGGTTCTTAGCCTTCGATTTGCAGTCCCTCGTATTGTGAGAGGGTGACTTACAAATTGAACACCACTTCTCCGACCACGGTCGTTTAGGTGTAGAGCTTGGAGTGCTCTTGCTTCCCTCCTTCTTCTTCTCTGAACTATCCTCTGATTTTTGCACATAAGGTTTCTACTTTTTTGTTCCTGAGTTTTTGGCTTTCTTCTTGTCATGTTTCTCTTGACTTTTGGAGTTGGTGGAAAGGTTTTCCCCTGCCTCCCCATGTACCTCGACGAACCGTTCTGCTAATTTAGTCACGAGGTCAATACGTTCCGCTCCTTGTTCTCCCAGGAACGTCCTGAGAGGTTTAGACATTTGCTTCTTCAGCTGGTCGACCACCATGAGCTCTTCCAGACTCTCATAGTCATGTGCGAACCCAGCCAAATCCATCCACTTATGGAGATAAGATTTAAGACGCAAACTGTAGGCTGCAAACAACTCCACCGGTTCTCGTTTCGCTGCTCGAAATTTTTTCCGGTAGGTATGTGACGTAACCTCGAATCGTTTCAGCAGAGCCGTCTTTAACTCGTCATAATTGTTCTCATGTCCTGGTGGCAGGCGAGTATAAACCTCGTATCCGGTCCCGCGTAATCCCTGGGATAGCTTAAGATTCCATTTGTTACGCTCCAGACCCATAGCAACTGACATAGCCTCGAAGCGTTGAAGGTACTGGTCAATCTTCTCTTTGTCCTCCTCGTAGACCGCTAAAGGAAACTTCATAGCATGGTACCCATGTCCACCTACTGGTGTTGATCCTGGGATGGAGGAACCTCCAACTGCTCCCTCAGTTTCTCCATTAGATTGACTCTTGAGCTCGAGTTCCCGCATCCGGTACTCGTGCTCCCTTTTCTGTGCTTCCTGTTCAGCTTCTAATTTCCTAGCTGTTTGCTCAGCTTCAAATTTCCTAGCTGCTTGCTCAGCTTCCAATTTCTTAGCTGCTTGCTCAGCTTCCAATTTCTTAGCTGCTTGTTCCAACTCCATCCTTCTCAATTCCAGCTCGGCCTTTCGATCTTCCCGTTCAGCTTGACGATACTCTCTCTCCACTTCCTGTATGTAATCCGTTAGAGCAGAACCCGCCAATCCCATTTCTTCCCCCTTTGCCTTTAATTCTGCTGTGCTAAGTTTAGGGGTGGCCATTATACAGAGAGGTCAGCTAGCAGGTCTAGTACAATATAACTGCAAATTACTATACAGATATATGAACAAGTACTATAAATCTAGATATTACCATGCACAGCACATTCACTCAGTGACAAGAGTAGAATCAGGACCACAGACCTATGCAGACGTGTGAAGTGTGAACAGGTAAGATATTAATTAGTCCTAACCCCTATCCACATTCACTCTAGCTGGATTCTCCAAAATGATATCTCCCTCTTATAACTAAGGATCCCGTGTCAAAAGACCCCGTTGTCAGAAGATCCCACTGTCAAAGGTTCCTGCTTGCAGGAGATCTCGCTGTCCAAGGATTCCGTTTACGGGAGATCCCGCTGTCCAAAGATCCCGTTTACGAGAGATCCCGCTGTCCAAAGATCACGTTTACGAGAGATCCCGCTGTCCAAAGATCACGTTTACGAGAGATCCCGCTGTCCAAAGATCACGTTTACGAGCCCCCAATAATGTCGTGTCCTCCTTTACAGTGTCGTCCCTGGAGTGAAGAGAGTCGACACTCACATTATAATATTTTTTTTCCCTCTCAATATTCTGGAGAATCCACCAGCTTCCGTCCAACACACTCCATCAGCCTATGGACACCTTTTCCTATCACTCTCTCACTGTCGTACTATGCCCCCTCTCATACTTCCCAACGCAACATACTCAACAACTCTTGCTTCTAGAAATTAATAAAGATTAATTTATTAAAAGAAAAGTGTAACGTGTATGAGACGTGTATGCGAAGAAAATGTGTGACGTGTTCTATAAAGTGTGTAAAATCGGACTCTCAGACCACAACCCAGTCAGCTAATCCCAGCAAGGATAGACCACAGCACGTTACGTCAGAACATGTACATCTCACCCCGTGCCGAAACCATCTTGCCGGATACTGCTTTGCCTCTGTAGACCTCTGGTAATCCAATTTCATGATCATCCGAAATAGACACCGGTGGTATTAACAGTTAATCATGGACCGGTTGCACCCTACACAATGTCCGTTCCTATCGTTCCTTAAAAAAAACTGCACAAGTCCTTTGTAGTGTGTACACAGTCATTAATGTTAATTGTTAATGTGATTGATCCTCACTCGTGTCTATCTAGCCTCACGTATAATGTCTTGTGTTCTATTACACGAGATTATATAACACTAGGTAACTATTAGACTGTTCTCATTTAGTTACTACTGTCTGATGCTGTGTGGTGCATCAGTAATCATCACTCTCTTTGGTGAATCAACTTCCTCCTAGCTTTAGTTACGTTCTGTATGCAACTTTATTGATTGTTGAACTGGTGTTCTTCCGAATGGGATTTGATTCTTTCCCAAAAACTTGTTGAGTTTCCTTGGATCTGGTAGGGAACCTAGGATAGAAACAACACATCTGGTGATAGTACTAGTCACTGATCCTTTCGGCTGAGTGTAAGCCTATCGCCTTGCTTAATGATCTTTAGCTAACTAGACTTAGTCATAGAGCAGATTAGCTACCCACCTAGAGCCGAATCAGGCTATGACAAAGAAAGACCCATACAGAGTGCAAAACCCCAGCGGGCAAGTTCCCCGTCTCCCAATTATCCATCAGTACTCTATTCTTAACTAGCAGAGCTAATATCACTATTCTACTCTAACTAGTTTCCACTAACAGTGCTAATCATCACACTATAGTTTAACAAGGCCACAGTCTATATTAATTAGAACGAATATATTATAATAGGTTATACCTTACAGCACTGCAGTTTACACTAAATTACATCTAATGGTAGCCATACAGGCTCGTGTAAACTAAATCAAATATCTCCTTCACACGTTAGATGTTCTAACTGCTGCAGTGACAAGCATGTCTGCCTAAATCCACATTTTCAAGTCCCCCTAGTTGGTCCCAACTCGGGTTTATATGGCAAACTACCAAAGTTGGCCACGTGACGTTATCCTTTATGCCCCCACACAGGTGGCACATTGGCAGATCATCCCCTGTCAGGGATCCATCCCCCCTCTGGCTCCCTCCATGTTAGATTTGTCATCACTGCTTGAGACATCCAAAACAAGCCAGCGAGTTCCTGTATACCCCCAACAACAGTTGCAAATAACCCCGTCAATCTTCTCGATGTTCCGGAAACCAAGAATTGACATATGTACTGTTACTTCCGTGCTAAGTACTTCCGTTTTCCCTCTGATATGTTTATGACTTGTCAAAGTGATATATGATTCAGCACACTCACTTCCTCTATACCTCTGCCACTGTTTAATTTAGTCCGACAGGTGATGGCCAACATCCGATTGCCACTATGACCCCACTGCTTCCATTTGTATTCAAATGTTGACAAACTGTCACGGCGCTGCCGGGATCTGTCTCCATCACCACCAAATGTTCCAAATCCGTTTGAGATGTACACGTGCAGCTACAAATATTGTCCTGGGATTTTGACATCCGCTTTGTTTTTTTCAGTTAGTAAAAATAGTTGTCGCTGGCAGATCGTCCGCTTAATCAGAAAATCTCTATAATAATCAACTGGTTAAACACACGGTTTTATTTTGTGACAACCACTCTATTTACCCTTTCTCCGAAACAAAAGGCAGGGAGCATTCAGATAAATGGAACACCCCTAAGAGAAGATAAGGAACCAACATACCTTGGTGTAACATTCGACGACAGGCTGACATGGAGAAAACACATTAAAAAAGCAGTAGCAAAAGCCAGAAGGAAATTTGCCATCCTGAGAAAGCTAACTGGAACCAGTTGGGGAGCCAGTGGGAAAATACTTAGCAAAGTGTATCAACAGAGCATACGACCACACTTGGAATACGGGTCAACTGCGTAGTGTTCAGCATCAAAATCTACATTGCAGGAGCTGGCCAAGGTGCAAAATCAAGCTCTTAGAGTCATCACAGGAGGGATGAGATCAACCCCTATAGTAGCAATGGAGAAAATGGGGAGGACACAAGCTTTAAGAGAACGCAGAGATACAAAAACACTAATACAAGCATAAAAGTTTCTCAGCTTGCCAGGCCACCCTATGAAGAACAGATTTGAAAACTTAGCTATGAGGCGGTTGAAAAGAAGTAGTTTCATCCACTAGGCCAAACAACTCTGCAGAGAAACCATCGATCTTCCCACAGTTGATATCCCCCTGACAACTATTCCAGAGCAAACCCCGTGGAAAGATGAATATAGAATATCGCTACAAATCCAGTCAAAAGTGAGAGGAATATTTGACATGGAAGCACAGAACAGTGTACAGCGCAGAACAGCCACTCTCAGCTTCCTTGATGACGAATACCTACAGGACCTCTGGATCCGAGTCTACACAGATGGGTCAGCACAAAATGGTGTTCGAAATGGAGGAGCGGGAGTGTATATAGAATACCCAAATAATACTAGAGACACGGCCAGAATTCCAACAGGAATGTACTGCCATAATTATGATGCTGAAATTGAGGCAATCAAGATAGCCACAGAGAAATTACAAAATACCAGCGATGGTACACAACCTGTGATGATATTGACAGATGCAAAATCCGTAATAGAGGCGCTCCTGTCTGGGAAATTGCCAGTTCTGAGGACACTACTTTCTGAACTTAGCAGTCAGCGTAAGATCACCATACAGTGGATACCATCCCACTGTGGAATCCCCGGAAACGACAGAGCTGATCGATTGGCTAAGGAAGGAGCACAAGAAGAACAATCAGATGTGCCTATTACATACCACCAAAAGAAAAGAATGATCAAATCAGTCAGAAGGCCACCAAACCTTACTCAAGACGACTACCACGTTATGGACAGACCAGAACAGGTCATTCTTCTTCGCCTCAGAACAGGACACACTAGATTACGCAACCACATGTATACAAAATTCAAGATTGGTGACTCAGCCATGTGCACATGTGGTTTGGCGTCGCAGACAGCAGAGCACATACTCCAGGATTGCCCAAACTACAACATATCCAGGCGAACCTTCTGGCCTAGAGAGACAACAGTGGAACATAAACTCTATGGACCGCTGAATGAACTAAAGAAGACTGTTAGATTCATACAAGAGACAACATTGCAGTTATAAACATATTTCAGGCGAACGAAAGAAGAAGAAGAAGAATATAACAAGAACACTAGTTGGCTCGAGCTATACTGCCTCTTCCTTGTTCCCACTTTAACCACAACCTTCATTGTCAAGCAAGTCTGTTGCAGAACGGTGCTCTCAATTGTCACTGAGAAACAACTCTCAATCATTCGACGATTCCCTAAACCCATAAATAGGCATGCATTAAGTGTCTCCACTTCTGTATAACAATGGTCGTAGTGGTCAATCCTTGCCTCCTCTACCAGAAACCATACCGGCAATAGCTGATCTGTCGAAGCCAATGTTCAAGCTAATGTCCAAGCTACTGTCCAAGCCATTGTGTAAGCCACTGTCCAAGCCACTGTTCAAGCCACTGTCCAAGCCACTGTCCAAGTCACTGTCCAAGCCACTGTCCAAGTCACTGTTCAAGCCACTGTCCAAGCCACTGTCCAAGCCACTGTCCAAGCCACTGTCCATGCCACTGTCCAAGTCACTGTTCAAGCCACTGTCTAAGCCACTGTCCAAGCCACTGTTTAAGCCACTGTCCAAGTCACTGTTTAAGCCACTGTTTAAGCCACTGTCCAAGTCACTGTTTAAGCCACTGTCCAAGCCACTGTTTAAGCCACTGTCCAAGCTAATGTCCAATCCACTGTCCAAGCCACTGTGTAAACCACTGTCCAAGCCACTGTCCAAGTAACTGTCCAAGCTAATGTCCAAGCAACTGTCCAAGCCACTGTCCAATCCACTGTCCAAGCCAACGCTGCATTAAATATTGCTAAAGTATTTCAGTGTCCGAGATATACCAGCTTGTATAGATCAGATGACGTCACGCTGCTGTCTCTAATACAAGAGGAGTTAAGTTTCAGGTATATGCCATACAGGATCAACACCCAGCAGAACAATGACTCCTCATTTTCCAGCTAGTCCCCAGGTTGTATGTATGTTCAAAGTCAAGTCACTTGTACACGTCTCAGGTGTATTGCGCATATGGAGAAAGATTCTAGCTGTTATTGGCCACACACTACTCAGTGGCTGATGTGGTTGGCATTAAGCCGGCCGCCGTTACTTTCTCTTAGAAACAGTGGCTTGGACAGCGTTACCATGGCACCAGTGTTAGTCCCGAACTGGATGTCAAGGTCAATTGTTAAAATCTGAAACCTACCTGAAAGCAGATCGAACGCAAGGCCAGTGGAAAGGTAGATGAGGGTCAAGCCGTTGCTTTAGCAATGTTCGGATGACATAAGTATTATATAATGTTCAGGATGTTCTGTGAATATTCTAGAAAGCAATTGGGTGAGGATGTGAACAGATCACCTCACCTCATCAAACTGTGAGAGAAAACCTGTGACACCCTGACATAGGACACCCCAATGGGGATTGATGCCAACAGACTACTGGTGTCTTATGTTTATGCACACTTAGCGGGCTGAGTGGTCTCGGGGTATGATGTCCTCCTCGAGTTCTGGAGGTCCTGGGTTCAAGCCCTGATGAGGGCCGGGTTCTTTTCACGTGGGCTTCTAGTAACACAATTTTCTCTAGTCTCTGGGTAGTGAGATCGGACGCCCGTGTGTATTGCTGTGCACATAAAAAAATATCCCTTGGCAGTTGGAAATCGAAAAGGAATAGCCTAACGGCGCTGCCCAGGCAAAATTTCGTGTTAAAAATCAACCCAAAGTATTTCATGATCATCGCCGGTGCTACGGAGTTCATGCACTGAGCTGAGATTCTCCGAACTCAGGCTTGAGGTAAAAGTAGAACGGAGCACTTATGGCTTACACCCGTGTGCCGTGATGTTGATCCGTCGACTAAACTAAACTAAACTAATGTTTAGGCACACACGTGCTGGCCTAACCCTGGTGTCAGGAAATGCAACCTGAAGACTACATTTTATGGCATTGCAGAACAGGCCCTAACCCTTGTTTGGCAACTGGTCAAGTCTGAAAATTGCAACAAGCGGACAGTTAGAGCATTACTTTGCTGATTCGGCAGTTTCTGCAGCTTGTCTTGGTCAAGATGTACTTGAGTTAACATACCTCTGAAGTAAACTAGTCAGGCCGAGAGAGGGTTCATGCTGCATGGGCAAAAATTCCATCCATCATGTACCATGCCGATATGCGTGCGCGGTCAAGTTTTGCCATCTCACTTGATCACCAGAATCGTGGATCAGCTCCTTGTTCCTGTCTTGACCATGCCATGTGGCCAAGCCATCCAGGTATTTACTTCTTATTCTTTCCCTTGGTCTCTTCCCTTCGATCTTGCCAGTTGTCACCAAGTTCTCCAATTCATTTCTTCTCACAACATGCCCACAAAATGTTGACTATCTACGTCTAATGACTCTAATCAGTTTACGATCTTCGTTTGTTTCTTGAAGGACTTGTTCATTGGTTTTTCTGTCTGTCCATGGCATTTTTTGCATTTTCCTCAGAAACCACATTCCCACAGCCACCAGATGTTTTTCAGCGTGTCTGCTCATTGTCCACTCTTCACATCCATACAAAAGTATAGGTTCTATGCAGCATTTAAACACTCTTTTTTTTCTCGTTTCAGTTGATATCTTTTTATTTGTCAGTATGTTTTTCATCAGGGCAACAATTGGTCTTTACAATTCAGTCCAGACTTTGTGCTATGTATAAGTATAACTTCATTCCTGGCCTTACCGCTATGTTAGTAGTCATTATGCCTATTGTTTTGTAGCACAATGTAACAACCAACTATCGTCTGCCAAGACAGCAAGGTGCCAGTGAGTAAGTGAGTGCGTGCATACGTGCGTATTTGAGTGAGTGTGTACGTGCGTATGTTAGTGTATGCGTGCGTGAGTGAGTAAATGAGTGAGTGAGCGAGCGAGCGAGCGAGCGAGCGAGATAGTGAGGGAGTGAGTGAGTGAGTGAGTGAGTGAGTGAGTGAGTGAGTGAGTGAGTGAGTGAGTGAGTGAGTGAGTGAGTGAGTGAGTGAGTCAGCGAATATACGTGTAACGATGTCTAAAAAGAATATTATACTTTTTAAATTTACCTTCACAAAAAGGCGGCTTTTGATCGCCTTGGCATGCTAAGCAGTGACCGAGATTAACTTTACAAATGCGGTCCTTACATAAGGATGGACAGTCGAACAGACAACTCTTGCCATACTTCCCCTGTGGGCAGTCTAATCGGACACAATGAGTAAAACACTCGTCAGTAGTGACAAGTTAGTCGCATATATTTTACAGGAAGTTGTATTCAACCCAAGCATTGTTTGGCTGTTGGTGGTGGCCCTTTCAGACCTTTCACACCCTGATGGAGGGGGTTGTGACCTTCGCCTTGAATATCAACATTTCACTATTAGGACAAGCGGAAGCGATGCCGTGTTTAAACCCTTGCCTCCAAACATGGTGATCATCGGTTCCAATTCGATTGTGTCTTTTAAACATGCATTTATGTTCTCAGGTCAACCCCCCTAAAATAGGTTTGTTATTTACAGAACGTCGCATTTAACCCTAACATTGTTTAACTATTTGTAATTTCTTGGTGAGTTTACGTTCAGTAGTTTTCCTTTGCCTTCTGAACAACCAGCACTGATAAAATTGTCTGAAAACCAGCGCAAGAAAATGTGCTTCCAAATCGCACCCTGCTGTGTTTCGAACGCGGTATGTAGGATAACGAATTGCGTTTGTAACCCCTTTACCACAACGGTGGCCTGAAGTGGGCACCAGGAAATATGTCTGAGAGATGCGGTGAGTGGTGTGTTGTTACCCGCATCACCCCTCCCGTGCCGATTGGTGTTTACAACTACGGGACTATCATTCTATACCCAATATCTAGCAAAGCAAGGGCAATGATTGTTGTACAGTGTTTCACTACAATACGTGATTGCCTGCCTCCCGCTAGGCATACTCATGCATGTCCCTCGCTCACCATCAACGACTAGCAGATACATTCTGCAGTTTGCCTCCTTCGTGGTGAGACCGGGAGAGCATTTAACATCATCGCCAGTACTTTATAGGACAAAAACGCTCTCCTGTAACTCTTTCACACAATTGCCAGTACTTTATAGGACAAACATACTCTCTTGTAACTCTTTCACATAATTGCTAGTACTTTTTTACACGAAATATACACGGGCTTGTCACTCTTGCAATTAGCCTCTAGCTATGCAGAAGACAAATATACTTTCTTGTAACTCGCTCACATAATTTCTAGTAGTTTGGAAGATAATTAAACATACTTGTAACTCTTGCATATAATCCCAAAGTACATTAAATGACATACATACACACTTATAACTTTTTTTCATATAATACCTACTACATTATAGGACAGATATACAGACATGTAATTATTTCATACATTGTCCATTATATTATAGAATAGATATACGTACTTGTAACTCGTTCATATAACGTTCAATGGTAAACAAGAATGAGGCGTACTGCAGTAAAGCTTAAAAAGGCAATGAATGAATCACCCAAAAAAACCGTCACTCATGGGCTATCTGGAGCACCAGGTATGGAGTCAATACACCGGTAGGCTCCCAGAGCTTTACAGGAGGTACATTGATGACTGCTTTGATGTCTCGGACATGCCCTTGCCTGACTTCCAGAACTTCATTGCCTTTTTCTCCGACTTCCATTCCAGCATCAAACTTACCTCCACCATTTCTTCGTCGGCCGTTAACTTCTTAGACCTCACAGTCTCTTTAGGTTCCGCGTGTCTATGCACGACGGTTTATTATAAACCAACTGACTCGCACTCATTCCTTCTCTATACCTCCTCCCACCCTCCCTCGTGCAAACGTTCTATTCCTTTCTCCCAACTGTTACGTCTCCGACGGCTTTGCCAGGATAACAACGACTTCCATCAAAAAGCCCACGAAATGCTTGATTTCTTTCGCCTTCGTGGCTATCCTGAGAATGTTCTATCTACAACTCTTCACCGCTGCAAGTCTATCAGTCGCACTGAGGCTCTCTCCTCCAGGCCGAAACCACGAAACAATAGACCTGTCCTCTCACTTACTTACCATCCCCACAATATTGCTGCCAAGAATATCCTCTTGAAACATCTATCCATTCTCCGGGCGGACTCGACCACTCGTGATGTCTTCTCAGAGGCCCCTCTGGTGGCGTATAAGCGGGATCGTAACCTCAGGGATGTGCTGGTCCATAGCAGGCTACCCCAACCTCACCAGTCTCTTCCTGGCACGGTGGCTTGTCTTCGATCGCGTTGCAAGACCTGTCCATACGTACTTCAAACCCAGAGTCTGACATTCCCTAAGACGACCTTCCACATCCGTGAGGGTTTCTCATGCATCAGTCGCAACGTCATCTATGCGATTACCTGCACACGTTGCGACATGAGATATGTCGGTGAGACAGGCTTACGTCTTGGTGACAGATTTAGACAACATCTTTCTGATATCACCAGCGGCGCCCAGAAACCAGTATCCATGCATTTCAACAGTCCTGACCACCATGGCGTAGCCGACATACAGGTCACGGCCATCAAATCATGCGCATCCCACGAACGGGATCGGAAGACATTGGAACTCCGTCTCATCTTCCAGTTGGGCACACTCTCCCCTCACGGCCTTAATGTCCAACACAGCTTCATTTAACTCCCTACCCCACCCCTCCCACCCCCTAGCTTACAGTCCACCATCTAGGTACGTGCAGGTCCTTTATAGGACATCACAGTCAACTTTCTTGGCAGGTTTGCGTTCTGTGTTTTGCCATCGTTTTCTGAACGACCGCCACTCATGCCCCTCTGTGTGGACCAACACTATGTAGTTTTCCGCAGCGGTGTTTCGAGCGCTTAACGAGAATTGCTATTGTCAACTGCGTCCGCGACATCTTTGCCGGTCTTAATTTTCACTTTTCCGCACACATGGGCGCTTCTCCACCCCACTCCCCTCCCGCTTGACCTTTGACCCGTGTACCATACATCCGTTCTATTAATCCACTGGAGCCCTACGCGTGTCAGTCTTTCCAAGCAAGGACACAGAATCAGATGAGTACATTTAATTAGTTTAATAGTTTAATATTGTCATAGTGTGTTTCATGTAGGTTTGTGTTGGTTTGTATTTGTTTGTCCTGTGCTGACGAAGGCTTTGGCCGCAACGTCCAATTTGTCTCTTGTAGTCGTGTTTTAGTAAAGCTCACAATCTACTTCTCGCTTTTTGGCGTGATTCATTCACATAACATTCAGTACATTACATGACACACACACAAATACGGAAGAGCTATGCTAGTGTGCATCTGAAAGAGTTACAAGTATATATATATATATATATATATATATATATATATATATATATATATATATATATATATATATATATATATATATATATATATATATATATATATATATATATATATATATATATATATATATATATATATATATACTTGTAACTCTTTCAGATGCACACTAGCATAGCTCTTCCGTATTACGTTATGTACTGTAGATGATACACTAGTATACTCGTATCGCGAACATGTGTAGATGTTAATTTGCATGGGTTAAACAATTTACTGGTAGTTGTTACTACTTTAGCTATAATTTACCATCCCTTTTGCTAGCCACACCCACATTTACTTGTTGTGTGAGTTAGTCGCTAGTTTGTCGTTAGTCGCAGTTCCAACTTCACAGAAAAGGGTCACCACATAATTCAGTTTCTGTTCCAGTGAATACCACACAAAATGTCCCGCACTGCCCCATGTGAAAAGTGAAACAGACGGCAGACCGATAAACCAACAGCATGCACGGGCATATATGTATAAGGCCGCTGCCAAATGCCAACACAATAATCCGCCACTCAAGTTACAGTTCATCGTAGATTGGTGCTGCAGTCACTAGAACACCAGAAGTTACGCACGCGTTTTTGTGAGTTTTAGTCACGACTAGAAGCTGTTTTGATAAACACTGATCTTGTCTGTTGTGTTAGTTACATTGATTTTAGACTGACTGGGAAGTTGTACTCGCGTGAACATTCCTACCATTATGCCAGCTGTCAGAGTCTAGAATAGTGCAGTGATGCAGTGACATCGTTACGCCCGCCAGGCGAGTAGTAGTTACCTGCCTGCAAGATTGCTGGCTGACGAGACGGCCAGCGGTCAGGCAAGGACGACGCAAGACGCACGCCTGCCTCGTGAAGCCACTTCAGGTGGGAGGCAAGTTGCGAGCTATAGGCAGACAGCTCTGGGACGTCGACTCGACTGGACGCATGATGAGAGAAAGGTGTTGTGTGGTTTCTGTGCATGAACGTCGAGTGTCTGGACATCTTGAGAGATAGACTGTGAGCTGTATTGTGTATGTAAGTGTATTGAAGTGTCAAGTATATCTTGTTGTGATCAGCGTACGATATATGATCTGTAAATAAGTCCATTGAACGTTGTGTCGTTGAGTCTTAAGTCAAATCACGTTGTACTTGTACTGTCTCACATGTGTTAGGTTAGCGAGCCAAGTTTAAGACCCTGACATGTGTGGACGTGGGGGCTCGTCCGGCTTTGAAATGAACGTGTTTATGTGATTAACATTTAAAACTAGAGTTTGTGAACTTAGAATTTTTGTCAAACTTTATAGTACATGTAAATGTGATCGTGGAAGGCTCATTTCGATAATTACTACATTGTTTAAACATGGAGACTATTTGTAAACGTACAGTGCATACATATTGTTTGATCTTGTAAACGTGTAAACCATTTGTGATTTGTGAAACTTGTCACCCTTTTGACCTTGTCGACATTGTGATCTTGTCGCCATTGTGACCTTGTCGCCATCTTGTAAACTTGATGTCTATGTCCTTACTGAATGTCATCGTGATGTAAGTGATGTGTCATCAATGTTGTAGAGTGTTGAGATATATGTAGATTGGTTTTGTGAATTGAGTTGTGGAAAGCAGAAAGTTTTGGGAAAGAAAGTGACTTGTGTTTTGAAAAAAAAAAATTGTTGACGGACAAACTTACGACCTACAATTACACTCAACGCCATACAAACCTACTCAATACTTAGTGACAAGCAGGCACACACCATCAAATAGACGCTAATTTATTTCCTCCAAAAACAAAGCAGGTTTTCCGTACCATCTGAAACCCTTGCGCGTAGAGGTCATTTGTGTTTTCGAAGTAGCGACCCTACAGTTCCTAGCCCGATTTCCAACCGTTCTTCACCGCATCCAGGGCACTTGAGTATATTTTTCTTTTCATATACTTTAGAATGCAAATTTAGGCACGTATTGTCAAATAGAACACAATTGTAAATTGTATATTTTACTAACCACTTATAACAAATTGTGTGGCTGGTATTTCATTTTGCATTTTCCATCATGTCTTCATTAAATGATTTCATCGATATGGGGTTAAAGTTAAAGTTAACAGGTGATGAGTTAACGAAGTGGAGTGAGAAGAAGTACTCTGAATACCACGAGCGCGAAGAAAAAGCAGCTGAAAGGGCTGCAAAGACAAAGCAAGCCGAATTAGATATTGAACTTAAGAAAGCAGAAATGGAACGAGAAACAGAATTAAAGAAGGCAGAAATAACAGCTCAGAGTAAGAGAGAAGAACTGGAGTTACAGTTAAAGATGAAACAACTTGATACTGAGACTGCCATTAACAAAGAGTCTAAGAAATCTGAGAGACTGGAGAAAGAAAACCAGTACAAGAAATATCAAGGTATTGTACGTAATTATACCTCGGGTGACTGCATCGCAGCCTTTACCCAAAATTTTGAGACTTTAATGGAACATTACCAGGTTCCACTGTCTGAATGGAATATTGTTTATATGAGGAGTTTATCAGGGGAGCCTCTTAAAGTCATTGAGACCATCCCCAAAGACCTCAGAAAAGATTACCATTATCTGAAATCAAAGATTATGGCACATTTTATGTTAGATGAAGCAGGTTACAGAGAACAATTCAGCAAGTTGAGCCCAAAACCGACTCAAACATTCTCTGATTACCTCTGCTTAGTCCGAGATATATTTACCAAATGGACTTCAGCAGCTAAATTTGACAAAAATTATCAAAGATTAGAAGATCTGATCATTAGAGATAAAGTCATTTCATCCATTCCATCAGCATTTTCAAAATTTTTGCAGGAGAATGAATGCACTAGTGTAGATGAGATTGAGAGACGTGGTTCGGCGAATTACACAGCCAACAAACATTGTTTTGCCAGTGAAGCTACTGACATAAATTTTGTAGCATCGGCTAACTATGACAAGCCCTATAGTAGGCAGAAACCTCATAAGCCTACTTCTGAGAAGTATAATAACTGTAAATATTGTAAAATTTCACATCATCAAGGTAAGATGTGCGACAAGAACCCCGCATATCATACTTATCTACAAAACATGGTAAACAGACAAGATAAGGAGCGTAGATCCTTCAGAAATTTGCGTAAATGTTTCCTCTGTAAGGCGTACGGACACTATCGCCAGGATTGTAAAGGTAGGCAAATTACCAACAAAGCAAATGCCGCCTTGTTTGACAGTTCATCGTCAGATGAAGAACAATCAGAGAAACATCCTGTGAACTCAGCACAGGCATTTGACATGTTTAACGCAAATAAATGTACTGTTTGTAACACCTTTTATGAAGATGGTATTTTAACATGCGGCCACGCCATCCCTATTGCCAATGAAGAAGCTAATTTGGTAGTAGATTCTAAAGGCAAGATAAACGTCCATCACGGATACGTGAATGGCAAGTCTGCTACAGTCCTTCGGGACACGGGCAGCTCACTTATTGGTCTGAAGAGAACGTTCATAATGCCTACAGACTATACAGGCAGGCACGTAACATGCAGAACATTCTCAGGCAATATTGAGAAATACCCACTAGCATGGGCATATATTGAAACACCTTTCCTCACTGGGAAAGTAAAGTGCGCTGCATTAACAAACCCAGTGTGTGATGTAATAATTGGAAATTTACCAGAGGTGAATGATAAACCTCATGACATAACATCTCTGTGTATTGATGATAGCATAACATCACCATCCAAAGTCATCATTGATAATGTTACACCACCTATTGAATGTATGGTAGCTAATGTAGCACTAAGATCTCATGACATCATTGATAACATTGTTTCATCACCATCTGATATCATTGAATGTGTGAACGCAGTAACTAGATCTACTGCTAGAGTGCAAGATGAAAGTAATCAAACTGAGGCTATACAAATGCTCAGCCCAGTATCACTACCTACTAACACCATGAAGGAAACGTTTGTAACAGCTCAAAAGGCTGACCCTTCATTGTTAAAATATTTTAATCTGATCGGACAAAAGCCAAAGGTAACCAAGAATGCAAAATGGCATTTTGCTGTGAAAAATGATATCCACACCAGGTATTATACCAGAGGTGACAACACCACAGAGCAAACTGTTTTGCCAACTAATTATCGTAGGCAAGCCTTACATCTTGCCCATGATGTACCTCTTGCAGGGCATATGGCATACGCTAAGACCAGATCAAGATTATTAACACTGTTTCATTGGCCCAAATTTTGCAATGACATTAAAGAATATTGCAGAAGTTGTGACACCTGCCAGAAACTGGTGAAAAAAGGTAAACACCCACAGGCAAAGTTACAAGTCACTGACTTAGCCAGTCGACCTTTTGAAAAATTATCTGTCGACATAGTGGGCCCTCTCAATCATACAACAACTAGAGGGAATAAATATATTCTAACTGTCATTGATCAATGTAGCCGCTGGCCGGAAGCTATTCCGCTAAAGAACATAACTGCCAATGATATAATGGAAGTTTTCTTCCATATTTTTTCTCGGATAGGATTTCCAGACACTATCCAATCAGATAGGGGCACTCAGTTTATCGCCGCATCTACCCAAGCTTTCACCAACATTTTGGGAGTGAAGCAATGTTTCAATTCACCGTACCATCCTCACTCTAGTGGAATTATAGAAAAATTTAACGGCGATTTAAAGCACATGCTTGCAAAAGTCACGCAAGAGCACCACAATAACTGGGATGTATATCTACCAGCTATTCTTTTTGCTTATCGCGAGGTACCACTTTCTAGTACCGGTTTCTCTCCTTTTGAACTTATCTATGGTGCCAAACCACGTGGCCCATTGACTATTTATCACCAAATGTTAACTGACTCCACTCCAGTACTTAACCCCATATCATCATATGTATATGTTACATCATTGCGTGAAAGAATTATCAAATCTTGTATAATTGCAAAGAATGCACTAAAATTATCTGGTGCTACTTATAGACAGTATGTTGACAAAGGTAACAGGACAATGACGTTGACACCTGGACAGGACGTTCTTCTTCTATTACCTAGTGACAGACATTTATTGACTGATTCTTAGCAGGGACCTTTTAATGTGACGAGACAGATTTCACCTGTAGACTACGAGATCCAAATAAAAGACAAACACAAAATATTCCACATAAATATGCTAAGACCATACTACAACAGAGACAACGAACAAGACGATGCAACAGCTTGCACAGTGATAATAGATCATGAAGATGACGAGGCTAGTGACGAAATTCCACCACCTGCATTAGACACGACAAACTGCTTGAAGGAGATCAAAATCAACCCAAAGTTAACTCAAGCAGAAACAGACAGTTGCAAACAGCTAATACAACAGTACAACACCATCTTCTCGAACAACCCAGGACAAACAGAATTAGTACAGCATCACATCACACTCACGTCAAACACACCCATAAGATGCAGACCATACACTATTCCATTACATTACAAATAACACCTACATCAGGAGATCATCAACTTAGAGAAAAACAACATCATAAGACGATCCCAATCAGACTTCTCATCTCCAATGGTCATAGTACGCAAAAAGGACAACACGATAAGACTGTGTGTCGACTATAGGAAGCTCAATAAAATAACTCTTCTAGATCTTGAGCCAATGGCTAACTCTGACGATCTACTGACAGAACTGACAGACGCTAGGTTCTTTACGAAGGTAGACATGACTAAAGGATATTGGCAAATAGCGGTAGACGAACAGAGCAGACATCTGACAGCATTTGCCAAACCTTGGGGACTGTACGAATGGTGCAAACTTCCATTTGGGCTTGTCAATGCCCCAGCCACATTCGTACGTATGACACGACTTTTACTAGTAGACATTCCTAACATAATTTGCTATATAGACGACATCTGTGTTCACACAGAGACAATGACAGAGCACATAAAGACGTTAGAACAGACATTTGAACGTATTAGACAGCACGGACTGACGGTAAAGCCTGCGAAAGTAGACATAGCCTACCAGGAAATATCCTTCTTGGGGTACAAAATATCCAATGGCTTGGTCACGACAGACGATAACATTGTGTCCAAGATACTAAAACTCTCACTTCCGACTACTAAAAAGCAAGTCAGAAGTTTGTTGGGACTGATAAATTATTACCGGCAGTTCATTCCTGATTTTTCCGAACTGACCGAAGTATTTACTAACTTACTAACAAAAGATAAACCTGAGAAAATTGTAAGCAATGAATGCCTAAAATTTGCATTCCGTAAAGTATTATCTTGTTTTTCTGATAATAGCTTACATAATCCCATCCTGAAATTGCCCAAACTCCATTTACCTTTCAGATTGCGGACAGACGCGAGCTCCGTGGCGATTGGAGCAGTCTTGTTGCAAGAGCACAATAACATCCTCCATCCCGTGTACTTCGTATCCAGGAAACTAAAACCCAGAGAACGGGCTTGGTCAATACCTCAGTTGGAAGCCCTAGCTTTAGTGGTGGGTATAACTAAATTGTCCAGATTCCTTCTAGGACGCCATTTCATCGTGGAATCTGACAGCAGCCCGTTGCGATTTATAAATTCAGGTGTACCCTCAAACCAGATGGTAGCGCGCTGATCTCTTAAACTCCAAGATTACAGCTTCGAGGTTCGACATATTCCAGGCAGAACCAACACGATCGCCGATCTGTTGTCCCGTTGTCCGACAGACCCAGTAAGCACCAATGTCTGAGTGCAGTGTGAGAAAATACACTCAGATCAACACAGCCATCCATCAGTGAATATTTTTTTTTCCATTCACAAAAAGCTGTGTAAAGTCTACTATGTCATGTGATAGGGATTACTCCCAATATATATAGTGTTCCTATTTTACTAATTCATGTAGTGATTGTCGTGTATAATTGTGTAGTGTGTGGTAGAAAGCGAACTTTATTAATTGTATATATTACGAACAAGAACAGTGCCACATTCGCTCAAAAACTTACCGTAAGCGAACTATCCAATTTGACAGTGGCATCTGCGTGTGGAACATTCCAGGGATATTTTAAATACGTGTATGAACGTGTGACCTAAACATTGACAGCTACACAACTGCAGTCAATCGTCATCCAGAAGGTTTTACAGTGAAACATCCAACACATGAACGATTAGAACATTGTACTTTCCGTAACTACATCAGACCGGAACAAGTGTGTTCTACAAGCTTCAAGATCAGCTGTTTAGTGTTCGTGTGTACTTCCGGATTAGTTAGAAATTTAGAGCAAAATTAGCAGACGACAAATAAAAGTTTAAAAAGCTATGACGATTCTAAAATCTTTAGGAATCAACAAAGTTGAATACACGAATTGTGTGTTTATATATTTATGTAGTGTAATCTTAGAATCATATCTTGATTAATGTATTCATACTACCGACTTTTTCTCGTTAGTATGAAGAAACGTCAAGCGATGACGCTAAGAAATAGGATAATTATTGTAAATTATTATATTTCATAAATTTTGAAATTATTCCCCTTTCATTTATTTGTTATTACGTCATTACACAAAGGGCCATAATTTGAAATGTATACTGTAATGTGTTGTATATAAATAGCCATGTTGTTGCCAGATTGTTAACACACCAGGTAGCCATCTACTGGGCATGTCAGAGTGTTACCGACATTGCAGACCAACACAAGAGCTCCTGGCCAAATGAGGTCAGGGTTTGAGCGTTTAATGCGACTTATGTAAAAGCCGTATTTCGGTCTAGCCAGATGGTTTTTGTTTCAAGAACCATATTATTACGTTTTTTTTTGGAGGCTGCGAGGTAGATGCGTGAAGCTGGTACTACCGTTCTGACTGGGTCAGTAATGCAATTGAGGTAATCAGCCATCGAGAGGATGAAGCCTGACAAGTGTTAAAGGTTGAACACCACATGTCGTTGAATACAACTTCCATTTCTTATATGTTTCTATGGCAGATGTGTATTTCCATGCATTATAATACCAATGTATATAACAACAGAAGGGTTGACTCTGACAAGGTTAAAATATTAACCCAGTATGTACATATAGTAGACATGAAAGATGACATCTTTCATGAAGTTGCCGGGGGAGCATGTCAGAGTCTAGAATAGTGCAGTGATGCAGTGACATCGTTACGCCCGCCAGGCGACTTAGTCCCCAGCAGGGATGCCGTAACTTCGTTACGCCGCCAGGCTAGTAGTAGTTACCTGCCTGCAAGATTGCTGGCTGACGAGACGGCCAGCGGTCAGGCAAGGACGACGCAAGACGCACGCCTGCCTCGTGAAGCCACTTCAGGTGGGAGGCAAGTTGCGAGCTATAGGCAGACAGCTCTGGGACGTCGACTCGACTGGACGCATGATGAGAGAAAGGTGTTGTGTGGTTTCTGTGCATGAACGTCGAGTGTCTGGACATCTTGAGAGATAGACTGTGAGCTGTATTGTGTATGTAAGTGTATTGAAGTGTCAAGTATATCTTGTTGTGATCATCGTACGATATATGATCTGTAAATAAATCAATCGAACGTTGTGTCGTTGAGTCTTAAGTCAAATCACGTTGTACTTGTACTGTCTCACATGTGTTAGGTTAGCGAGCCAAGTTTAAGACCCTGACACCAGCACTGCAACACACAGTGAACCTACTGTCGTGACAGTGATGAAACTGTGCAAGTGAATTAGCTCTACACGGTATTGAACGATGCCATAATGATCAACATCATATGTCATTCTGATAAGTGTTATCGATCTTTCACAGGCACTAGCATCTCGCTTCAGAGATGTCTTCTTCTGTTAGTATGGCCACTTGATTGTTGACGTGGGTAAATTAGGGAACAAACCCTTAAAAGTGTGATGTAAATTACAATAACTATGTCATTGTTAGTTAGTTAGTTAGTTAGTCGCAGTTCCAACTTCACAACAACGGGTCGTCCCCATTATGCTCCGGCCCTGTGCCTGTGAATATCACTTAAAATGCTCCCCACTGCCCAATGTGAAAAGTGGAAAAGACAGGAGTCTCGACAAACAACAGCCCGCACAGATACACTGTGCATAATTCCGCCGCCAGAATGTCAACACAATAGCCCCACACAAAACACCCAGTTCATTTCTGATGGAATTGGCAGTCATTTTCCCATCTGGATGTTTCCTAGATGTTAACCCACACAGTCCACGAAATACAGTTCATCGTCGATGGTGGTGGCAGTCAACCAGAAGCCCAGCAGCCACGCAAAAACCGGTCAACTCTGGGACAAAGCCATCTGCCATCGCTCCGAACATGCAGTCACGTTCCAAAATACCTCGGGCAGATTCAAAAGCATTTCACACGAAACTCACAGCTCACAGTGTCGCGCCACGAACTCACTCAGTAGCAGGACGACGGAACCATCAAGCCTCCTTAGTCGCCTCTTACGACATGCGTGGTAGGCCACAGTGTTGCTATTATTTGCTTCCCTTATGGGCCCCGGCGACACACAGGAGCCATACCACTGCAGTGCAGACGAACACCTCGCCGACTGACAAGATCGGTAGGGGAGAGAGGCAGAGGCCTACCAAGATCAATAATGCTGGATAGATAGAGAGGGTGGCATGGAGGAATATCAGCAGAAGAGTGGATCCAGAACACCAAAGACCGAGATATGTGGAGAGACATGAACGCCTACGCTAGCTGAAATGGCACTTGATGATGATTCATAGGTGAAACCTATAGATCTACATAGATGAATGAAGGTTCAGTATGGTGATGTATACCCTTCAGTCCAGCAAGTGTATGATTTGAGTTGGAAGTTTAAAACGGCGTTAATTTTGTGACATTCTTTTCGGTCCGATGCAGAGGAACAGTAGGTGGTGCATGAGTGGTTACATACGCGACCAAGAGAATATGTTTCTACAGGAATCCAAGTACTTTATCAGCACTAGAGAACTTGCATTTAACACAATGGTGAGAGCATCGAAACATGGTACATTTATTTTTTTCTTTTAATTTTCAGAATTTATTCTCATCATCTCATCTCGTCATGTTCCTCTTGTACCTTGTGGTGTCGAGGTGAAGCATAAACAGCGGGAGAGTGTCCGCTTTTGGGCTTCATGTATTCATAATGTATTCATTCTCACCCCCCCCCCCCTCTCCCCCCAAAAAAAAATAAAAAAATCTACACAAACAAAAACAAACACTCACTCATTTAAGGTTTCTTGGGACCCAAAGGTGGTTCCTAGGCACCAGGGCCAGGTTCTATACTGGACAAGGCCTAATAACACGTCCTAGTCGTGCGTCCTGGGCAACAGGTCCCTTCTGGGTACTGGCTAACGCAGTGGGATGACTGATTCTTCCGAAGTCGGAGAGTATCTGCCTGCACGGCGAGGAACCACCAGTCTGCACACCAATAAGCCAGACATGGGACAACGGATACTCACGCAAACCTCAGTCCGGTATGACATCACACTGATGTTGGACAACAGGATGTATTCATCCGACATACACGACTTCACGCTGGAGTTCACAGCCAGCGAACACAAGCAAGCAATGCCCTCTTTACATGAAGGACACATTATAATAATTGTTTTAACGATACTTCACTCTCCTTAGGTGTCCAGCATTAAGTGGTCATATGTACAACACTTGGATGTCTTCCGAGTTCTTCTATAGCTGACCAACAGCAGAGATAATTAAGTATATACTTATGAGTATATTGATGGTACAGTTAATTACAACATTGTAGTAAAACGATTATACCGAACAGCAGTGACAATGATAAATGCGTTTTGTATTAACAATCATAATGGCGTATCGTAATGCGAGTGCCAATAATGTTGTTATTGTTATGCCGTTACCTGAACAGTTGGGCACTTGCCCATTTAGACAATCCAGGCACGCACCGCTAGTTGTATTACATTTATTATCCACGCACAGTATAGAACAGCGGTGTGTGCAGTTGACGCCGTAATGTCCTTTCTCACACTCTGGTGGGTGGGGGAAGTGGTATAAGACATAATATGATCGGTTCATTACTGTCTTTCTCGCAGACTGATGGAGAACACACATCAAAAGAGAGAATATGATTAGTTCACGGCAGCGTTTCTCACAGACAGGTGGAGAGCACACATTATAAGAGAGAGAGAGAGAGACAGAGAGAGAGAGAGAGAGAGAGAGAGAGAGAGAGAGAGAGAGAGAGAGAGAGCATAACTGGATCATTACTGTCTGTCATGCAGTCTGGTGGAGAGCCCACATCATAAGAGAGAACATGATCGTTTCATAGTATCGTTTCTCTCAGACTGATAGACTGCACCATTTATAAGAGAGAACATGATTGGTTCATTGCTGTCTGTCACGCAGTCTGGTGGAGAGCACGTATTATAAGAGAGAACATGATTGGTTCATAATATCATTTCTCACACATTGGGAGAGAAGAAGTAATACAACAGAGATTATGATTGGTTAATAATTCCATCTCTGTCTGTCTGTCTGTCTGTCTGTCTGTCTGTCCTTCTGTCTGTCTGTCTGTCTGTCTGTCTGTCTGTCTCTCTCTCTGTTCGTCTGTCTGTCTGTCTGTCTGTCTGTCTGTCTGTCCTTCTGTCTGTCTCTCTGTCTCTCTGTCCTTCTGTCTGTCTGTCTGTCTGTCCTTCTGTCTGTCTGTCTGTCTGTCTGTCTGTCTCTCTGTCCTTCTGTCTGTCTGAATGTCTGACTGTCTGTCTGTCTGTCCTTCTGTCTGTCTGAATGTCTGTCTGTCTGTCCTTCTGTCTGTCTGTCTGTCTGTCTGTCTGTCTCTCTGTCCTTCTGTCTGATATGTCTGTCTGTCTGTCTGTCTGTCTGATATATCCACGACACACGGAGAACAAGTTTAAACCACAGAATGTGACATAACCTAGCTGTCTGGCATTGACGATGACAGAAAACAAGTAATAACACGGACTACAATTGCTCAAACACGACCCTTATCACTGGAGGTTCCAGGCCAAGAAATAAACTAATAAGACAGTCGCCCCGAGGCAGTGGCCTGCCATGGGGGTGTCATGCCATAGAGGACCATCAAAGTGTAGGCCTGAATTCAAGGAAGGATAAGTGACCAATCTTTCCCTAACTTAGCAGGTGACGAGTCCACGTGTAGAACCCCAGTTCGACTGTGGTCATAACATCATCAAAGCAGCTTTCTTTCAACTTCGATGATGCGCCACCCTTAGCAATACAAGATAGCAAATGTCATTAATCACTGCTGTAGCTTGTCGCACACTGATTGGCAAAGTCTCATAATACAATGAACATAAAGTTTATACATTGATGCTTGTTACATGTTGATTTAGCGTGCAGTTATAGTACATTTCTTGAAATTACATATGAAGAAACACTAAAAGAAGCATTCGAGACAAGACAGTTCCCAAAAGAAGAGGCATGGGCTGGACAACAGGAAGACTGGACATCGCATACGCCATGCCTAGGAGAGTGCATGAGACAGGTGAACTGACATTGGGTCGATTATTTGGTTGTTTCGGGATTTGAAATTTAAATATTGAGTTTGGGTCATCAAACGGCTTGGGGGCCATAATGGGAGTACCGTTTAACTTCAGGTAAACTGTAGTAATCTGCTGGCTTATAAATACAATCTCCGCAATTAGTCATAGTCTATACGACTATAACCTGGAATACAAGCGTCTGTCACGCTGTACCATACAGGTTCATTGACACAATAATATATGTGTATACACATCGAAGTGTTCCCACATTAAGACACGTGCCAGGGCGTCTCAGTGATGAAATGGTTATGCGGAATGCTGTGTACGCAGTGAGAAATGAAACCTATAACTACTGACCGAGATTCGAACCTGTCACTCCACATGACGACAGCGTCTCTTAGCAAGAACAAGCGCACATCGACGAATGATCAACTAGACACCCCTTATACAGGTGTCTTTATTAGTTAGGACAAATCACCTGAATGCACGTGTATTATGTATAGGCTGTCTCAATGGCTCCAAGGATTTCCACAATTGATATTTATTGTGTGTATGTGTACAACATTGGTACCGACCAACCATAGCTTTTATTTACATGTTCGTTAATATACTGGACACATCATTGGTGTCGGATGTGTTTTGTATGATTGTTATTTGATCGATGTTGGTTTAATATAAACTTCCGAGACCAATATCTATGGTGCTATAATGTATTTATTAGATAATAACAATAAAATCGTCCATATTCTACAGTGATTGATAAACTAACACAGAACTAGTGTCGTTAGCCGCTACACGCTGCGGAATTTGCCGAGGAGGGGATCCGAGCACTTGTGGACTGACTGGTTCGATGTGCAATGAGGATGATCTGTCGACTAACTAACTAACTAACTAACTACAGTGGTGGGTTCAGGTGGAGGATAGCAACTTTCCTGTAGTGGTGTCTAGTCGGTCATAAGTCGAAGTAAACCTTTTCCTGCAGCAAGACGCTGTCGTTACTTAAAGGTAACAGGTTGGAATCCCTGTCGGTAACTACATCTTTTAATTTGTATGTTGCTTAGTGTGAGGCCGAGTGGCTGCGAATATCGGGTTCACTTTCGGCCTACCGGGTTCTAATCCTTGGTTAGGTGTGCGATTTTTTTCTGTAAAATAAAAGGACCTAATGTGCACCGTTCGCGGCGACTGTTCTAGCCAGGTTCAAGACTCTCCTGCTACAACGCAGATGCTATAGGCATTAGATGGCAGTAGATGACATTTCTGGCATGGCAGTTGTCGAATGTGTCTTCTGTTCTCAGTCTCTCAGTGCGCAAGACAATACACGTACATGTATTTATGAACTGTCTTAGTGAATCTGAGCGGGTTCCGCAAATGATAATTTAGAACAATGTTTCTCAACCGGTGGGATTTCCCCCCTAGGGGGGAATTTTAGGGTTTAAAAGGGGGGGAATTAAGATTATTTCAAGATCGCATTAATACAAGAACCAGTTACTTGATATTGTTTCTCCCTCTAAATTTTACGATTCTGTACTTCTCGCCCTAATAAAATTCATTTTATAACGTAAGTAGACCCGCAAATCACGTTTTATGTCGATGTCTAGACTTGTTCTAGTATGTGTTATTAAATATAGCTTCCATTTTTATGTATACCGTGTAAGGGTGGGGGAACTTATAGGGAGGAAATTCGAAAGAAGGGGGGGGGGGGGTGACCTCTGAACATATGGTAAAGAGGGACATGGGCCAAAAAAGGTTGAGAACCACTGATTTAGAAGATCTTGAGTTCGTTTTCAATACCTCCTAGACGTCTTGCCGGAGCTACAGAGTGTTTACATTGTACGAGGCTCTCGGCTGGCGGGTAGCTGTTATATGGAGTAGACTCTCATGTCCCAGCTTTCGACTTCTCACGACATTTAAAACACGCAGACACAAACAATAGATTGCACGATTTATTGCCTGACATATTTCGCTGCATCTTGTCAGGTACATATTGCTTAAAAGTCGACAGGGTCTACTTCATTGCACCAGGTTTATCCCATATGGCTTAGTCTCTTTCCGTGTGTTAGTAGACCACGTTTCATTAGATGTGCGATGCGGGCAGCATCCTACCTGCCACCCCCACCCCCATGCCCCAAAGAACAAATTCTGGTACCAAGTGGTGGCTGGGTCGACCTGGGAGAACAGATTCATTAAATACGGAAACAATCACAGAATCGCATCGATGGGGATCCCAACGCACAGTTACCGTGTTTTTAATTATATGGATAGAAACATACTGATTGTCATACACGTTACACTAGGGGCATCTGTGGCTACTGACACCTAGCCGTCTTGAGTGATGATAGTGTGTTACATTGTGCTTCAATCAAAAGGTATAATAACTACAACCCATGGCCGTAGAACATTGGACTGATGAGACGGATTCTCGCGGTAAATGTTCGTCCACACACTTGGAAGTTTGACCATTTCTCTCATCGTGCACCTCTGAGTCTGACGGGTTCAGTTTGTGACCTATATGTAATGTTTCTCTTTTGTCCTTATTCTATGTCTGATGTTTTACCTTCATGCAACGCCATCAATGGCAACCAGGCATTAATTTATGGAAAAGTAATAATGTCTGGTTGAATGCTTGCAATACAAGTCTGCATGTCATGTTTTGCCAACAAATCTATGGACCTATTATTGTATGCTCAGTAGCCCTTGGATGTAAGGAGGTCTTACTATGAGCGTGACGGCTTAGAGGTGTGAATAGAGGTACTAAGAGACTATTGACTTAGAAGTTTAAGCGACATACTGGGGAATGGGGACATTGTTGAGTAGAGCGGTGTGCTGAGGTTCGCATGTGTAAATAGAGACAATGGGGGATAGGGGCTTGGTTGGGTAGAGAGGCTTAGTGAGGGACCGTGGCTGGCGTGTGTAAACAGGGGCGATGGGGGACCAGTGATATAGAGTTGTAAATGTGCTAACATAATGGTTTAAGAGGAGTAAACAGACGTTAAATGTTAGTTGCCTGTCTTTTACAGGACCTCGCAATCAACCCGAGCATTTTGGTTGCTGATGATTTACTAAGCGAATTTACGTTCAGTAGTCTGTCATTGCTTTTTGAACGATGGATACCATCAAAATCAACGAAAGGCAGTTTGCTGTTACATCGTCTGCCTCGACTAGGCATGTCAGTTGGCTGTGGAACATGGCCACTGCCCTAGGCCACCGCCGGCATAAAGATACGTAATTATGGAGAGGGCGGCATCATGGCTTACGTGGTTGAGGATAGTACTGCATTGTTTTTGGAAGCTCATCCTGGACAGCTATAAGATAGCTGCAAACTGACCATGTATATTGGAGTGTTACTAGCTTTAGAATTGTAACTCTTCGCTGGCTGTTGAAGACGAGGACGGAGCACGTATGGGATTGTTCCGAGTGCTGGAATGTCGGTTCTTGATTCACCTCAACTATGGTTGAATGTTACTGGTCGAGGATATATAACATACACTTGTATATTACTTGTACACACTTGTATTTTACCTGTACAGACCCCGGTGTCCGCATCACAAATGTCGTCCTTACATCCTGACGGACATGTCTCAGTGCACAGCTTCCCGTAACTGCCAGTTGCGCATCCTTACAAATATAACAACATAATCATGGGTCATGAGTTGTTACACACAAGTGACCACGATATTATTTTTTTTCTACAGGACTCCAAGCACTTTATCGAAACTATAGGACTTGCATTGAACGCAGTGCTGACTACATCTAAACATGATACGTTTGTTCTTTACTTTTTCATAAAACACGTTTAAGGTTTTTAGTTGAAGCCCCGTCGTACTATCGCCGAAATGTGTAATATCCAGTCTAACGTCTCGCTACGCACGTTTATTTCAACGGGGTCACAGAGCATGATGAACAAGGTGGCGCCAGGTATGCTTCCGACAGTGGCATGCTTCAGTTCGAACATCAAAGATTTTCAGAATCTGTTGGATCCTGTCCCCAGCACATGCTGGTGTGGTGGGAAACGAGCAAGCGGACAGACTGGCTGGGTCTGCACCGCAGGATAGAGTATAGGACCATGCTAAGGCACATGTGGCGATGGTCCTTTGGGGCATAACAATAGCGATGATGAACAGATAATTCATAACAGTCTGGAGAGAACAGAGTGACAGGGAGTGATCACAGAATCCGTCAGACAATCAGTACTCAAAGAAGTACAGACTAGATGTTAATGATGAAAATGGAACAAGTATCAGAATCACCAGTTGAAGGTAGTTGGTCTAGATTATGGGGCCAACTACATGAGCGTAATAGCACCTACGCTGCAGTGATTCCTATACAGTTCGACCTGATCGGAAAGCCAGAAACGCCATCGCCGTTCACATGGCACTGCAACTTGTCAGTCATAGCACCTAGCTGAAAACAACACTATAGAATAGACAAGGAGCTGACAGAGAAATGGACAAGAGAAACACACGTATTGGATGATTTTAAGGCACGGAAAGAGTCCGACAAGCTGTAGCATATAGTCAGTTAGTTTTAGTTAAATCAAATCAAATCAAATCAAATCAACTTTATTAGGGTCACAAATTGGGCGCGCAGGCCCGTCTTACATTCGGCCCTTCCAATCACTCGTCTTTCGTTCATCAAGAGCATTATACATTTGCATAGGAAGAAAAATAAACATTGTGAAATGAATGTTGTAAACATAAACAAGGCTAATTACCATGGTATGAAGTCTATCTCCCACCTATCCATACATCACACCACCCACACAACACCCCCACCTACCCACACACATGCGCACCAAGGGACACATACACACCCCCACCTACCGACACACACGCACACCAAGGGACACATACATACCCCACCAACCGACCCATCCCCCTTCCGCACATCCCCCACCCACACACACTGCCCTCACCTGATCCCCCAACCAAAACACACTCGCCACCCACAAACATTCCCCCACCAACCCACACATCCCACGCCCATCCACATTCTACCCCACACATCCTCTCCCCACCCACACCTCAAACCACCCTTTCCCCAGCCACATCTCCATCGACAACATATTCCCCACCCACACACACAATCCCCCACCAACCCACACATCGCACATCCACTCACACATCCCCAAACCATACACACACATCCCCACCAACTGACATGTCCCTACCCCCCCCCCCCCACACACACACATCTCCCTAACCACTCATACATCCCCAATCCACTCACACACACACCACCACCCACACATACAACTTCCACCCACCCACACATGCCTTAACGTAATCCCCCACCACACAATCCCCCACCCGAACATCACATACACCCCCTACCACGCACTATTCCCAACCCACGCACCACACACACACATATCCCTCACCAACACATCCCCACTTACACACCACACACATATCCCCCACCCAGATACCACAAAATATTCCCACCCACACCCACACAGATACCCTTACCCATCCACCCCACATACCCCCACTCACACACCACAAAAATCCCCCACCCACACACACATACCTCACCCACACAATATCACCAACCAACACACCACACACCTCTCCCCACCCACACACGCATTCCCTACCCGTCCACCAACACACACTCACTCACACATCCTCCACTACGCACCCACACACCCCCACCAACCCACTCCCAACCAAACATCTCTCGATCACAATACCCCTACCCCCACACACATACTCCACCCACTCACACATCCCACCCCGACACATACAACTCCCTCACCCACCTACACATCCCTAAGCCACTCACACACCCCCACCCACACATTCCCCATCCACATACACACATCTCCCACCCACACTCCCCCACATACTTCCCCCAACCACCACAATCCCCTGCTCACCCACACATATACCCCACCCATACGCACATTCCCCACACCCATCACACACATCCCCCACACCACACACTATCCTCCACCCATACCACCACAAACATACCCTCCACCCACACATCATTCACACATCCCCCACCAACACACCGCACACATATCTCAAACCCACACACCATACACTTCTCCCCACCCGCCCTTCCATCCCAAATCCACCCAACACAATCCCCTACCCACACAACCCCGCCTCCCACACATACTTCCTCAAACCATCCACACATCTCCACCCACATAAACACACATCCCCTGCATCCGTCCCATACACATATCCTCCACCCATACACACATCCCCCACACCCATTCCAACACCCGTACTTTCACCCCCACACATCCATCCACACATCCCACCAACACCCACAAATACCACTACCCACCAAAACCCACACACCCCAACCCATCCAAATACATACCCCCACCCACACACCCCCACCCACACATATCCCCACACTCACACACATCCTCCACATACACTCACACTTCCTCACATCTAGACACATACAAAATGTCTCACGTTAGTATTGAAACTAGTATGAACAAACTCCCACACTTTACTCACACACATACACTGACACTTGTCATGAGCAGTCTCATAAAAATGTTAAACATGGAGAAAAATGTGTACATAAAATGTATGTGACGTAAAAATAGTGATGCTCTCTCTCTCTCTCTCTCTCTCTCTCTCTCTCTCTCTCTCTCTCTCTCTCTCACACACACACACACACACACACACACATTCACTCTCACGCTCACACATTCACTCTTCCGCTCATTCATTCACTCTCACGCATTCACTCTCCCGCTCATTCACTCTCACGCTCACTCATTCACTCTCCCGCTCACTCATTCACTTTCCCGTTCACTCATTCACTCTCCCGCTCACTCATTCACTCTCCCGCTCACTCATTCACTCTCACGCTCACTCGTTCTGTCTCTCATTCACACTCACTGACTCACTCACTCAAACTACAGTAATGAACATGAGTTTATATTATGCATGATAAAATCAAATGGTATTTAACTGATAATATGACAGATGAGAATACACAAACATATGGATTCGCGTGTTACATAACATGCGTGTTACATGACATGCATCTGCTCAGCTCTCTCTCTCTCTCTCTCTCTCTCTCTCTCTCTCTCTCTCTCTCTGTATTCTTTCATATACACACACTCACACGCATGCGCGCGCTCACACACACACACACTAACACATCAACTCTCCCACTGTCTCACTCTCTAACACACAATCCTTCACACACACACACTCACTCTCTCAATCACACTCTCTCACACATACACATACACATGAACGCATGCACGCACGCATACACTCCCTCACTCACTCTCACACATAAACGTACGAATGCATGCACTGACACATTCCCCCACCATTTCTCGCTCAATCCCTCTCTCCACACACACGCATGCACGTGCGCACACACGCATTCACTCTCTCCCTCTCACTGACACCCACTTTCTCTCTCTCTCTCTCTCTCTCTCTCTCTCTCTCTCTCTCTCTCTCTCTCTCTCTCTCTCTCTCTCTCTCTCTCTCTCTCCCACACGCACACACATATATAGTGAACAATTATAGTTAAACAATTATAATGAACAATTATACTGAACAATTATACCAGTAAATGAATTATGGTGGCATATAGTCGGTATGGATTAAGTATTGAAAGAGTTTTCGGTTAAATGTGTAGGGACTCATTGGAGTTTTCAGATCTGGAGGCAGATCATTCCATAAGTGAGCACCAGAATAGGCGAAACATGTTTTGTATAGGTCCAATCTAGGCTTTGAGACATGTAACAAATTTAGGCGCTTGCTGTTCATTGCATTAGATTGAATCAGCGGCAGAAGATACTCTGGGGTATTTTGAGATATAATTTTATTCACTAATTTGGCTTTGTTGAAAAGGAAGCGATTTTGTAGTGGTAGAAGTCTTAGATGACTGTACAAATTATTACTTTCAACGTGCTTTATGTCAGAAACCAGACGAATAGCGCGGTTTTGTAGAGAACATAGTCGTTTTAAATTAGATTTAGGGCAACCATCCCAAACTGTGGAACAGTAATCGAGATGTGATTGGATATAGCATGTATAGAATATTTTTCGTGTGCTTTCGTCCAGGAAGTGCTGAATTTTAGCAAGTTGGTAAACTTTTTGTGCTATTTTCTTGGTAAGAGCGTGAACATGAGAGCTCCAGTTCAAATGGCTGTCTATTAAAAGCCCTAGTGTTTTATGTTCAGTCACATTAACTATAGGTAACGTGCCCATGCGGAGTTCGAGCGGTGATCCAGTTATGGCTAGTGTCTGTAGTTTTTGTCTGGTCGTTATTAGCATGGATTTGGTTTTGTCGATGTTAATTTGCATGCGGTTTTCATTGCTCCATCTAGTAAGATTATCAAGTTCCTTTTGTAAAGAATTCTCTAATTCACTACGGTTTTCTTGACTAGTATATATAGTACAGTCGTCTGCGAATAGATCACAAGTTGTATTGATATATAAAGGAAGATCATTAATATAAACTGCAAAGAGCAGCGGACCTAGTATTGAGCCCTGAGGCACACCAATATTAAGCTGTGTGGGTCTTGATAGACAGTTGTTGAAGGACACGACTTGTTGCCTGTCGGATAGAAATGACGTAATTATGTTCACCATGTTGGTGCTTGTCTTCATTTGCTTTAGTTTTCTAATTAAAATATCGTGATCTACCATATCAAAAGCTTTTTTAAAGTCTACAAACACCGCTCCACAAATTCTACCGTTGTTGATGTTTAAGTGCCAGTTATCGGTCATTTTTGTTAGAGCACTATGGCAAGAATATTTAGGTCGAAACCCAGATTGACTGTTAATTATTAGATCATTGTTAATTAAATGGTGTAACGTTATTTTATGAATGTGTTTTTCTAGTGGTTTTGATAGCGACGATAGTAAGGAAATAGGTCTATCATTACCCAAAACGCTATTATCGATTGAGCCATTTTTAATAAGCGGAAACACTTTAGCAATTTTAAATGCAGATGGAAAGTAGTTTTTGGCCAGGCACTGGTTATATATGAACGTTAAGGACTCGCTAATGACTGGTGCAGCACAACGAAGAATTCTATTACTGATACCATCTAGGCCGTGTGAGTTTGTCGATTTGAGGTTCAAGAGATATTTATAAACGTCTGCAACAGACATTAAAGGAATCTCAGCGGGAATATTTCTGGCGCACTTCTCCTCACAGAATGATGCCAGTGAACTTAAATTACACGATGAGTCTGGTATTGAAGACTTTAGATTCTCTATTTCTGATTGAAAGAACCAACTGAATTCATCGCATGTTATAGAATTTGGTATTGCTGATTCTGTAGGGCGTTTCTTATTGGTTAGCAAGTTAATAGCCTTCCATATATTTGTACTGTTTGAATTATCTACAATCAAATTTTTAAAATGAGTTTTAGTTAATGTTTTAGTTAATGAGTTAGTTTTAGTTAGCTTAGTTAGTTAGTTAGTTTAGTTAGTTAAGTTAGTTTAGTTAGTTTAGTTAGTTAAGTTAGTTTAGTTAGTTTAGTTAGTTTAGTTCGTTTAGTTAGTTTAGTTAGCTTAGTTAGTTAGTTAGGTTAGTTAGTTTAGTTGGTTTAGTTAGTTTAGTTAGTTTAGTTGGTTTAGTTAGTTTTAGTTAGCTTAATTAGTTAGTTAGTTTAGTTAGTTAAGTTAGCTTAGTTAGTTTAGTTAGTTAAGTTAGTTTAGTTTGTTTAGTTAGTTTAGTTAGTTTACTTGGTTTAGTTAGTTTAGTTAGCTTAGTTAGTTAGTTAGTTTAGTAACTAACCTAACTAACTAAGCTAGTTTAGGTGGTTAGTTGGTTTAGTTAGTTTAGTTAGTTTAGTTAGTTTAGTTAGTTTAGGTGGTTAGTTGGTTTAGTTAATTTAGTTGTTTTAGTTAGTTTAGTTAGTTTAGGTGGTTAGTTGGTTTAGTTAGTTTAGTTAGTTTAGTTAGTTTAGTTAGTTTAGTTAGTTTAGTTGGTTTAGTTAGTTTAGTTAGTTTAGTTAGTTTAGTTAGTTTAGTTAGTTAAGTTAGTTTAGGTAGTTTTGTTGGTTTAGTTAGTTTAGTTAGTTTAGTTAGCTTAGTTAGTTAGTTAGTTTAGTTAGTTTAGTTAGTTTAGTTAGTTTAGTTGGTTTAGTTAGTTTAGTTAGTTTAGTTAGTTAAGTTAGTTTAGTTAGTTTAGTTAGTTAAGTTAGTTTAGTTAGTTTAGTTGGTTTAGTTAGTTTAGTTAGTTTAGGTGGTTAGTTGGTTGGTTGGTTGGTTGGTTGGCTGGTTGGTTGGTTAGGTAGTTAGTTAGCGAGAAATCATCCTCATTGTACATCGAACAATTCAGTCTATAAGTGCTCGGATACTCTCAAACAGTAAACTCCACAGCGTGTAGCGATTTACGACACCAGTCATGTGTTGGTTTATTAGTCTTCACTATGAACAAACCAAAATCATAACACAGTACGGTTAAACACACACGCTGAAAGATAAACTTAATGATAATTTCGCACAGATGCACGAACTCCGTAGCACCAGCGAAAATCTTGAGAAAAATGGAAACTCATAATTTGCATCCAGGCACAAATAATTACACGCAAGAGATGAAACTATCCATCTTGTATGTGAAAAAAAAATACCCCCCCCCCTAAAAAAAACAAAAAAACCCACACACACACAACTGTTCGCAGCACATTTGCCCGGGAGTCTCCAGTTGTAGCATACAGGCTAGAGTTAGAGTATACTGGAGATGCTTAACATTGGCCTTTGATGTGACCATAACAGCTACTTGGATCCGTACCTGGTACAGCTGTGCAGTTTGGCAGGGAGAGTCCGGCGTCACAGGCGAGACATGTTCCGGTGGTGGCGTGACATGTGTTGTTTTTACACTGGCTGGAGCACGTCATGTTGCAGCTACTGCCATACTTGCCAGCCGGACACACTGAAGGGGAACATAACACATGATGTCAGTAGAATACTTGCCAGCCGGACACACTGAAGGGGAACATAACACATGATGTCAGTAGAATACAGTTAGTTGAGCAATATCTTGCTGCGAAGACTATTTACAGTGTTAGATATTATTGTTGTTAGTCTGTGATTATATGTATACAGTCTTCAACGTTAGAGGGAAACAACGAATACACACTCATAGATACAAACGCACACAAGCACACATACTCACCGGTATACATAAGTACACTCTTATCAACATAATGTGACCTAGAAAAGATGCCTCAACACCGACATACCGACGATAACGTGGAAGTTAATCGATCGTCAGTACAGCTCGGTCAGTGGAGACATCTACGTATACTGATCTAACTACATACTAACCTGCATATTCACTTATAATTCGACATTCTCACAGACATGGTTACTGTCCACATGTTTACATACCTGCCTGCTTGCATGTGTACTTGCAAACTTATACATACATGGGTACTTTACTTACATACCACTTGCCTACTTACCTGGCTGGAGTTGAGCAAAGGCATACATACATGTAAAATTTACTTACATGCTACCTACCTGCCTCATTACCTGGCTGGAGTTTAGCAAACAAAAATGACATTGCAGCACTCGGGAGATTCCTATACGTGCTGCGTCCTCATCTTCAGCAGCAAGCCATTCGCAGTCTGATTATATATTCCCTGGCTTTTCTTTGAGTCTTGAGTGCGAGCCATATTATCGGGTGACATTATGTCGCGTTCTTATCTCTAGTCTATGATTAATTATCTGTTCTTATCTCTAGTCTATGATTAATTATCTGTTCTTATCTCTAGTCTATGATTAATTATCTGTTCTTACGCACAATACACATGATTCCATAGTGCCCTGGCCACATCTGCCTATTCTTACAATAGTACCATGCCCACAGGTGCAGACACAGCCAATCTGTGGGCCTGGTTGTTTACACGATCAACTATCACCCGTACAGAAATATTCAAATATACCTAAGTCCGCAAAACGACAGATAATAAACAGCATATTCACACCAATCCTATGCTACCATTCTCAAACTTGGACTTTATCCAGATCACACGTTCGCAAAATCTACACCAGTGAGATGAGATGCCTGAGGAGAGCTGCCAACTTAACAATCCCGGACTGAGTAAGAAATGCTGCTATCAGACAGACAGTGGCATCAACACCTTGTGCCACATATATTGAAAGACAGATTAACAAGTGGCTTGGTCATGTCGTTAAAATGCAACACCATCACTTGCCTTACATCAAAGATCATCCGCGATGAAACCAAGAGGACTTCCAAAAAGAAAATAGATTAACGACATCAAAGACATTGTACAATCGCACGGAATGACACTATCCAGTGCCGCCCACCGGGCGCAGGAGCGTAAATTATTCTTCCCCACGACGCATGACGGCAGAAGTGGAAGATGATGATGATGATGATGATGATGATGATGATGATGATGATGATGATGATAATGGAACAGATCTAACACATCTCCCTTTCATGGCTGGCTGCACTATATTCAGTTATCACCACGACACGCGTGTGCTGTTTGTTCTCCAACCAACAGACAGCCCCTGTGACTAACTCTTCCTCCATTCTCAGACTAGACGCCGGGATAGCATACGTCTGCCTCTCAACCACCCCACCAACTACCATCTACACGCCTACCTATTATCTACCTACCTACCTAAGTATCGACCTACCTACCTACCTACATATTGCCTACCTACCTTGACCTACTTACCAATTACCTACGTACCTATCTATTTACCTTTTACCTACCTACATAAGTACCTAGCTATCTACCTTTTACCTACCTACCTACAAAAGTATCTACCTACAACCTAGCTACCTAATTATCAACATACCTACCTTGCTAACTACCTATCTACACAATCGTACGCACCCATACATGCATGCAGGCAGGAATGCAGGTAGAAATGCAGACAAACAAACACATTAGATGTTAACTTCCCAAGCGTCCTCATTGATTGTCGCCGTCATCCGAGCAGCCTATACCTCTTGTCCACTACCAACTCACCTAGGGTGCGAGGTATAACATCTTGGGAAAACATTATATCAATATATCGCCCACACACTGACTAGAGCTAGGTTTCATCGATTCAGACGCCGACATTGTCTCAAAACAGCAACAGTAGAGGACACTTTTCACGTTGCACAGTGTACCGGGTATATGTAGCTAATCTCCCTGTTTAGAGCAATCGTGGATTGATGAGTGATACGGACAATTGTAAGCCGTCTTTCTTTACCTCTCATGACAGTTCCTAGTATTAGAGTTAGGCTCGGTTGTACCATACACTCAATTTCATTGTTAAAGTAAATCCTAATTGAGGATTAGAAATCATAGGCACCTGGCCGGCAAATAGCTTCGCTACCATGCTAGTAAGGCCTCATCCGTTGAATCGTGTGTTTCCCGCCAGATGACCACACTGAGCTGCGGGACCCTGGTTTCATGTAAATACAATAAGCGAAGGTTTCTAGCACATATCTGAAGGCGCATTTGACCAATAGCGCAAACATACCGGAATGATCGTTTCCGTTATGTGATAGTACCACTAGCTAGTTCGTGTAAACAGCTGTCTAGAGGTGTTAGTGCACGAAAAATACAGGCTGGTGGTTGCAGGATATTATGTCAACCGAAGTTGGGAAGATGACCAGACAATCACCCTAAACGGGATGATGAATATTTTCTGGGTGTGTGTGTGCATATATATATATATATATATATATACACACACACACACACACAAACACACAGACACACACACATTTTTCTGTCCCTTGCTCTCACTCGCTTTGTGTTTCACTGAATTTTGCGTGTGCATTAGCTTTCCGTTTAACAGTGTCCCTCACCATCATGCGAATTCACTCCGACTTCAGAGAAACTTGTTATTTACTTTCCCAAGTCAAACACGGGAATCCAACGTGCTAATCCAACTTTCCCGTGTAGGGATTAAACCCCTTAGCTCGACATCACACCAGATGCTTAAAAACACGCGTTCTTTTCCATTCAGCCATGCTGACCTCATCTCCCGTGTTGACCATATAGTAAAGGCCATCGCTGCCACTGTGTTAAAGGGGTTAGGAACGCAATGTGCGATGTTTCGAACTCTTGTCAAGTACACGTGTAAAACTAACCAGAACTGCCTGTATCTGCCTACCTGCACAGTTTTGGCTGCCCTGTATCTGCCTACCTGCACAGTTTTGGCTGCCCTGGGGGCACTTCGGGCAATCACCTAATCTTTTGTCACATGTGCTGCATAGCGTTGGACATGCCATACTGCAGGTAGGGCCGTAAAACCCATCCACACACGCTGAAATAGTAGACACTGGCATCATTTTGTGAGGAATAAATCAGACTTGATTAGAAGTGCACGAACATACGAATTATATTTTCTGAGGAATACATCAGACTGGATTAGAAGTCAACGGATATAAGAACTATATGTTTTAAGGAATAAATCAAACTAGATTAGAAGTGAACGTACATACGAACTATATTTTTTTAGGAATAAATCAGACAGGATTAGAAGTGAACGAACATATCAACTATATTTTCAAAGGGTTCAGAACTAGGCTCACAGGACTGTCTGATATTGAGCCCTACCTATCTCTCAGTTCTCATACATTTTCCCCATATCAATTATAATTAATAAGGTAGATACAACGAAATACAGTTAGGGGAATGTTTAATGAACTAGTTGTCCGTTTGAGATACTTATTACTATTTTTTTGTTACGGAATGTAGACTGTATTCACAATGAACGTATTAATGTCAGCAATCTTGCTATTACAGAAGTTGCTGAAGTCAATCGTATAATGTCTATTCTACATTGCATTTTTATTTATGTCTGTTTTATTACATGAACGATTTTTCAAACATAGACACACTTCATTACAAATCACTCGGAGTTTAGGCCAAACTCCAAATGATCTCACGGAGTTTGAGGCAAAGCCCAAATAGTCTGAGTTTGAAACAGTAACAATGATTTTATTACACCAATATCTTTTGTAACGAAGAAATATGTACAACTCTTACACAGTAAATGTATAATATGAATTGTTCTACAAGAGAAGCTCATAATGGAAAAAAATACATGACAATAACAAGCTGTCTGTGACAGTGGCACACGCAAATGTTAGCATGCTACATAGAGTCTGCTCTATGGAGATAGCGAAGTAGATAGCGAACTACACTGGCTATTTCATGACCATGGTCAGAAGCGGGTTCCACTCCTGGGCTCGTTGATTGCCAAAGTGAGGGAATGACTGGCCATCTTGTCTTCTCCGCTCTCATCCCTGCACAATATTATGACGCTATCACATCACGGTAACAGCAGCAAACTGTTGTATGCACGTGAATCATGGACAATGGGAATGACCATGTAGTTTCTGAGGAGGAAACATAAAATACCACGAGAAAACAGATGGAAGGATGACAGCGTCTTTCGTGAATCACGCGAGAATCTTCAATTGATTAGAGACACGGAGAGGTAGGATTATTTCGGCATGCGAGATGGAGCACACGTAAACACAGTGATAACTGCTACACTTCATGGGGGAAGAGCTGCGGGAAGGGAAACGATGGTTTGGACACACGGAATAATCAGGACAGGGAAACACCCGATTCGAGACTCTTGTGATCGATGGCGAACCGTGGCCCGATCGCTTATCTGTATTGCAAATATTGCAATGGTGATGATGATTCTAGAAAACACTCATTGGAAATCAGGCTCATGTTTATTAGCCACATAGAGAGTAACGTACACGAACGACCCCTCTTTACATATTGAGTGGCACTGCACATGTGGTGCTAGCATGTCATACAAGGTGTGTATTCAATACCACGCCGGTCGGCCTTACAGTCATGGAATTTTCCCGGTGCCAGTTTTATCTGATTCGATTAAGCATTCTGGGTACATCCAGTGCGTGATCGTCGCGTAGTTAGGTATGCGTGACAGCCATTGTTACATCGGTTCAAATAACTGGTTACACCCGTTCACATAACTGGTTACACCAGTTCACATAAACTGGTTACACCAGATCGCATAATTGGTTACACCAGATCACATAACAGGTTGCAAATGGTCACATAGCTGGTTACACCGGTTCACATAACTGGTTACATTGGTTCACTTAACTGGTTACAATAGTTTACTTAACTGGTTACACCGGTTCACATAACTTTTTACACTGGTTCACATAGCTGGTTACACTGTTTCACATAATCGTTTACACTGGTTCACATATCTGGTTACACTAGTTCACATAACATGTTACACTGGTTCAAATAACGGGTTACATTGCTTCACATAACTGTTTACACTGGTTCACATATCTGCAAGGAGTGCGCCTGTCTCTGCAGCCAGTAGGGTTAGGATCGGCTAGCCTCTCCCAGGAGTGGTGAAGAGCGAAAATTATAAGCCTGTCGATGACCCGCAGACTACACAAGTCAACCCCCACCTCCACGTGGTGCATACCGGGCAACCATGACCGCGAGGTCATGGGCAACCGGGGCTATGGCTCGCCATAGGATGTCCTAAACCTACGACTGGCCTAGCAAGCCGGCAGGGGATCTTCATACTGCTCTTAGAAAAACTAAGACGTTTAAACGGACTGACCCAAACGGATATCGACCTGGCAATGTTAATGGACTACGAGATAGATCATCGACTCAAAATATAGGCACAATGAACACTTGCGGTTTCAATAGTAAAGAAGTAGAGCTTATAGAAACAATGGAAGAAAGGAAAATTGGACTGATGGGAATAGCGGACATCAGAACAAAGGGGAAAGGATGCAAGGAGCTCCACCGCAGTTACACGTTTCTTTCCTCTGGAGTGAGTGGCACCTTGCAGTCTTGACAGACCAAAGTATGTGAGTTGGAATGTGGCCAGAATTCCATCACAATGCCTGGGCAGAGCTTCAGAGAAACATGTGGTGCCCAAACGACATGTCTCATCTCTCGGCCTTGCCTCGTGTTTTCCAAAGGAATGGGTAACCAGTACGTCTTGCACAAGGTAGGCTGCAGACGCTGGCGGCTCAGCGTCAAACCTCCGAGACCTCGCCTCCACGAGCAGGTGGCGAGTGGTGGCCAGACCCTGGAACCCAAGGGATCCGACTTAGAGGCGTTCAGCCAAGTCCCCAAGGTGAGGGCCTCGCACGCGCCTGGACCATAGGAAGCGTACATCTGTCAAACACAAGTGTCCGGACCCATGTAAAGCGTGTACTACCGTCAGACTCCCCGCCTGACTAGTGCAGATCCCGCTACTGAATAAGTAATGAAACGATAAAAGTAGTGGTATTTCAATTGCGCTTGCGCTTCCACCTATGCTACACCCTTCATGTGTCTTCACAAAGTCGGACTGGAGTAGAACAGCAAGAAAGGGCAAGACACAGTGTAGGAATAGTCTTTGAATCACGGCTAGCAAGAGGAATACTAGAAATAAAATATATATAAGAAAGAATCATAACGGTGAGAACAAAAGAAAAAACAGTTACAACATATGAACAAATACACGCACCATGTAATGCAAACAATAATGAACAAGAATGCGAGGACTTCTACGAAGACATACTTGACGTGCTAAATAAAATAGATAAGTAGGACAACATCATAGTTATGGGAGACTTCAATGCAAGATTAGGACATAACAGAGTGGGCATAGAAAAACATCTCGGAGCATTTGGAGATTATCAACAACCAATGTTTCAGGCATCATCGGATTACTTCTCCCACACCACACAAGAAACTTGCAAGTCGTGTGAGAGGAAATGAATGGTACATTTTATTGCCGTTGGCTCTTTACAATTACAAAACAGTCGCTATCAAATCACACACAAAGCCACAGAATTGCCTATCACTAGTTTCCTAACCCTATTGCTAATCTCTATCTATTTGGCTACACAAAACTCCTATCAACACTAAACGATCTGCTCGCTACGAAGTCAGTCCCCAGTCTGACTTTCCTACTCGCGTGGCTACACAGCACGCGGAAGGACCTTGATGCGTCCTTCGGCTTTTTGCGTGCCGTTACATTCAGCACGCTTATATTAGCTGTCTCCTATTGAGTGGCAATCGTGGCTATCACGTAGGCGTGATTCTGTCGTGACCAGAGTGCTAACTATCTGGTCGACGTCTCCGTGTCTCATGAGAGAACTAGTTAATAGTCCCCCATTCTATCACCTACCCTGCCCTTATATCGGGGCACTGTATTACCTCTAATCTACTTGAGGTTGACCACTCTTCCCGGTGGTCTTCTATCTTGAGGCAGACCTCCGGCCTCTATGTTTCAGTCTTTGACACACACCCTCCCCTCCTGTGTTGCGTCATCAACTTTGACTCATTGGTTGTGACGCAAGAGGTTTCTAAAAAATTAGTGTATCTAATTTTTGTCAAAGACTGCTGATAACCTGGCTTTGGGTAACTCAATAGACTTCTACTGACTATTGTCACAATGTAGTATCACTTTACTTGGCTACTGGCAATCGCCACAAACTTGTCTGGTTGGCGTGAGCCCTCTTCTCAATCGCAATATTATATTAATTAGAGGTATGTCTGAACCGGACCGTTGTCTTATAAGACCTGCCCTCAAATAGTAAATTAACTCACTACCCATACAAAGTTGACTTTCTTAGGGTCAACACATGAATTGCTTCATGTCCCCCATATAATATTAAACAACCATTACCCAAGCTGTGTGCGACAGGCTTTACCTATCTCGCTTCCGCGTGTAAAGTTATCTTTCACTGTTAAGTTAGTGTTTCGTTGTCTATTATGTCCCCTGACCCGGAGTTATCTCCCTTTGATCTACAAAATATGTATGCAATTTATATGTTTGTTTTCCTGGATGTTTGCGTGTTTGGATCTACCTAATAGTGTAATCTAACTTCTAACATGTGTATCTAACTATCATGTGTATGTATGTTAGTTTTCAAGTGCCATAATTCGGTTAAATGTGGCCATAAACAAGTGTATAACACTAATTCGTGACTACGTTTCCGTCTTATGAGACTTAAAATACTTTCTCTAAGATCTAAACTAAACTACACACAACACATTCACGACAACACATTTTCAACATCGAAAACCAACATTTGACGCAGACAAAAAATAAAAAGTCGCGGTGAGCGACAGAAAAAATCCGCTGACTGATCTCACTCTCTCTTGTATAATTTACATTTGCTCTCCCTTCCACACTTCTGTCACACATCTTTTACCCTCCCAATTATTTAAAAACCTTGGAGTGACACTGTACAAGATTGGCTCAGTTTGACAAAGTTGAGCTCCATGACTGTGCGTAAATTGATGCACGAGTCATGTATTTACAACATATTTACATGTAAGAGAAAGGGTTGATGGTTTGTACCCTGGTATTATTAACCAATATATTCTACTGCAATAATATTCTAAATACTGACATACTAATACTTGTTCTATACATATGTATTTAATGTGTTAACTATTTTAATTTATTTTGCCACATTAATCCTAAGATACGCTTACATTAATCCTAATATTTATCTAATTCAAGGGATGTAATCTAACTATGTAAAATGAAATTTATGTGAGATGAGTTATGTACCTTTCTGAAATGGGTAATGTGAAATATAATAAAATTATAACTAATGTTTTTAAATGAAAAACTATATGATTGATATTCGTACTCTAAATGGTGTAAATGATGTATGTTTAATTGTATAATCTTTTTATCCTATTACGGTGTAAACTAATCATAATACTAAATGATATTGTTTGTTAACTGGATTGGTTCATTAAGATGGAATGAACGCAAATGAAATGAAACAATGTGAAATGTAATAACTAGATGGTACTATTACTATCTAAACTACTATCTATTTTACTTTTAAGGTAAGTCCAAGGGTAAATTAATGATCTATGTAAACTACTAACAAAAAATGAAACTTATTATATTGTCTAAATCTAAATGTAATTTAAAGTGATCTAATCTACGTATAATTTATGACTATATTAAAAAGTTATAATACATATCACAATAAGTATTTATATACATGGTATTTAAATACCTCAGGTTAGTTGTTGCCCTAATGTTCAGAAATTGCTTTCATTGGCATACTATATATACACACTTGGCCTGGGTATATGAAATACATTACACAGTCATTCTTGTGTCCTATGGGTATTGCATCTGTAGAGTTCGCTTGTGTCGTAGACAAGTATTTTCGTGTCTGTATTTATGTACTGTTCTGACACTGTTCTGCTATGCTTATATAGATGGTTCACCGGCACACATATGAAGCTTAGTATATAACGAGCTGTCTCAGTTCACACGGTGATATACTTGTTTTCGAAGCACAGTTCTTATGTTGAAGTCTACGGACACATGGTAGTTCACTGTTCTTAGTACATGGTTCAGAACATAATGTCTATGTATTCGTAAAATATCTCACATAGAATATTCTAATGTACTAATTTAACATCTATTACTCTACACTCTTATGTGGAATCTCCGGTATTTCTACCTCAGATGATCGACTAAGGCTATCAGCCAGAATGTTGTCCTTACCCTTAATATGCTCTATACTAAAAGTATAGTTTTGTAGTATTAGCGACCACCTGTATATACGGTCATTCCGATGCACACCACTTTGTATGACCGTGATTGGGGAGTTGTCAGTCTGGACAACGAAGTGAACACCCGCTAGAAATCGATGGAGCTTTCTCACCGCATAGATGACGCTTAGGGCTTCCAACTCTGATATGGAATATCTGGACTCAGCAGGTGTGATCTTACGGCTCACGTAGCAAATCGGATGGAAGATGCCATCATAAAATTGGCCTAGTACTGCAGCGATGGAGATTCTGCTGGCATCTGTCCTAAGATAATAAACGAGCCTAGGATTAGGCAAGCGAAGGATTGGTACATTACTAAACAGGATTTTCAATTTTGACAATGCAGAAATTAATAATGCATCTTTGACATCTAATTTTACAGATGCTTTTAAAACATTGGAAAATACACTTGTAATTTCCGCTAAGTTTGGTATGAATTTGCTATAGTAATTTACTAACCCCAAAAGGCTTCTGACCTGCTTCTTTGTGGTAGGCATGGTCAGGTTCATAATTTTGGTAATAATTCTATTGTCAGTCTTAAGTTGACCTTGTGAAATGACATGACCCAAAATATCAATTTCTTTTAGGCCCAATTCGACTTTGCTCGGTTTGACAGTGAGACCGAAGAGTCGCAACCTATTGAAGACATGTCTTAGTTTCAGTAAGTGTGTTGTCCAGTCATCAGTATGGACACATATATCATCTATATAAGTCACTGTATTCGTCACTCCATGAAGTAGATCTCTAGTTAAGCGTACGAAAGTGGCAGGAGCGTTTCGAAGTCCGAAAGGAAGAAAACGCCACTCGTACAGTCCTAAAGGTGTTGAAAAAGCAGTAAGATGAATGGATTGAGTTTGCATAGGGACCTGCCAATATCCCTTAGTAAGATCTAATTTAGAAAAGATTTTGGAGGTGGACATGTCAAGAATAAGATCTTCGCAGGAAGGAATTGGTTCTGCGTCGATCTTAGTGACGTTGTTGAGCTTTCGATAGTCCACACACAGACGAATTGTGGAGTCTTTTTTCTTAACTAGGACGATTGGAAAGGAGTACTCAGATGTAGATTTCTGGATGATCCCACTAGCTTCTAAATTAAGAATTTCCTTATTTAGACTTTCTCTATAGCTGAGTGGGATAGAGTACGGCCTGCATTTGATAGGCTTAGAGTCCGAAAGAAGAATGGAGTGCTCGATTCTGTCCGTCCTACCTGGAATGTCAGAAAATATGTCTTATACTCCGTCACAAATTCTACTACTTGTCGTCGTTGACTGTCTGTTAGTCCCTGTTCTATCCGTATGGTATCTAATGTCGCAGTCTTTTTTACAATAGGAACAGGTAGTTCCATTCCGTCGTCGTCTACCTGATTCAGTACGGTGGTGGTGCTAAGTGCGTATTCTGTAAGCTCACTAGGTGTATGGATATCATCGGATTTGCTAGTCTCGCTAACTAGTGTAGTTGCGTTGTGTATGTCTGTCGTCTGATCACTAGGTGTGGGTGCACTGTGTTCGTCTGTCTCTACTTCTGTCTCTTGTCGTGAAAAGTAAGGTTTCAACATGTTGACATGGAATATCTTTAAGTGTCCGTTTATCGATATTTCATAGTCAACATCTGAAAGTTGTTGTATCACCTTGAAAAGCCCTTGCCATGAAGTTAACATTTTATTATGCTTGTCTGGTAGTAGTACCATTACGTCTTGATCAGTTTCAAGTAGTTATGGGTCTAGCACTTTTGTTAGGACTGTGAATGTTGAGGATATCTGCACTGTTCACTGGAGTGAAACCATTCTTCTCCTCCCAGACAGATATTTCTTCATCTGTACAGTGCCTTAGCTGGGGTAGACACCCAAGAATTAAATCAGTACAAGGGTTGTCTAGTATTGCACAAGTAAAGGTACCAGAAAGGAACGGGGTGTTTATACGGGCTCTTGCCAGAGGATAGGTTTCTATATTACCAGAAAAAGTCCGGCATTTTACAGAGTCACCAGTATAATCCTTTGGATTAACAAGTTCCTTTTTCACACCAATAATAGAGCTCCCACTGTCAAGCAAACATCGGCATGGCTTCTCATTGACCATTGCAGAGTGAAACAATAGATTGCCTCTGGAGGCTATAACTGCATTTGCATTCTCTACGGAGGATGTTACAATATGCCCACATGTAAGTTTGCCGTCTGCATGAAATTGGTGACATTGGTCACAATTGTCAAAGCTTAATACATCGCTCACACAACACACATCTTCAGATTGCTTGAAAGGTAAAACATTTTCAACTTCACACTCAGTCTCACTACCACTATCAGAAGATGTATCAATCAAAATAGCATTGTTGGCTTTCATACGTTGGCGGCCCAGGCACTTATTTGAATAATGGCCGTAGCTGGAACAAAAGAAGCATTTGATTGCACGCCTGTATGCAGATCTTTTGTTTTGTTGCTTCTTAATAACATTTTCAAGATGTGCCGGATAGTTTGGCGATTTATCACACATAGAATAAGTGTCATGTAAAAGTTGACAGTAGATACATTTTGACACGTTCCTATCTTTCTTGTCGACTCTATGAAGTGGTTTTCTGTTACTCTGATAGTTGTTAGGTTGGTCCTTTGCAAAAGAAACTATTTCAGAGTCATTTGAAGACTTAAAAATATCTCTATTTGAAGAAAAATATGCAGAGCCTTTCTTTTCGAATTGTTCTATGTTCTCAATGTCTGACTGCTGCAGGAATTTAGCAAACGGAGATGGTATAGTGGATATGACTTTATCCATGGCTATTAAATTTTTAAGTCTGTCAAAGTCTTTTCCTATGTTAGCTGCTTTAAGCCACCTATCTAGTACACTTTGCACATTTGAGACGTAATCAATGAAAGTCTCACTAGGTTTTGGTTTTAAATTTGAGAACTGAACCTGATACCCAGGGGCATCAAGTAAAAAGTGTTGCATTATCCTATCATGGATGTACTGATAGTTAGATCTAAGATCAGTTGGTATAGATGCTATCACTTTAAGGGGCTCACCACTCAGGTTCTTCATATAAATCATAGCCCACATCTCTATTGGAACTTGGTGGTATTTAAACTGATACTCGACATTTTCTGTCCAGGCTGATATGGAATCTTCTTTACTACAATATGGTTTGATAATATTTTTGTATTTGTTGAACTTCTTTACTTCTTGTTGACTTTTTAGTTTAGTAGCAGAGATCTCTGCGTGTGAGTCTACATCCATACCTTTCATCTTTAACTGTGTCTCTGATTCTTCTTGTATTTGTTTTTCCTTAACTCTTGCCATTTCATCTATCTCTTTTTGCTTTAGTTCTCTCTCCTGATCTAATTGCTTTTGCTTTAAGTCTTTCACTTGATCTAATTGCTTTTGTTTTAATTCTAATTCTTTATGTTTAATCTCTATTTCATGTTCTAGCTGTTTTTGTTTTGTTATCTCAGCTAGTTCTGCAATCTCCTTTTGGTGTTGTCTTTCCCGTGCACGTTCATCTCTCTCCGCATCTTTTGCTTCTTTAAATTTTTGATCAGCATACTGTTCTAGCTCCTTTCCTGTGTATTGTAAATCTTTGCCTGCTTTTATGAAGTCAGCTAACGTAGCCATGTTATTGGGAGCTTAGATAGCTTTGAAAGGCACTCGAATATGTATTTGGTTATTTATCTTAGATTATTCACTTATTTATCTTAGATATATTATGTTCCTTAATCTCTGAGCACTACACCTTGTACTCTTAGTTTATAACCTGGAAAATTTTATCCTGAAAAGCAGAGCACAAAAATATGCTAATGCATCACACGCTGAAAAAGAGATGCACTATTAATCACATTGCATGCCAAATATATTGAGTATACTCAACTTAATGTTCCCGAGAATCAGGAACACCAATCCGGTAACTCAGGTCACCTCGTTTGGCACTTCGGCATACACACGAGTTTTCTAATCAGCTGTTGTTCACCCTGGTTCACAGAGCAGCAACAATTAACAAGTAGTAACCGACATATAATATTCTCGACAATTTGTCACAATCACAATGACATGCCCACGGACAAACAGAATATAGTTTAATTAATATTAAATTGTCAATGTCCTGTCTTCGTTCTAACGATTTATGCCTTTCGTTACTATCCTAGTTTAATCTATGGAAGTGTTGTGCAGACCAAGTCTAATTTGCATGGCCAAAAGTAGTGCCATCGTGACGGTAAACAAATAGAAAAAGTACGAAAAAAAATTCAATAACTGCTTTCAAATAAATAAAAATATAATAATAATGTTTAAATAACTAAATATATTCAATTACTAACTTAAATAAACAAATAATAGTTAATATAAAGCACAGATTCAGGCGGGCAGCAGCTTGACGATTTGTAAACAATCAGATGCTGAATGCGAATGGCGTAGAACAACTGCTTGTCAATCGCACTACGTCAGAGGCGCAGCGCTATTTTTAGCTTGCAAAAATCGATAATGTTGCTGGCATGTGTATCGCTCCGCCATGAATCATATTTGATAGTTATCCATAAACAAATCAATAATTACATAATAAATGAAAGAAAATAATAATATGAATACTTACAACTTTGAAGAACACATGATTAAGTACATAATATTTTAATAAACACAAATAAGCATTATTTTGTCACGATAGGCACAGTTTAGCTCGCAACTCGTTCTAGTCTGCACACGTCATCAGTCACTGACACAAATTAAACTTCACTATTCGTAACCTTAGTCTAGAGCCGTGGGTAAGTGTAATAGCTTGAACATTTGTCCAAGCCACACTTCTGACACCACATTAATCCTCGCCTGTCAACAACCAATGTTTCAGGCATCATCGGATTACTTCTCCCACACCACACAAGAAACTTGCAAGTCGTGTGAGAGGAAATGAATGATACATTTTATTGCCGTTGGCTCTTTACAATTACAAAACAGTCGCTATCAAATCACACACAAAGCCACAGAATTGCCTATCACTAGTTTCCTAACCCTATTGCTAATCTCTATCTATTTGGCTACACAAAACTCCTATCAACACTAAACGATCTGCTCGCTACGAAGTCAGTCCCCAGTCTGACTTTCCTACTCGCGTGGCTACACAGCACGCGGAAGGACCTTGATGCGTCCTTCGGCTTTTTGCGTGCCGTTACATTCAGCACGCTTATATTAGCTGTCTCCTATTGAGTGGCAATCGTGGCTATCACGTAGGCGTGATTCTGTCGTGACCAGAGTGCTAACTATCTGGTCGACGTCTCCGTGTCTCATGAGAGAACTAGTTAATAGTCCCCCATTCTATCACCTACCCTGCCCTTATATCGGGGCACTGTATTACCTCTAATCTACTTGAGGTTGGCCACTCTTCCCGGTAGTCTTCTATCTTGAGGCAGACCTCCGGCCTCTATGTTTCAGTCTTTGACAGAGATCAGCATAATGAAAAGAATGATAGCGGAAGTAGACTGATAGAGCTTTGCAGCCAACACGACCTCTATATAACAAACACATTCTATAAACATACAGATTCATAAGTATGCACCTGGTATAAATGGAACGATCTTGATTTTATATTAACAAGAAATAACAGAAAGAGAAATATATTAGATGCAAGGGCAGTGCCTAATTTCAGTATAAACACAGATCATAAAGCAGTCGTTGCCACAATAAGAACCATGAGAAGAAGATAACAAAGAGCAGAAAATACATGCCATGCGAATCAATAAACTTAAACAACCTTAAAGACGAAACAGTAAGGGAAAATAATGAGAAAGAACTAACTGAACTCTTTGTAAAATTACCTACAGAAAGAAATACAGTGGAAGAAGAATGGGAGATGTTCAAATCAAGCATTTTAAATACTGCAAAAATAACATGTAGAACCACGAAAATACGCAAAACACGGATAAAGAAAATGACAAGTTGGTGGAACGCAGAAGTAAAGAAAGCGGTAAAAGACAAAAAGGGAAATAAAATATAAAAACTGGTTGAAGAGCAAACAGGAATGTGATTACATAGAATATAGAATAGCGATAAGAAATGTGAGTAGAATAGTAAAGCGGGAAAAACAAAACAAAAAAACTAGGAAGAGTATGGAGAAACCCTAAATAAAATCTACAAGGAGGCAACTAGAAACTTCTACAAAAAGATAAGTGCAATGTGAACCAGAGGAGAACCCTTTGACCCAACTGAAATAATTAACAGCGAATATGGAGAACCAATAAGTGAACAAACACAAATCCTAATAAGATGGAAGCAGTATTTCGAACAACGTCTCAACATTCCATCAGATGTCACAGGAATTCAAGAGACCTACACAGATGTCACCGAAGAACTAGAACCAGACATACTAATAGAAGAAATTATAGAAGCCATCAGATTAGCCCAATCGAACAAATCACCGGGACAGGATGAAATACCAAATGAACTAATTAAAGCAGCAAGAGAAGTAGGAAGAGCTTGGCTACATAGACTATTCAACAATGTTTGGGTAGAACAACAGACACCACGAGTCTGGGGACACGCCATAATTATCCCAATTTGGAAAAAACAAAGGCAGCAAAAGAGACTGCACACAATACAGAGGCATTTCACTGTTGAGTCACACAGGCAAAATATGGTGCAAAATTCTTGAAAAAAGATTACAAACTACTTTAGAACCCCAGGAAAGCGAACACAACTTAGATTTAGGAAAAACAAAGGATGCACATATGCCATTTTTGCTCTTAGACAGCTTATAGAAAAATCAATCGAATTCAATGAAACACTCTACTTAGCCTATGTCGACCAAGAAAAGGCATTCGATAGAGTAGATATAAACAAGTTGTGGGAAATCCTTAAACAATATGGAGTGAGTACACATCTAACCAACCTATGTAGAAGTTTATACAACATCAGTGAATGCATAGTGAGAGCAACTGGAGGACACTCAGAACGCTTCGCCATAAGATGTGGAGTACGACAAGGTTGTGTCCTGTCCCCTCTCTTGTTCATAACATATATAGACAACATATGTAAAGAAACCAGCCAAGCAGAGATAGCAAGAATACCGCATGACGAGAACACAGAAGAAGAACCATCTGCAAATCTAACCATTAGAGAACTCCTGTTTGCAGACGACCAAGCACTAATAGCAAAATCAGAAGCTGAATTACAAGACCACATGAACAGTCTAAACGAAATGTGTAGGGGACATAACATGAAAATCAGCACAAGAATAACAGAGGTAATGACTATAACTAAAGAAGAACAAACAACAACAATTCACCTAAACGAACATCCCTTGAAATAAGTAAAGAGTTTCAAGTACCTGGGAAGTATAATATCATCAAATGGCAGATCAGACGATGAGATCGAAAATAGATGTAATGAGGCAAACCAACCCATTGGACAAATGGCATCAATACTAAATAACAAACATGTATCAATAACTACTAAGAAAGCACTTTACAATACAATCTTCCTACCAACTCTATGCTACCAATGCCAAATCTGGACAACAGAAAAAGAGAAAAGAAAAATCACAACAACAGAAATGAGATTCCTGAGAAGAATACTCAACGTATCAAGAAGAGATACGGTCAGAAATGAAGAAATCAGGACTAAAGTGGGGGTTAAAGCAGCACTAGATTTTATTAGAAAGCAGCAAGTCAAATGGTTTGGCCATGCAAGTAGGTTACCAGTCAACAGCATACCACAACAATCAATGATGTACAGACCAGATGAAAACACAGGAAGAGGCCGACCATGTAAACGTTGGACGGAGGGAATAACTGAGTCCATAGGAATATCGATATATGAAGCCCATAATCGGGCACTCTCACGATGTTTATACTTCACCTCGACACCGCAAGGTACAAGAAGAACATGATGAGATGAGATGAGATGATCATTTCTGGTTACACTAATTCACATAACTGGTTACATTGGTTCATATAACTGGTTACATTGGTTCACATAACTGGTGACACTGGTTGGTAAATATGAAATGACAACAGCACGATTACCTGCACAGTGTCCCGATACTCTATGACAGAGTTTATCTTTGCAATTCTGTGGACATGTTCTCAAACAGTTGGGCCCGAAATTCCCTCTTAGGCATACAACTTTAGAAGATAAAACAAGACACAGTTACATACGTGTACTGATGTTTGGGAATGACGTGTTAAGCAGTTGTATATTGCTGCTATCACGTAATTAGGGTAGATGGCAAGTTCTTTTCCCCGCCGTATGTTTTTAACGTAACTGAAATACTAATGTTTACAACAAACTGATATCTCTGTGACAGACATATATTTTGTTGTTGTTGTTGTTGTTGTTGTTGTTGTTGTTGTTGTTGTTGTTCTTCTTCTTCTTCTTCTTCTTCTTCTTCTTCTTCTTCTTCTTCTTCTTCTTCTTCTTCTTCTTCTTCTTCTTCTTCTTCTTCTTCTTCTGCTTCTTCTTGTTCTTGTTCTTGTTCTTCTTCTTCTTCTTCTTCTTCTTCTTCTTCTTCTTCTTCTTCTTCTTCTTCTTCTTTTCTTCTTCTTCTTCTTCTTCTTCTTCTTCTTCTTCTTCTTCTTCTTCTTCTTCTTCTTCTTCTTCTTCTTCTTCTTCTTCTTCATCATCTTCATTTTCTTCGTCTTCTCCTCCTTTTTCTCCTCCTCTTCATTCTGGTCCTCATTATTATTATTATTATTATTATTATTATTATTATTATTATTTAATTATTATTCAGTGGCTGTTCCCAAGAGAGCGAAATGAAGAGGAACGAACAAACGAACCAACGAACGAACTTTATTTTAAAAGGGTAACAAATTGGGCACGCAGGCCCGTCTTACATTCGGCCCTTTCAATCACTCATCTTTCATTCATGAAATGTGCATGTTACATTAACATAGGGGACAAAAAACATTGTTAAATTGATTTTGTAAGCATAAACAATGCATATTACGCATGATACATTCACATGAGAAAACCAAAAAAAAAAAACATTATCAAATGAAAGTTGTAAACATAAACAGTGCATATTGCAATGTTGTGAGACACATCCCCCATCCACCCTCATATCCTGCAGCCACCAACACATCCCCCACCCACCAAACCTCCCCCACCCACCCACACATACCTCCACGCACTCACACAGAACCAGGCGAACATACATGCCGCCACACACCCACTGATCCCCCACCCACACACATTTCCCCAAGAAGAAGAAGAAGAAGAAGAAGAAGAAGAAGAAGAAGAAGAAGAAGAAGAAGAAGAAGAAGAAGAAGAAGAAGAGAAGAAGATGAAGAAGAAGAAGAAGAAGAAGAAGAAGAAGAAGAAGAAGAAGAAGAAGAAGAAGAAGAAGAAGAAGAAGAAGAAGAAGAAGAAGAAGAAGAAGAAGAAGAAGAAAAAGAAGAAGAAGAAGAAGAAGAAGAAGAAGAAGAAGAAGAAGAAGAAGAAGAAGAAGAAGAAGAAGAAGAAGAAGAAGAAGAAGAAGAAAAAGAAAGAAGAAGAAGAAGAAGAAGAAGAAGAAGAAGAAGAAGAAGAAGAAGATGAAGAAGAAGAAGAAGAGGAAGAAGAAGGAGGAGGAGGAGGAGGAGGAGGAGGAGAGGGAGGAGGAGGAGGAGAAGGAGGAGGAGGAGGAAGAGGAGAAGAAGAAGAAGAAGAAGAAGAAGAAGAAGAAGAAGAAGAAGAAGAAGAAGAAGAAGAAGAAGAAGAAGAAGAAGAAGACGAAGAAACTACACACACATACCCCCGCCAACCCACACATCCCGCACCTATCCAAACACATATCCCGCACTCTCACAATTTTCCCCACCCACCCACACACACATCAGCCAGCCTACACCCACTCACCCACCTACTCACCCACCCAATATTCGCCACCTCTCAACTACATATCCCCACCTATAAACACATCCCCACCCATAAACACATCTCCCCACCTGCCCACACATATCCCCCACCCATAACCCAAAAACACACACCTTCCACCCACACACACCCCGCCACACACATATACCCCTCCCACACACATCCGCCGCTCACACACATCTTCTCACAACTACACACCTCACCCCACCCATACACTCATCTCTCACACACATCCACCCACTCACGTACTCATCCATCAACCACTCACACCCGCACATCACCCACGCGCCCATCAACACATGCATCTCTCATCTACCCTCCCACCCACACACACCCCAACCACCCAGCCAAACACACATCCCCCATCCTCGCATACATCCTTCAATCACCTGCACATCCCACACCTCCCCCACCTCTCACACATCTCCCCTCCCACACAAAACTCCACCCATAAATACATTACCCCCCCCCCCCAAACACAAATCCCCCACATACATTCCCCATACACATCCCCGCCCACACATCTCCCCACCCACTCACACATCCTTCACATCAAACGTCCTCCACCCAATCACATTTACCCCATCCACACTCACACACTCCCACCCACACAGGCATATCCCATTCACAGACACCCCCACACCCATTACACACCCATCCCCCAACCCACACAATCTCCTACACACCCGTTCACCCACACACACACACTCCCTACCCACACCCCCTCCCAACCCACCAACACCCGCATACTTCCAACTATCCTCTTAAATATCCCCCCCCCCCCACCACACACACACATATCCCTCACACACACATACATCCACCACCGACTACAAATCCCTTCACACATCCACACGTCACCCATTAACCCATACACCTCCCCCACACACAACACCTCCACACACACACATATCCCTCACATACACACCCATACACACATCCTCACATCTAGACACATACATGATGCCTCACATGATCACTGAAACTAATAAGAACAAACTCCCACAACCAATGAAGCTGTACAATGTTATATTTAGTTTCTGATAAACCACGCCATTCAATGTCAAGACATTCTACTCGGCAGATTTAAGAAAGGTAGAAAAACGCCCAACTTTCGCCGCATTGATTCCTTTATCAGGCAACATTACCAGCAGCCACCGTCCAACTGTGAACGCATTATAAAACCACCGCCCACTCCACCGCATGAGAGCAGCTTTCATCGTCTAACTGAGAAAACATTAAAAAAACAACTGTCACTTCCGCTGCATAAGGGCAGCTTTCGCTGTGGGTATTCCCTGCTTTGCCAATCTCTGTGGGCAGTGATTTATCTGGGCAGCACCACAACAATGCTGATCTATATCACTAGTCGACACATTTTCAAACTTTCTTTGTATCAAAATTTAAATACACAATTTATGATTGATTTTGACGTTCTGATTGCAAATATCATAATGACATTCATCAATTGGCTCTTTTTATATTTAAAATTATGAGTTTACATTACAGCACATTTGCGTGCGCAAACAAAAGCTATTTACATTGGCTGAGTTCTTTGCTTGATTATGTGTAATTTGATTCTAGCATATGCCATGTTAATATTCACGTCCGTTCAGTTGATTTTAATATTTGTTTCGTTATATAATTTTATTGATAACTGTGCGTTACATATTCCCTTACTATCTTCATTTCTATCACCAGATACTCGATTGATATTACGTTTTCTGTCACTGCTGAGGTTAAACTACCCATTTGTTTATCTGCTGTCCGTGTTTCGCTCTTTTTCTTTCTAGCTTAGCTCTGATTGTGATATATCACCCTCATCCTCTACCACTTCGGTAAGCGTTGGATATCATGTTTCGCCATCTCACTCAATCACCAGAGTCAAATAAGAGATTGGTGGTCCTCAACCATTGACCTGAAGCGACCCAGATCTTGAGCAAACTGCATTCACTAAACTACACTTAATAATCCAAAATGAGCTGAATGAACTTGTTACATTTTAACATTAAGTTGCATGTCCTTCACATGACGTAGCAGTCAACCCCAGAATTTTTCGCTGTTCGTGATTTCTGGGCAGATTTTACGTTCAGTAGTTTGCCACTGCTTTCCGAACGACCGGTCCCTATACCTTTTTCGAAAAAAACCAGCACCGCCGTGTTTCGAACCCGGGTATGCGGGCTCACAAACCGCGTTCGCAAGCCCTTAGCCACATAGACCAATTTAAATTTACCGAAGAACTAGGTAGAGCTTTTGGGTTCCAGATTGCAACAATTTTAGTCGCATAATGAAAAGAAATAAACAGAAAACTTGGTGACAACTGCCAAGATTAAAGGGAAGAGAACAAGAGGAAGGCAGATAAGTAAATACCTGGATGGCTTAGCCACGTGGTATGCTCGAGACAAGAACACTGATCTAATCCACGACACTGGTGATCGAGTGAGATGACGACACATGACCACCCACGCTTACCGGCATCTCACATGATGATGATGTGAATATTGTTTGTGTCTGTGTTATTCACATTCAATACTCGAACATATTGTTTTGATATTTTGTTGTGTGGAATAGTCAACAAACAAGCACGTGCATGATTATAGCTATGTACCTTTAGCACAATATCCGGATCTCTCTAGGCATATGCCAGAAGGGCATGTCTGACGGCACGGCAGTAAGCATCTATAACCGTAGAAGCCTGTCGGACACGGCGAACCGCACATTCCGGTGACCACACTGCATGATTCATTGACCCTACAGTTGCAGTCATGCTCACAGGCCAACCCCCAGGTGTCGTCCGGGCACACGGTTTCTGTAATCAAGGTGTAGAGTGCGGATACCATTCACCCATAGCAAGCGACGGGTTGAGTTTAACACACAGATATTCAGGCTAAACGTTTATTAACATTGTAAACGTATTGTCTAGTGTTTAAGTGGGCCCTCTTCATTATGAAGTTGAATCAAGAACCGACATTATTTACCACTCGTAGCATTGACATACGTGTTCCGTCCTCATCTTAAACAGTCAGAGAAGAGTCCCAATACTAATGGCATGAATAACAGTTAGATTATTGTCCGTCTCTTCTTTATTCAAAGTTATGAGTGTTGGTCAGTTCATCTGACCATTCAAAGCAGCACAATTCCGTCAAAGCCGTGAGTAGGCCGCCGCTGTAGCCAAGCGGCTCGAAGTTGGCCTTCCCTAGCGGTGATCAAAGGGCCGATCCGCATCAGGGCCGTTTCAAATGTTTTAGATTGAGCTGAGTTGATCGGTGAACCCAGCATAACATGGGTACATGGACGAGTCTGTTGAAGTGAAGGTGTCCGGCGGTATACCGGCCACTTAAAGGATTGGGTGCTATACACATACGACTCTAAACACACAAAACTAAACATATATGGCCATATCTCTCTAGCTATATAAGTCCATTCTCGCTTAGGCGCCTGAAAGAGACTTGCTTGCTTGGTTTAAAAACAAAAATTCCACCTTCGTTCGACCTGCTTCTTTCAGCTGTGATTATTGTTGAGGTTCGTGGTTTGTGTGGGTTTACTCACCCTGATTCTTGTCTTATGCACTCTTACGAGTTGGTTCTGATCCGGACTGGTTTTATCGGTTTTTGTGTATGTTACGTCAACTGGGGGGTTGGTGGCGGCTGTCTTTTGTGTCCGTCTCCTCTAGTGGTGTCTTTTGTTAGTGAAGGCTGCTGGTTCGTCTGACTTGACTGGTTGTAGTCCTTATACGGACATTTATTTGGTATTTGTGTCCCCTTTTGTGTGTGCATTGCATGTAGTAGCTTTCGATGTTTTTATTTTCTTCCATGCGCCTGTTTTCACTTTAAATTTTTGAGATTCTGTTGCCTTTCGATTTCTTCCTCCGTCGTCAGCCACGGAAATATCTCTCCGTCGTCAATATAGTGCGCGCAGACGGGTCCATCCTCAAAGTCAGTAATTCTATCTGGGTATACTACCGGTCTCCTGAGTTTCTTGGGCTTCTTCTTTTGCCTTTCATCCCAGCGCCTTTTGAATTCTTGGTGTCTGCGTTCCTCCAATTTTATCGATTCTAGGCACTCTTCCATGGATCTCCTTTAGTTCTTCGTTGTCGCTGGTCGGAGTTGGCGTCCTCAGTTCTTTGACTTGCTTCTTCAAATCGTCTATCTGTTTTTGCAGTTGATCACTTTCCGCTTGTGATATACCCGTGGCTGTCTCGCACCTACGCATTGCTTCGTTGTAAGGTGTCTTTAAGGCGATGGCGAACATTAGGACGTATGTGTGTCTTTGAAGGTACGTACAGCCTAAATATCTTGCTCCATGCTTGCCCAGGTAGTTGGCGCATTTTCTCTTGTTGTTGAGTGCTCGGAAGTCCGTGTCCAGCTTGGCCAGCAGACACTCCTTGAAGGCGTGGTGATCGGCGCAGTACCGGCAGATTTACGTCTTGCTGCGACATGCTACTCTGTTGTGGCTGTTCCTCTGGCATCTGGAACATTGATTGACTCTTGGGATGAATCTCTCTGGCTGTTGTATTTTCTTGTTGATTGATACTATGGTCGGCATCCCGCTGCCCCCTGTCGTCACCACCGCCAAGGATGTGTGTCAGAATCTCAAGCCGAGCTGCAGGAACATCGTTACGCCTGCCAGGCGAATAGTCCCCAACCGGGATGCAGGGACGTCGTTACGCCAGCCAGGCGAGTATTAGTTACCTGCCCGAAGGTTGCTGGCTGACGCGATAGCCAGCGGTCAGGCAAGGACAAAGCAAGGCGCACGCGGTCCTCGTGACGTCAATCCACAGAGGGCAAGCGCTTTGCGAGAAACAGACAGACAGCTGGGGTACCGGGACCAGACAGGACGCATTGGAAGAGAAAGGCTTTGTGTAGTTCTGTGCCCGAAAGTCGAGTGCTTGTACATCGTGTGAGATAGACTGTAAGCTGTGGGTTGTCTGTAAGTGTATTGATATATAATATATGTATTGTAATGATCATCACATGCCAAACTAGATCGTATTGCATGTGATCTGTAAATAAATCCATTTAACTTCGTGTCGTTGTGTCTCAAGTCCAATCATGTTGTACTTGTACTTGTCTCACATGTGTTAGGTATAACGAGCCAGGTTTAAGACCCTGACATGTGTGAACGTGGTGGCATCGTCCGGCTTTAAATGAACGTGGTAGCATCGTCCGACTTTAAATGAACGTGGTTTAATTAATTAAGATTTGAACCTAGATTTGTGAACGTGAAGACTTTCGTCCGACTTTAATGTACATTTAAATGTGATCGTAAAGGCTCATCCTCATATATAGTACTACATTTGTTTGTATATGGAGGTTAGATGTGAACGTAAAGTACATACATTTGTTTGATCTTGTAAACGTGTAAAACATCAGTGATTGTGTAACTTGTCGCCATTTTGACCTTGTCGACATTGTGAAGTTGTCGCCATTGTGACCTTGTCGCCATCTTGTAAACTTGATGTCTGTCCTTACTGAATGTCATCTTGATGTAAGTGATATGTCATCAGTGTTGTAGAGTGTTGAGATATATTTAGATTGTCTTTGTGAAGTTAGTTGTGGAAAGCAGAAAGTTTCGGAAAGAAAGTGACTTGTGGTTTTGAAAAAAAATTGTTGACTGACGACATTACGACCTACAATTACACTCAACGCCATACAAACCTAATCAAAACTTAGTGACAAGCATACACACCACATCAGATAGACGCTAATTTATTTCCTCCAAAAACAAAGCAGGTTTTCTGTGCCATCTGAAACCCTTGCCCGTAGAGGTCATTTGTGTTTTGAAGTAGCGACCCTACAGTTCCTAGCCCTGGTTTGAACCGTTCTCCACCGCATCCAGTACACTTGAGTATATTTTCTTTTCTATATACTTTCGGATGCAAATTTGGGCACAAATTGTAAGTTGAACACAATTGTAAATTTTTCACTTTACTAACAACTTGTAACAAATTGTGTGTGCCTGAATACTCATTTGCATTTAAATTTCCATCATGTCTTCATTAAATGATTTCATCGAGATGGGTTTAAAGCTAAAGTTAACGGGTGATGAGTTAACGAAGTGGAGTGAAAGAAAATACTCTGAATACCTCCTAGTACAGGAAAAAGCTAACGAACGCGAGGAAAGAGCAGCTGAAAGAGCATTAAAGCAGGCAGAAATAACAGCTCTAAGTAAGCAAGAAGAGCTTGAGTTACAACTAAAAATTAAACAACTTGAGACTGAGACTGCCATAAACAAAGAGTCTAAGAAATCTGAGAGACTGGAGAAAGATAACCAGTACAAAAAGTATCAAGGTATTGTGAGAAATTATACCCCGGGTGACTGCATTGCAGCCTTCACCCAAATTTTTGAAACTTTAATGGACCATTACCAGGTCCCACTTTCTGAATGGAATATTATTTATATGAGGAGTTTGTCAGGGGAGCCTCTGAAAGTCATAGAGACTATCCCCAAAGACCTCAGAAAAGACTTACCATTATCTAGAATCAAAGATTATGGCACATTTTATGCTAGATGAGGCAGGTTACAGAGAACAATTCAGCAAGTTGAGACCCAAACCGACTCAAACGTTCTCTGACTACCTCTGCTTAGTCCGAGACATATTTACCAAATGGACTTCAGCAGCTAAAATAGATAAAGATTATCAGAAATTAGAAGATCTTATCATCAGGGATAAAGTCATCTCATCCATTCCATCAGCATTTTCAAAATTTTTGCAAGAGAATGAATGTACGAGTGTAGATCAGATTGAGAGACGTGGTTCGGCTTATTATACAGCCAATAAACATTGTTTTGCTAGTGAAGCTACTGATACAAACTTAGTAGCATCGGCTAACTATGAAAAACCCCGACCAGAACCTTATAATAGGCAAAAACCATATAAGCCTACATCTGAGAAATACAATCATTGTAGATATTGTAAAATTTCACACCACCAAGGTGAGATGTGTGACAAGAACCCCACATATCTTACATATCTACAGAACATCGTAAATAGACAAGATAAGGAACGTAAATCCTTCAGAAATTTACGTAAATGTTTCCTCTGTGAGGCGTACGGGCATTATCGTCATGATTGTAAAGGAAGGCAAATGACCAACAAAGCAAATGCCGCCTTATTTGATAGTTCATCATCAGATGAAGAACAATCAGAGAAACACCCTGTGAACTCAGCACAGGCCTTTGACATGTTTAACGCAAATAAATGTACTGTTTGTAATACCTTTTATGAAGATGGCATTTTGACATGCGGCCACTCCATTCCTATTGCCAATGAAGAAGCTAATTTGGTAATAGATTCCAAAGGCAGAATAAACATCCATCAAGGATATGTGAATGGCAAGCCTGCTACAGTCCTTCGGGACACAGGCAGTTCACTTGTTGGACTAAAGAGAAAGTTCATAATGCCTACAGACTATACAGGCAGGCACGTAACATGCAGAACATTCTCTGGAAATATTGAAAAGTACCCATTAGCATGGGCATATATTCAGACAGCTTTCCTCACTGGGAAAGTAAAATGCGCAGCATTAACTAACCCTGTGTGTGATATTATCATTGGAAATTTACCAGAGGTGAATGATATGCCTCATGATATAACATCTGTTTGCATTGATGAGATCATAACATCATCACCATCAAATGTCATCATTGATAATGCTGTACCACCTAATGAATGTATGGTAGCTAATGTAGCACTAAGATCTCATGACATCATTGATCAAACTATTTCATCACCATCTGATATCATTGAATGTGTGGAACGCAGTAACCAGATCTACTGCTAGAGTGCAAGATGAAATTAATCAAACTGAGGCTATATAAATGCTTAGCCCAGTGTTACTACCTCCTAAAACCATGAAGGAGAATTTTGTAACAGCCCAAAAGGCTGATCCTTCATTGTCTAAATATTTTAATCTGATCGGCCAAAAGCCAAAGGTAACCAAAAATGCAAGATGGCATTTTGCTTTGAAAAATTGCATCCTCACCAGGTACTATACCAGAGGTAACAGCACAACAGAGCAAACTGTTTTGCCAAGTGAATACCGTAAGCTAGACTTACATCTTGCCCATGATATACCTCTTGCAGGGCATATGGCATACTCTAAGACCAGATCAAGATTACTAACACAGTTTTATTGGCCCAAATTCTGCAGTGACATTAAACAATATTGTAGAAGTTGTGACATCTGCCAAAAACTAGTGAAGAAAGGTAAACACCCACAGGCAAAATTACAGATTACTGACTTAGCCAGTCGACCTTTTGAGAAAATATCTGTCGACATAGTGGGCCCTCTTAATCAGATAACAACCAGAGGGAATAAATATATTATTACCATCATTGATCTATGTAGCCGCTGGCCTGAAGCGATTCCGCTAAAGAACATAACTGCCAATGAAATAATGGAAGTTTTCTTCCATATATTTTCACGGATAGGATTTCCAGACACTATCTTATCAGATAGGGGAAGTCAGTTCATTGCCGCATCTACTCAAGCTTTCACCAAGATGTTAGGGGTGAAACAATGTTTCAATTCTCCATATCACCCTCACTCAACCGGAACCATAGAAAAGTTTAACGGTGATTTAAAGCATATGCTTGCTAAAGACACGCAGGAACTCCCCAACAACTGGGACATATACTTGCCTGCTATACTTTTTGCTTATCGCGAAGTGACACATTCTAGTACTGGATTCTCTCCTTTTGAACTTATCTATGGTGCCAAACCACGTGCCCCATTGAGCATCTATCATCAAATGTTAACTGAAGCCACTCCTTTACTTAAACCCATATCATCATACGTATACGTTACATCATTGCGTGAAAGAATCACCAAATCTTGTATAATTGCAAAAGAAGCACTAAAATTATCTGGTGCTACATATAGACAATATGCAGACAAAGGTAACAGGACAATAACGTTGACACCTGGACAGGACGTACTTCTTCTCTTACCTAGTGACAGACACTTATTGACTGAGTCTTGGCAAGGACCATTTAAAGTGATAAGACAGATTTCAGCTGTAGACTATGAGATTCAAATAAAAGACAAACATAAAATATTCCACATTAATATGCTAAGACCATATTACAACAGAGACAACGAACAGGACGATACAACAGCTTGTACAGTGATAATAGATCATGAAGATGACGAAGATAGTGACAAAATTCCAACGCCTGCATTAGACACGACAAACTGCTTGAAAGAAATCAAAATAAACCCAAACTTAACTCAAGCAGAAACAGACAGCTGCAAACATCTTATACAACTTTACAACACCATCTTCTCCAACAACCCAGGACAAACAGAATTAGTACAACATCACATCACACTCACGTCAAACACACCCATAAGATGCAGACCATACACCATTCCAGTGCATTACAAAGAAAACTTACATCAGGAAATCATTAGCTTAGAGAGAAACAACATCATTAGACGATCCCAATCACATTTCTCATCTCCAATGGTCATGGTACGCAAAAAGGACAACACAATAAGACTCTGTCGACTATAGGAAATTAAATAAAATAACTCTTCTAGATCTAGAACCAATGTCCAACTCTGAAGATCTACTGACAGAACTGACAGACTCTAGGTTCTTTACGAAGGTAGACATGACGAAAGGTTATGGCAAATAACGGTAGACGAACAGAGCAGACATCTGACAGCATTTGCCACACCTTGGGGACTGTACGAATGGTGCAAACTTCCATTTGGGCTTGTCAATGCCCCAGCGATATTCGTACGTATGACACGACTTTTACTAGTGGACATACCAAATATTATCTGTTACATGGACGACATTTGTGTTCACACAAAGACAATGACAGACCACATAAAGACATTACAGCAGACATTTGAACGTATCAGACAGCACGGACTGACGGTAAAGCCTGCAAAAGTAGACATAGCCTATCAGTAAATATCCTTCTTGGGGTACAAGATATCTAATGGCTTTGTCACGACAGACGATAACATCGTGTCCAAAACACTGAAACTCTCACTTCCGAATACGAAAAAGCAAGTCAGAAGTGTGGTAGGACTACTAAATTATTATAGGCAGTTCATACCAGATTTTGCTGAACTGACTGAAATATTTACTAACCTACTAACGAAAGATAAACCTGAAAAGATTGTAAACAATGAATGCCTACAATTTGCATTCCAGAAAGTGTTATCTTATTTTTCTGAGAATAGTTTAAAGAACCCCATTCTCAAATTGCCAAATTTACATATTCCTTTCAGATTACGCACAGATGCGAGCTCCGTGGCGATTTGGGGCAGTTCTGTTACAGGAACATGATAACATTCTACATCCTGTATACTACGTCTCCAGAAATTATAACCAAGAGAACGCGCTTGGTCGACACCACAGTTGGAAGCCCTCGCTTTAGTGGTGGGTATAACTAAATTGTTCCGATTCCTCCTGGGACGTCATTTTATTGTGGAGTCCGACAATAGTCCATTGAAATTTATCACTTCAGGAGTGCCTACCAACCAAATGATAGCAGCGCTGGTCTCTTAAACTTCAAGATTACAGCTTTGAAGTTCGACACATCGCTGGCAGAACCAACACGATAGCCGATCTTTTGTCCCGTTGTCCGACCGACCCAGTAAGCACTAATGTCTGAGTGCAGTGTGTGAAATACACTCAGACCAACACAGCCATCAGTGAAGTTTTCTTTTCCACGAAAGCTGTGTATGTCAACTATGTGATGTGATAGGATTCATTCCCAATATATATAGTTTTCTTATTTTATTATTAATGTAATAAGTGTCGTGAATAATTGTGTAGTGTGTGGTAGAAAGCGAACAATATTAATTGTATATATATTACGAAACAAGAACAGTGCCACATTCGCTCTGAACTTACCGCAAGCGAATTATCCAATTTATCAGTGGTATCTGCGATTGGAACATAATCCAGTGGTATTTTAATCCGTGTATGAAAGAATGACATGAACGTTGACATTTACACCACTGCAGTCAATCGAAATCCAGAAGTTTTCCAGCGAAACAACGAACACATGAACTAATCAGAACAGTTACATTCCGAATTACTACATCAGACCGGAACAAGTGTGTTCTAGAATTTTCAACATCAGCTGCTCGTGTGTACTTCCGGATAATTTATAAATTTAGTTCAAAATGAGCAGACGACGAACAAAACCTTAACAAGTTATGACGCTTTTAAAATATTTATGAATCACCAATTTCGAATACACGAATTGTGTATTGATATTTTTTCAACTAGTGTAATCTTAGAATCATATCTTGATTAACTTAGTCATACTATCGACATTTTTTCGCTAGTATGGAAAAGCATCAATCTATGACGCTGAGAAATAGAAGAATAATTGAATTATATTAGATTTGATAACTGTTGAAATTATGTCCCTTTAATTTTATTGTTATTACATGATTACACCAAGGGCAGTAAATTGAAATGTATTTGAATATGTGTTGTATATAAATAGCCATGTTGTTGCCAGATTGTTAACACTCCAAGAAGTCGTCAACTGGGCATGGTATAGGGTTACCGACGTTGTAGACCGACAGAAGAGCTCCTGGCCAAATAAGGTCAGAGCTCGAGCGTTGAATGCGGCTTATATAAAAGCCGTATTACAGTCTTACCAGATGTTTTTTTGGTTACAAAAAGCATATTATTACTTTTTTTTCAGAGGTTGCGAGGTAGTTGCTTTGGAAGCTGGTGCTACCGATCTGACTGGGTCAATATTGCAACTCAGGTGATTCATCCATCGAGGGGATAAAACTTGGCAAGTGGTAAAGATTGAACACCACATGTCTTAAAATACAACTTGCATTTCTTATGTATTTCTATGCCAATATATGTATTCTTATGTATTTCTATACCAATGCATATAACAACAGAAAGGTCGATTCTGACATGGTTAAAATATTAACCCGGTATGTATATAGAGAGTATACATGAAAGATGAGATCTTTCATGAAGAAGCCCCGGGGGGTGGGGGGGGGGAGCGTGTCAGAATCTCAAGCCGAGACTGCAGGAACATCGTTACGCCCGCCAGGCGAATAGTCCCCAACCGGGATGCAGGGACGTCGTTACGCCAGCCAGGCGAGTATTAGTTACCTGCCCGAAGGTTGCTGGCTGACGCGATAGCCAGCGGTCAGGCAAGGACAAAGCAAGGCGCACGCGGTCCTCGTGACGTCAATCCACAGAGATAAAGCGCTTTGCGAGAAACAGACAGACAGCTGGGGTACTCGGACCAGACAGGACGCATGGGGAGAGAAAGGCTTTGTGTAGTTCTGTGCCCGAAAGTCGAGTGCTTGTACATCGTGTGAGATAGACTGTAAGCTGTGGGTTGTCTGTAAGTGTATTGATATATAATATATGTATTGTAATGATCATCACATGCCAAACTAGATCGTATTGCATGTGATCTGTAAATAAATCCATTTAACTTCGTGTCGTTGTGTCTCAAGTCTAATCATGTTGTACTTGTACTTGTCTCACATGTGTTAGGTATAACGAGCCAGGTTTAAGACCCTGACATGTGGGAATCTTGGAGTAGGTGAGGAGCCACATGTGTTTATACTTCATTGTCAGCTCACTGGCGAAGGTTTAGGGACGCAGTTCGTGGTCACACGTGCCCGCAATAGAAACACAGCTCCGTGCGATTTTGCAGCTAATCGCCTTGCGTTAGCTTTTTACGAAATTGTATAGGAACCAGTCTTTCAGAGAGCAATGGAAAACTACAAAACATAAACTTGTCAAGATATCACAACAGCAATAAAACAACATCCTAGCATTTCCTGCGACGTCCTGTAAAGGATAAGCAACTAACTGTTTGTTAATACACCATGAAGAGGTGGTACTGCCATCGGACAAGTTGACATGCTGATCGGTCCACCACTGACCGCAGCTCATGTGGTGGTTGTAGGGGTACTATGGTGCATGTGTACACACTGGCATGGTGTGTAGGCTAATCATGGAACTATTCCATGCAGACGTTCCATGATGCAAGCACCAAGACCAAGTGTAATCTGCTCGTCATGACAGTTCGGGTAGGGGTGTCCGTCTCGGTCATGTTACTGCAGGCCAATCACCATAGGGTTTCACGTAGGGCTAATGTAATGTCTGAACATGCATTCAGGGATGGATAATTATATTAGTATCCTTAGTGACTCAATGAGTATGCTCAGGAAGACATCGATGGGGTGGACGAGGTTGAAATTCTAAATGCTCTACTAAAAGTCAGTCGTTTGCGAGAAACAAGTGATGACTGTGAATCTACATCCATGGTCAGACTGCGAGAACAGCAAATTAAAAGAGGTGTGGAAGATTAATAAACCAACACATTTTTGGTGTCGTGAGCCGCTACACGCTGCGGGATTTACTGAGTAGGGGAGTTGAGCACTTAAGGACTGAATGTATCGATGTGCAATGAGGTTAATCTGTCGACTAATCAACCAACCAACCAACCAATCAACCAACCATCTAACTAACTAACTATTAGTATCTCGCGAAGAGACATCGTGTTCATATTTTAATCTACTGGACATGCTGTCTCACCCGGGGTTGCCATATGTGAGGAGCAGCAGTCTGTGTACGTTAACCATCATTATATACCACTGATGTTGCCTTCATGTCAGTATATCACGGGGTGTTCCCTTGATGTCAGTATATCACGGGGTGTTCCCTTGATGTCAGTATATCACGAGGTGTTCCCTTGATGTCAGTATATCACGGGGTGTTCCCTTGATGTCAGTATATCACGGGGTGTTGCCTTCATGTCAGTATATCACGGGGTGTTCCCTTGATGTCAGTATATCACGGGGTGTTCCCTTGATGTCAATATATCACGGGGTGTTCCCTTGATGTCAGTATATCACGGGGTGTTCCCTTGATGTCAGTATATCACGGGGTGTTGCCTTGATGTCAGTATATCACGGGGTGTTCCCTTGATGTCAGTATATCACGGGGTGTTCCCTTGATGTCAGTATATCACGGGGTGTTCCCTTGATGTCAGTGTATCACGGGATGTTCCCTTGATGTCAGTATATCACGGGGTGTTCCCTTGATGTCAGTATATCACGGGGTGTTCCCTTGATGTCAGTATATCACGGGGTGTTCCCTTGATGTCAGTATATCACGGGGTGTTGCCTTGATGTCAGATTATCACGGGGTGTTCCCTTGATGTCAGTATATCACGGGGTGTTCCCTTGATGTCAGTATATCACGGGGTGTTCCCTTGATGTCAGTATATCACGGGGTATTCCTTTGATGTCAGTGTATACCAACACTATCACCATCATCAAATGACTTGCCGACTGGCGAGGGCGACCATGCTTCTTCACATCCTGCGATCTGTAACGGCAAGTATCAGTTCTTGTGTTGATCCCCTTCCGTGTCATGGCACACGACTGTCAAGAATGTTCACTTGTTCTCTTCTTCTATCTCTCTTTCTATAGATCTGTCCAGTTGTCACAACATTTCCCAGAGTTTGCCTTCTCAGAATGTGGTAAGGAATGAAGACTGCCTCTTTCTAATGTTTGTGATAACTTGCTTTTGCTACTTAGCCTACCTCAGAATGTCCAGTTTGCTCATGTTGGCTGTCAAGTTAATGTTTGGCTATCTTTAATATAATAATATATTCAAAGCTTGCACCGATTATTTCGCTTGTTTAATAATCACGAACATAGTGCATACGCGTCATCTTGAAGTTCGCCTTCGTATCTCCATGTCAGACTCGATGTTCGCAGATTAGCTCGTGGTTTTATACCAACTTGCGGATTTGGAACCACAGATTTCCAATAAGAAGCAAACGCTTACACACAAGCCACTTATACTTATAATAACATTACGATTATATTTTAAGAGTGCTACAATTGAATCGACAAAGAGACGTATAAAAAAAATGCATCTATCCATAACTGGATACTGTAGAGGGTTAATGTAAAAAAAAAACATTGGTGATAAAAAAAGACATATTGTGGGCATGTACAAAGACACGACTGTCTTGACAAGAACCTTGTGATGGGGTTTCCCTGGGAAGACAGGGAGAAAATAGCGTTGGGTGACCTTGTGGGTATGTGAAGCGACAGAACACGACATTAATTAGGGTTGAATTCATGGAAAAATTGACGGTCAGTCTTTGCCTCCTATAGCAAACGACGAGTGCATATATCGAACCCAGAGCCGACAGCGCTCATGCCATTGTGATCAAGATGGCCATTCGACAGCACCACCGTGCCCGCTAGTCGCGGTATGATCAAGATGGCCATTCGACAGCACCACCTTGCCCGCTAGTCGCGCTATGATGTGTACAAACACAATTGTCTTGAATGCCGTGTCTCTGCTATAGGCCCAGCTTTGGCAAAGGAAGAGGTGGCTAATCTTCTGACTTTCGCAGGCGACCAGCCTAGAGCCCCATGAAATAATCAGCACAGTTCCGAATGAACGTAGATGTGGTATTACTCTACACATGTAATACCAACAATGTCCACAGAATACTACACTTCCACCCATTATGTACCTTGCCGGTAAGCGTGCATGTTCATAATTTGCCATCTCACTCGATCACCAGAGACGTGTATTAGCACAGAGTTCTTATCTCGACCGTATCACGTGGATAAGCCATCCAGGTATTTACTTCTCTGCCTTGTCCTTGTTATCTTCCCCTTCGATCTTGCCAGTCGTCATCAAGTTCTCCATTTAATTTATTCTCATAACGTGACCAACAATTGTTAACTCTCTACGTATAATTTCTCTAATCAGTGTACTATTTCATTGTTTCCTTGTACGCGTTGGTCATCGGTTTTTCTCTTCGCCCACGGTATTCTTTGCATTTTCCTTAGAAACCAAACTTCCACAATCATTGGATGTTTTTTCAGTGTCTCTGCTCATTGTCCACGCTTCACATCAAAACAAAAGGACAGACTTTATGTAGCACCTCAAAACTCCTTTTCTCATTGAAATTGACATCTTTTTAGTGGTTGATATGTTTTTCATCTTGTAAAAGGCTATGTTTACCATGGCGGTTCTTATTCTAATCTCTTCAAGGCATCTCCCATCAGATGTTATGACTGTTCCGAGATAATTGTACCGATTCACTTGTTCAAGAATATTTCCCTTTATTTGTATATCACATGTAGGTATTTCCTGCTTCCGAGTGACGACTATAATCTGTGTCTTCTTATAATTTAATTATAACTCTTGTTGTTCACTGTGTTCAACAACCCTATCTACTAAGTGTTGCAGATCCTGCTCATTGTTTGCAATCAATACTGTATCATCCGCATATCTAGTGTTATTGATATTACGTCAGCCAATGGTGATTCCTCTCATATCTTCTTAATTTCTCCAAATATGTTCACTGTACAGGAGGAAGAATAAAAACAAGATCTGGAGACGTTACACATCTCTGTCTCACACATTCTTGAAATGCTGATTTTGACTTAATTCATTGTCAATCTTTATGGCAGCTTGTTGTTTCCAATACATGTGTTGTGTGTGTGTGTGTGTATGTGTGCGTGTGCGTGTGTACGTGTGTGCGTGTGCACGTGTGCGCGTGTGCGCGTGTGTGCGTGTGTGTGTGTACACACAAATCTAAGGTGTTTCCCATCAAGCATCGTTATTAGGTTGATATTTCTGACTTTATCGAAGACCTTTGTTTATTTCATAAAGCAAAGATGTAAGTCTTTGTTTACTTCTATAGACAGTTCAATTATTGTTCTCAGCATTAATTGTACCTTTGCCTTCTACAAATCCACATTGTTCTTCTCCGATTTCAGGTTGTAGTTTCTTCCCAACTCTTTGCATGATAGTTCTTAGCAAAGTCTGCGTGATGTGGCTCATTATACTGATTCTTCGATGTTGATCACATTCCAAGGCTCTTGGTTTCTTTGAAATTGCAATAAATATAGAATTACATAATTCAAAAGGTATATCTCCAGTATAATATACTGTCAAATCTCGGTTTTCGTCGATAATCCGGCCAAGAACAACCGGCGATACCCGAAACCGGCGAAAACCGCTGAAATTATTTCCATATGAATTAATGTAAATGCAATTAATTCATTCTAGACACTCCAAAGTACATACCAACACACATTTTTATAGTGAATAAATATAGTGTTTAACACTATTTTTCGGCCCTAGACGTGTCCGAACTCACACCTTCGCCTTGCCTAGTAACACAATGTATGCCAGTGCGCCTCTTGAATTTTTCAAACCATAATCTGTTGGCTTTTAAATCACTAAGTACGCTAGTATTCTTGCCAGTCATGTTCTTAATGAGATCGGCATAGCACTGGCTGACCTTTTCACATATGAAACAAAATCGCCATCTTAACTGTTTTAGATTTATCCAAATTAATAATATTATAACTGTTCGCCATCTTCAATTGTTTGCGATCTCTATTTTGTTAACACATTCATGTCTTCCGCTACACAATCCTCTTTTGGTGCTTCCTTTTTCGCCACAATGAAACTTATCGTAGATGGCGACTCTCCGTATATGCGGCCGATTTCAGCAATCGTAATGCCGCTCTCGTATTTTATTATTAGCAGGCGATTCTCAAACAACGAAAAACAACGCCAAACTGAGCAGAATAACGCGTGCGTCCTTTTGTTTTCACAAAATTAGAATGGAGGTCATGTGGGCACATCAACGAAATCCGAGGCAATCGACGAAAACAGATACAAACTGTTCGCGGAAAAAAATCGGCGAAAACTGAAGCCGATGAAAATCGAAGGCACCGAAAACCAAGGTTTGACTGTATTGCGTCTGGTGACTTGGTTATGTCATATTCTTCTAAGGCATTGATCATTTCTGTTGTGGTGTTTTCTGAACCGGTGTCTTGCTGCACTACCATGTAAAAAAAAAAAAAATATAGAATGTGATAAATAAAACAATTCAACAAACATGCATATCACAAAAGACACATAGTAAACATATTTGTCCTACCACCATATGTCTGGACATTGCATAGTCTGAGAGCGCTGTTGGACAGTTTTGTAATCCGTAATCGGTACACTGGCAGAGACGAGTTCCGCAGGAAGGTATATTTTTTAGCAGCGTTAGCTGGTATAGGGTGGTCGACTTGGAATGTTTCAATCGTGCTGGTGTCATCGTGTATGCTGACATTAAAACGATTTAAATGCAATATGCGATCTGCAAATAAATAATGAACATTCCATCAACTGCCTTTGACATCTACAATAATGTGAAACACGTGTGAACAATCAATCATTTATTACTATGTACAATCAAAGTGGACCATCAATCAGAGACTTTCACGAAATTGTAGACAATATAAAATAGCGTCCATATATGAGATTCCACAATTGACTGTGATGTAACTGTTCGAGAGATATGACATAGAAAACGGGAATGGTCTTTTATAATTGTACAAATTATAATGCAATTGCATTCGGGAGATACAAGATTTCCCATGAGTGCAATATATTTGGCCATTAATTAGTTTGATTGCTAAATATCAATTGGTCTGTTGTACCGGTCTCCTGGATAGTGAAGTACTATACAAGATCATGATAAAACACGGTTGAGTAGATAAATGGCAATATGGATGAAAGCAGTTAGAGCTTTGTGATCTTCATGAACACCACAAAAATACCTAAACGAAATGAAATAAGTTATAAAGATAAGACTAAATATGTAATCAAAAACTGTTGGTATCGGACGCTGATTAACCATCGCACAAACAACGAAACCTGAATGAGATCACTAAGATCGAATGGTCGAATGTGTTGTGTTGTGGTTTATACTAGTGTTATCTTTGTTTTGTATCTGTCACCTTCAAGCCCAGTGGCAATGGGAGAGCGGCCAAGCTGCAGGCGTGGGTACGCTGGCAGTGGTAGTCGCAGACCTGCACACGGGTGGTTTGGTCGTCTTCTACTGACCGGAGCATCAGTGGTATTCGGCAGCCCCCTTGTTGTGAAAGTCCCAATAGGCGTGCCTATGCGGGGAAATTTGGTACGGAATACCCGAGTTAATTTTAACCTTGGGAAAGCCACAATATATCGCTTGTCCTAGAAGGTTCTATTTCTTCTAGTTGTTGTTATTTCGGGCTGGCGTTGTGCACTCGACAACCTGTGAACTGAACCCAGGTGGGTTTCCCGTGGGGAGAACCCATGAATCTCGAGGAAAGTGATTTTTTCCCCCCAGTAACTGCGACTTCTGCGTAGCTCCTAGAGTATGCTCGGGTAAGCAGAAGACAGCTTTGTGCAGTCACTTCGTCATCACGACTAGACTTGTGTAGTTTGGACCATTGTGGTCTCTATCGAGCCTGTCAGTACCCGCCAACATTATTGCTGGCTGATTGCAATTATGGTTCTATAGCTAAGGGTCTGCCTTTCATTGTTAGAATCAAGATGCATATACTGAGAAGGAGGAACACGGCTATCTGCTCCCACCAGCGATACCGCCAACTATCTAGATCAGGGGTGGCCAACACGAGGCCCGCGGGCCACCCCTGATCTAGATGAAGTTACCGCACTGGGAGCAAGCCGGATCAGTCCCACTCATTGAGTGTCCAACTGAAGGTGATGCACTGGAACGTACCTAACGGGTACTATATAAGGGTACAGTTAATACTCAGGGGTTCGCTAAAGTAAACTTCATCATGGCAACCCTATTGATTTGCCATACATCTGACGTCCAAGAGACATACTGGCGTCTTAAGAGACTTTGCTAGTCTGCCCTACATATGAGGTCCAAGAGACATGTGGTCGTCTTGAGAGACTTGCTATTGTGATCATATCTGTGACGTCAAAGAGACATATCAGTGACTTGGGAGAGACTTTCCTATATTAAGGTTACATATGGCGTCACAGAGACATCTCAACATCTTGAGTGACATTATTCGTGTGATCTTCCATATGACATGTTCTCTTAATGGTCATACCCAGCTGGGATCTGAACTGTCATTTGATTAGCCTCTAACATTGGCATTCAGCAGCATAGGGATGATGGAAGTTATACTTACTTCTCAGACCCCGAGAAGGTCAATCTGAACATTGTGATGCCAGTTGAGCTACCAAGCTTCAACATATTTGTCCATCTTAGACTTCTTCGCAGGGAGACGCCTAAGACTATAGGCTCTCCCTTGTCCGATTTTGGCGTGTGAATAAACTACGTGTCTGCTACCTCACCGGGTGACGCTTCGACATTGACTTTTGTTAGAACCGAGATCCTATCTTAGAAGTTAAGGATGGCTAGTCTAGGTGGCTGATCAACGTGGAACGGTGATGCTACAGGGAGCTACAACAAGTCTCAAGTCAGATCTAGCTTGGAGGGATCCCGGTGAGATCCCAGTGTCGGCCGGAGGTACGCACGCGACAGATTCACACTTGCCCTAGGATGACACTAGGATCATCCTTGATTATTCTACACTCTTTTGTCTAGCAGTACACAACCTACTCTCTATTCCAATCTCCGTCCTTCTTGTCTGGAGGTTCTCGAATATTAAAGTTTGTTATCATGCCTTTGACTGAGTTTATGTGTGTCTTCTGGACTGAGCTCCCTAATGGTACTCATCCATAGGTTGAGCGTGTGAGTGACAGGTGGAGTCCAGGGTCTGTGAGGGTTGGGCAGACGAACCATACTTGCGTTGTGGTCAGAACAGAGTGGGAAGGTCAAGGTGTACCCCTACCCATTCAAACCCCAGGGGTCTTGGTACACCTCTGAGCAACTGAGTCCTCTATAGGAAAACACTTCTCACCTCCATAGCATGAGGAAGGGGCTAGAAAAGGTGCCCTAAACAATGTCTGCTCCATCATTACCTACCAGCTAGCCGCAGTTGGTGTGTACCCTACACTGTCGTCGACATACAACTAACGTAAAAACAGCTAAAGCAAAAAAAGCATACCGTATTCCATTAATCATCGGAACTTGGAATGTACGCACCCTACGTGATAGAGACAGCACGTCGGGCCCAGAGACGAACACCACTTATTGCGAGAGAGTTGAGCAGGAACAACATCGATATTGCCACCTAGAGCGAGACGCGACTTACAGAAGAAGGCCAAATCTGTAAAGAAGGTGCTGGATACACATTCTTCTGGAGTGGAAGAAAAAGCTAGGAAAAACGCCAATCCGGTGTGGAATTTGCCATTACATCGACCCTGGGTGGTAAACTAGCTGGATTTCCGAAGGCTGTAAATGATAGGCTTATGACCGTTAAGTTACTCCTGCTGAAATGAAGGAAGCATGCAACCATCGTGAGTGTCTATGCACCAACCACCACCAATGAAGATCACGTCAAAAACAAGTTCTATGAGGACCTGCACATTGTATTAGCATATGTCCCCAAAGGAGAGAAACGTATACTCCTTGGGGACCTCAATGCGAGAGTCGGTAAGGACACCACCTCTTGGAGTCACATCATTGGAAAGTAGGGAGTCGGAAATTGTAACAGCAATGGACTCCTCCCATATACCTGTGCCGAAAACTATCTCCTGATCACCAACACAATTTTCTGTCCCCCCGTGAGAAATAGGATATAGTGGACGCATCCTCTCTCAAAACAGTAACTACTCGTTGACTATATCATCGTCAGGATGAGTGACAGACAAGACGTTCGGGTGACAAAATCCATGTGTGATGCCGAATGCTGCACAAAACATTGTCTGATGATTGATTATTTCAAAAATAAACATGCACATCAAGCCACTTCAAAGGGTAAAAGGGATTTACCCGCCCCCAACCCCCCCCCCCCCCCCCCCCTCCCGCCCAAAAAAAATGTCACCCACCTAAACAGTAAAAGCACGCAGGTGTCGTTTGAAAAATATGCTGGATGACCGCACCAAGCTCAGTGCCGCAGCTAAACAAGACGCAGAAACAGAGTGGAGAGCCCTAAAGGACAAAATTTACAACACTGCTATAGAAATGCTGGGTTCAGTCCCACGACAGCATAAAGACTGGTATGATGAACATTCAGAAGACATCAATCAATTGCTGGCAGAGAAACACCTTCTCCACAAGGCATACTTGAGCGACCCAAAGTCAACAAGCCGGTCTCTCTGGCCGAGGGATTACACCACTTTCTCCGTAATCCCGTTTATCACGCAGAGTCTCGTAGCGGGCGAGAACTGGGAGCGGTTCGTCCCCCGCTGGTGACTTGCGGGATAACTGAGCCGGCCGCTCAGAAAGCAATGGCAAACTACTGAGCGTAATCTTGCCAAGAAATCAACAGACAGCTGAAAGATGCTGCTGTTGACAGCGATGTCCTGTAAAAGGATATGCGAATTAAAAAATAAAAAAGTCAACATAAATAAAAGATGCTTTCAATAACATCCAGAGAGTGCAGCAAAAACTTCGGCACATGCGGAACTCCTGGATGAGCAGCAAAGCTGATGATATTCAAGGATTTGCTGACAGACATGATATGAAAAACTTCTACGACTCACTGAAGGCGGTCTATGGTCCTAAATCACCAGGCATAGTTCCCTTCCTGTGTGCAGATGGGGGAACATTGGTCACCGATAAGACAGACATCCTTCAACGCTGGACAAAGCATGTTATCAACAACTTACATGTAACTTCCTTCTTCGATGATGAAACCATCAACTGCCTTCCCCAAGTCCCAAATAATTATACTATTGCTGACCTGCCAATTATTGTGGAAGTAAACAAAGCCATCTAGCAACTTTCCAGCGGCAAGGCGCCTGGACCTGTCTCCACCCCGGCAGAGATATACAAATGTCACGAAAACCACTGTCGTTAGCGATAAGATGATACAAATAACAGCGACAGGCTGTATTAACAGCTGCAGTTGTTTACTACGAGTGGCAGGGAGATGAAACGGCACCGCCGTCCTTGAGAATTCCCTGGTAGACGGAAAAATATGTCGAGGTTATTTTGCCGACCAGCAGGATCAAAGAGAGACAGGGGCCGTTGTTGAGAAAAAAAAGGGGAAACTACTCTTGTGAAATAGGTGACTGATTGTCTACCATTGGAAACACCTGTGTTGACGATCAAGGGAGAAGACTTTGGCGTCAGTTGAAGAAAAGGGGAGATCATTATTGTGGTGAAATTGAAAAGCCGATTGTGTGCCCTTCGGGACCACCTGTGGTGACATCAAAGAACGTAACTAAAACAAACCAAGGCTGTTTGACAAAAACATGACTTGTTTACAGTTAGTGTAGACACGAAAGTTGACTTGGGTTGACGTGTTTCGTTACCGCAGTTGTGAATTCGGAGAAACATCTACCGTGTTTAGATTTACTTAAAGTTAAATAACATGTGTCTTTATGGCAAATTGTAGAGGCCATCCAGGAGTAATGTGGTGTTTCATAAGGTACTCCATATAGTGTATTTAGGCATAATTAATATGGGCAATAGCCTAGTTAAAACTAGCTACGGTGAGGACATAATTAGCTCTGCTAGTTGAGAATAGAGTAGGTGGGGTGTCTACTGGGGTTCTGCACTCTGTCTATTGGACTTTCCTTGTCTTAACCTGATTCAGATTGAGGTAATGCGCCACTCTGATCCATGACAGAGTTTGGTTTGCTGATAAATATCTGAGCGAGGCCGTAGGCCTACACTCAGCTAGTAGGGATCAGTATCAGGCGGCCTTCACCAGATGTGTTCTCTTTCTCTAACAGATTCCCCAACAGTTACGAGGAAGCTCTACACTGGGTTTGATGGAATTCTACTCTGATTAAGAAGAACATCAAATGAACATTCACTTTATTTCATAAGATGAATAAATACACAGAGGAAAGTGTAGTCAGCACTGTTTATGCTGGGCCTAGGATCAAGAGGGTTCATACGAACCTGACTCAGTTGAAAAAAACATTATAAACGATTCTTTTGTAATAGGGATTCACCCAGGTTGCGTGATACTCGTTTCTTCACCACATACCACTGAACACTAGTGAGTAGAAAAGAACATTGAACATGGCATTCTCGTGGAATAATTTAGTCCAGTGAAGAAGTACTTTAGAACCGTTTGTGTGTGACAATCTAGAACAATGGATTCGAACAAGTGTGAGACCTGTGACATTGAAACCTAGTTTTCACGGTACAGAGATCCGTACTTATCTGAGTCATAGGGACCTTAGTCTTTACCGTGAGTGACAGATCCATTTAATGTTAAACGATAACTATTTTCGAAGGATCTTGCATCTAGTCGACCCAGTAGATACCGGAGAAAGTCAACGTCTGGAAGAAGAGACGCATCAATGGGTGAGGTCTTCATGTGCTAAGCTATCATGCTGTGGTGTACCCTTGCTATGATGATGATCTGACTTGGCTCCTGATCACTGGTCTGAGTCTATATACACCTTAGAATATTCGACACACATTCTACACACACACACACTTCTCACACACATACTCTTTGCTTTAATAAGTTATTTGTTGTATTTATTTGTTAAAGCTAGAGTTGTTGAGTATGTTGTGTTGGGGAAGAATGAGAGTGGGCATGATCCAGGGGTGAGTTAGAATGAGAAAGAGGTGTCTACAGACTGAAGGGGTTTTGTGAACGGATTATGGTGGTTTCTCTAGGATAATAATATTGGGTTAATAAAAATGTGGGTGTTGATTCCCCTCACTCCAGGGACGACACTAAAGTAATAAAAGATTACTACGACAACAAAGCAGGTGGATCGGTTCTATTAGAGCAACTTCACCAAGTCTTTATAGACATATGGGTGAACGAGACCATGGTAAAACTACCAATGACACCGTCAGAGAGCTCTTGTTTGTTGATGATTGCGCTCTATATGCCAACACAGAGGCAGACATACAACACAATATTTCAGCTTTTTCATATGCCTGTGCCAACTTGGGCTCAATATCAACTTGGAGAAGATTAGTTATGTACCAGCCAGCTCCAGGGAATAATCACCCTGTGCCGAATTTCAAAGTGAATGGTCATAGTCTAAGTGTTGTGGACAAATTCATCTATCTTGGCGGCACTGTGTCCCAAGCTGCCTCAATTGATGACGAAGTGAATGCAAGAATCTCCAAGGACAGCGAGACCTTGGGCAAACTGTACAAGAATGTATGGGACAAAAATGGAATAAGCCTGCATACAAAGCTGACAGTCTACAAAGCAGTTGTATTATTGTCGTAGCTATATCGTATTGAGATATGGACTGTTTACTAGCGGCATGCTAGGAAATTAAACCACTCCCTCAAAGTCTGCCTTAGGAAACTATTGCAGATTAAATGGCACGACAAGATCCCAGACACTGAAGTCCTAAAAAGAGCGTCCGTGCCCTGTATCCACACTCTACTAATGAAGAATCAGATTCGCTGGGCTGGTCACTTAACTCGCATGCGAGATGACAGGCTCCCTGAAAGAGTGTTTTTATGGCGAGCTGCGTTGTTGCAAACGCTCCCAACGCAGTCAGAGGAAACGCCTTAATGATACTCTGAATGTCTCACTAAAAGGATTTGGAATTAATCAAGACACTTGGGAGCCTTCTGCCGAAGACAAAAATTCGTGGCGTACATCATTATGCAAGGGTGCAGTCACTTGTAAAGCAAGCAGAACTGCAAGAGCTGTGAAGAAAAGACTAGACAGAAAAACCACTGCATGAAATCCTCCTCCTGGAACGCTAAGCATTGTTTCCTCACATTGTCAAAGAACATTTCGAGCCAAAATAGGCCTTACCAGCCATCTTAGAACTCACGGCTCCATTCTTTCAACCACACTGGATGAAATGAATGGTCATCATATATATGTATGTTGTAAGGAAGGTAAAGGCGGAATGTGCTATTGGAGGAACATCCAGACTACTTGGTTATGCAAATGATATAGATGTTATAAGGGATAATGGAAAAAAAAGACATCGGAAATATTGACTCACTTAAAGGAAAAAGCTAAACAAATGGGGCTGGTTATCAACCAAGATAAGACAGAATGTATGGTAATTTCAAGAGAAGGAACGACTAAAACCTCTGGCCACATACAAATATATAATATGACCATTAATAGAACGGAAACATACACATACCTGGGTACAATCTTCAACTGCTCCAACATCATAAGGGAAGAAATACAAACTAGAATCAATTCTGGAAATAAGATATCCTATGCACTACACCATCTGCTAAATTCAAATGCGCTATCTCGTAACACCAAAATCACAATATACAAAACACTGATCAGACCAGTAGTGCTGTATGGCTCTGAAACCTGGAGTACAACGAAAGGAGACGAAGCCTTGTTGCAAACATTTGAGAACAAAGTCTTAAGACGCATCTTCGGGCCCATTAGGGATACTGTCACAAAGCAAATGATGACAGAGTGACAGATAGAGTGGCTATGGTTGTGTCTAGGGTATGTCCTTGCAAATGTGATGCTGCACAACAGACCAACCAAGATGCATCACAACCAAACACCAGTCAGTGAACAAGAGTTACTTTGCGCACACAATAGTCCCCTAATTCTGAACCAACACAGACACATGTAACATCTAAATCCAGGAACAATAATTCTCTAAGAACATATCTCCTTCCCAATGGAACACCTCGAACAACACGGCCTCTCAAGGCCTCCTCAATCTCGTCCCACACAACAGGTATACCAGCCTCTCTCCAGGCCCGACCCAAAGTAACCCACTCCGGGTCTCGAACCCCACTCACTATCCCTGGAACCCACAGTGTGGAGTCCCTTCCCAACTCCGTCACAATCCTCCACTCTCTCCGACCACGACCTCCCCCTAGTCCGGTCTCAACTCAACTCCCCTCATCTCGGAGTCCAAACATCAACTGATCTCCGTCAATCTTTGTCCCTCTCTTTTCAACAATTCTATCCTCCACATTGCCTCCCACATAACACACAACCTCACTGCTCCAACTGTCTGCCTCACCATTATTTTAGCCAGCTGACTTCTTCTCAGCTCCCCCTTTCAATTACTGTCTTCTCATTTTCGCCCTCTGGGGGACTTACTATCCGCCCTATTTTATCACGTGAACTGTTTATGTGTCCCCTTGCTCTCCCGGACACTGACCTTAATGTCACTGACCCCAGGCCTGTCCAAAATCACAATATACAAAACACTGATCAGACCAGTTGTGCTGTATGGCTCTGAAACCTGGAGTACAACGAAAGGAGACGAAGCCTTGTTGCAAACCTTTGAGAACAAAGTCTTAAGACGCATCTTCGGGCCCATTAGGGATACACACAGTGGAGAGTGGAAAAGAAGAAGCAACAAAGACATTTATGATCTGTTTAAGTCATCGCTAATCACTGGTATCATGAATGATAATAGACTACATGGCTGGAAATTATAGAAAGAATGGAAGATAATAGGGAAACAAAACTCGCTTACACTCAGGAAATAAATGACTGTAGACCCCGAGGTAGACCAAGAAGACGGTGGAGAGATAATATAATACAGACCTACAGGCACTTGGAATCAGAGACTGGCAAGAGAAGGTCAACCAGAGAGACGAATGGAGACGGCTTGTATCTGCAGCACAGAACCTCAATGGCTCGGAATGCTGAAGCAGAAGAAGATATATATAATTTGGAGATCATATGTTGCCCATGCTGCAAGATTTTCACAGTCATGAGATGTCTGTCAGCGTGTCTGCTCATTGTTGACGCTTCACATCCAAAGAAAAGTGCACGTTCTTTGTAGCATCCAAACACTCTTTTTCTCGTTGTCATTGGTATCTTATTAGGAGTCAGCATGTCTTTTTTTTTATCTTGCAAAAGGCTAAATTCGCGACGGCGAGTCTTGTTCTAATGTGTTTAAAGCATCTCCCATCAGATGTTATGACTGTTCTTAGATAATTGTACGGATTCACCTGCTTATGAATATTTCCATTTTCTTTCATATTACATTGTGGTTTTTCCTTATTCCTAGTGACTACCATTATATGCGTCTTCTTACAATTCAGTTCTAACCCTAGTTGTTCACCGTGTGCGGCAACCGCATCTACTGAATGTTGCAGATCCTGCTTATCGTCTGCAATCGATACTGTAGCATTCGCAAATCTAATGTTACTGAAGTTACCTCCCCCAAAGCTGATTCCTTTCATATCTTGTACATTTTTTAAATTAGTTTCACTGTACAGGGAAAAAAATTCTGAAGACTAAGTCATTCAGGTGATTGTATATATCTGCCTTCCCTTCTGAAAAAAAGTGATGAATGCTTGTTTGCAGTAACATGTCTGCTACCCGCCTGCCTGTCTGTCTGGCAGCCTGCCTGCCTGTCAAACAAATAAAAAATACAAAACAACAACAATAACAACCAAGACAATAATAATGGTAAATTATCTCAAAAGGTAACTAACCAAAAAACATTCCCATATGTATGGCACGATACACCTTCCTTAGGTATTTATAATGCTCATGTTAAACATTGCCTCAGTGAGTCGTGTAATATTGATTACTTTTCATGCGTTTTAATGCTTATTGAATTTTTAATCACATAGCGGTGGGAACGATTAGTAGTATGACTCTTCGCTGGCTGTTGAACGAGGGGACGGAGCACGTATGGGAATGTCCTGAGGGCAGTGATGTCGGTTCTTAACTCAACTCAACTAAACTCAATGCCTATTGTTCATGTCATCATGCTTATTGTTTATTCATTTCACAATGTTTCTTTTTTCTTCCTATATGAATGTATAATTCTCTTGATGGACGAAAGATGAGTGATTGGAAGGGCCGAATGTAAGACAGGCCTGCGTGCCCAATGTGTGACCCTTTTAAAATAAAGTTGATTTGATTTGATTTGATTTTTGTTCTTTTTTTTTTTTTTGGTCAAAGATTTGCTTCATAAGTGATGTTGAATGAAAGAATGAGAGGAAATAGAGCAGGACAGAATGTCAGACGGGCCTGCGTGCCCAATCCTTAAACCTTTGAAATTAAAGATTGTTCGTTTGTTCGTTCGTTCGTTCTACCTGCCTGTCTGTCTGAGTCAACGTGTATGCCAACACTGGAAATGGGGATGGAGGGTATCATATGATGTTTTTGTCCTATGTGTGGGGCCGTTTTAAGAAACCCGATGGCTTTGTGTATAATACCCTGCCTGTCTGGTGGTCGTGGACAGATCCTGGGAGAAGTATGATATATATTTCCTCCTTATAAAAACAAAAATATGACAAGGGCTTCCTATTTCACCAAATATAGGCGGCCGGCATTACAGCAACAACATAATCCACCCTGTGCCAGTTGCTCTATATTATACAGCGCACACAGTGTGCCAGTTTGTAGCAGGTACGATCATGAGTTTAATATTCAGTATTTAGATAAATAGGCCTTGAAAAACCGAATCTAAAAGTACCTCAATAATATATGTATGTCAATTCTAAGCGGATATATTCACAAATGAGTGTCGGTATCTCCAGTGAAAATATTGCTTTGATTTCTATAATTTCAGAGCTCTTAAGTGTGTCTCGGTATCGCCGCGTGCGAGATTGTCTCAAACGAGTCATAGACTGATATGAAACCTGACTTCACAAATATGTTCCCTCATCTTAAATAATTTTTAAAAAAATAGTAAAAGTATGCAAATAAATTATTATTAAACTTTAAATAATAAACTATAAGTAAACTATAATAAAATAAACTATTCTCTTTAACTTTAATATTTAAAATTACACGTTTTGAGCCTGGACCGAAAGATTTTCGAGTGGGCCGCCATCTTGGTTTTCCATTGACATAGTTGAAGCATCCCAGCAGAAATATGTCTAATGCCACAACTGGAAGACGATTGGTGATGAAACTCTCCAAATATATGTAAACATGGGTGCAGAATTCGAAAATCCATCTCAAAATATAAAAAAGGGTGCACAAACACCTCTAGAAAATAAAATTACTTACCGTGTATCAAATAATTACATTTATTTAAAAGCCAAGATAATTTCAACCAATTGCTATGCATAGAATATGAGAACGACATATCCTGCAGAAACTAAGATGGCGTATGTTATTGTGACGTGATATTTGAGTGAATGAATGATGCCAGAAGCATGAATGATCTTTACATCAGCCATATTGGGGACACAATGGATTATTCCGGGGTGGCGCGGTATATCACTTTCGGTTTCATTTCGGGTCGTGGCATGGTCGAACCTGCTACCTGTCTGTATTATATGGGCTAGCGTCATATACCCGCGAGGTGTCTTGGTGTGAGAATAGAGCATCTTCTTGTCTTTACTGATACCGATGTGATATTCTAGCACGGACAGTGGCATCTTACCATTTCTAGTGATGACTACTATTCGGGTAATCACTTGTGGCCAGTTGTAAGTAAGTTGCCAGTAAGGATTGAGCTCTGAGCGCGTGCGGCTGCAGTAGTTGCTCCTGGAGCTGTTGACATTAATCACAACGTTGCCAGGAGAACCGGCGTCCAAAGTGTCAGTCTGTTCGCTGGACTGAATGGCGTCCTGTCGTACTGCAACATCGCGCCCTGTGGATACAGAAGTCTTTAGTTCACAATACTGAAACTAGGCTTTGCATATTTAGAAGCAATATAGATTGCTTTAGTTGTACTGTCGCTAATAAACTACTAGGCATGAACAACAAAGAACACAACACACGCTCTTGGAGCAGGTCGCTAGTAAACTGAAATAAATAAACAACACAGAACAACACAACACTGGTACTTCGAGCATGTTGCTAGTAAAGTTATAGAAGCGAAAGCCTAAGACCTCCAGAACATTGTTTCTATGAGCATGTCATAATTTGGGAGTATGCATCTTTACTTAATTAGTTACCTAGTCGACAGATCATTCTCTTAAGTGCTCGGATCCCCTCCTCGGTAAGTCACGCAGCGGTAGCGGCTCACAACACCTGCTATTTGTTGGTATATTAATCTTCTTTGGCGTCCTGCATAGTGTTCTTGTTTGGCCATACCTCTTTTAACTTTCTGTTCTCAAAGTCTGGTCATGGTCGTAGATTCACAGTCATCACTTGATTCTCGCAAACATCTTACTTCTCGGTATTTAGTATATCAGCCCTGTCCATGGCTCGTCCACCCTCCAAAGTAGCCTTAACAGCACACCTGTCTGCCTGCTCATTTCCTTGTACACCGGCATTCCCTGACATGACAATGACAGTAACCTTTACCAACCGTGACCACACCAGGTACACTAACCACTTTCTTCGGACTCACCCCATGTCTATCTTCTTGATCATACTCATTGCGTCACTAAGGAAACATGCCGTAGCGAGGGTCTGTGTCTCGAGCCATGTTATTGCTTTACTTACTGCCATGACTTACATAACCAGACAACTTGTGGTCAAGGCAAAAGCACCAACATCTTTCTTCACAATTCACCCTGAAACCTGAGCCGTATGAACTTCTCACACGTGGATAGACCGACCACTCAGTGTAAATGATAGCATCATCCTCTAAAGAATTATTCACAACAGCCGGATTTTCTTGTCTGCATATTCTGTCTAGTTGGATGCAAACTGAAATAGACGTACATAATATTGGTGGCACGTATACCCACTCCTCGCCAGGTTCTAAGTCCTCAAGTAAAACCCCTGTTGAAGAATGTCATACCTTGAGCCACCGCCGACTTCCCTCTTTTTAAAATAATGCCCTTTGCCAACTTAATTTCACGAAGCAGTGGATGTCGCGTGTTTGTGCTGACTCTGAGGTAAAACGTGCTCGGCAAATTTGTATTCTGTCCCCCATGGTTGGAAAATCAAGAAGGTAGCGCGTCGCCATGGATACCGTATCTCTTGTACACCCTGATTTCTTTACTATTGGTTCCAAGTGACATGTTTTGTTTGTGATGTGATGCCACTTTACGACACACTGTCACATGATGGACCAACGTGATTTAACCATTATGAGAATAAAGGCGATCTGAATTAGCGGCATGGTCGAGGCTAAAGGTTGTTTCAACAAATCCAGAAAATGTAACTGCACATGTTTACATCTGGTCGACGGATTGGGAACATTTGGTGGTGAGTGAGACAAATCCCTGCATCGCTTTGACAGTTTGTCAACATTCGAATACAGATGGAACCCGTCGGATCCTGGTTGCAATCGGATGTCAGCCATCACATGTCGGGCAAAGTTGACAGCTGCAGATGTGTAGGGGAAGTGGGTGAGCAGAATCATACATCGCTTTGACAGTTTATAAACAGGTCGGATTGAAAGCGGAAGTACTCAGCTCGGAAGAAAACAGTCCGTCTGTCAATTTATAGTTTCAGGACATCAAGAAGATTGGCAGCTTGTTGGGGAAACCCGTTGTTGGGATCATACAGTAACTCGCTAGCTTGTTGGGGATGTCAAAACAAGTGATGACAACTCTGACAGTGACTAAGCTAGGGAAGATAGATTCTTGACAATGGATGATATGTCCAAATAACAAATAATGTGTGGACAGGAAGAATACCGTCACGTGACAAATTTGAGGTTTTGCCATAAACCATGATTGGAGAGGGGAGTTGAACTAAAACCCGTTAATTGAGGCGGACGTGCTTCGGCCCTGCGGTCCTGATTGGAAAATGTCTACCGTGTGCGAATTGAGTTAATTTAATTTTACACGTGCCTGTCATGGCAAGAGTGGATGTAATTTGATCTAACTGCAGTGTTGCCTAAGGTAGAACCTATTATAATTAGTTCTAATTAATATAGGCTGTAGCCTTGTTTAAACTAAAGTGTGATGATTAGCACTGTTAGTGGAAAACTAACTAGAGTAGGGAAGTGATACTTGGCTCTGTTAGTTGAAAATAGATTAGTGAAGTGTTGATAAGCTTTACTAGTTGAGAATTGAGTAATGAGGGATAATTGGGATATTCCAGTAGGTGTCCCTGGTGGGCGGGGTTCCGCATTCTGTTTGTTGATTTTTTTTTTCTTGTCTTGGCCTGATGATAACCAATGGGTTGAGTCATCTGTCCCTGACAGAGTAGGTTCATTTTATTTTACTGAGCAAGGGCGAAAGGCCCTCGATCATCTAATAGAGATCAGTGACGGGGAGGCTATCACCAGTTGTATGATTTATTTTACAGGTTCCCTCTGGTTGGAATGAAGAACACGGAACCAAGGAAAAATCCGATTCCGGATAAAGTTTGGCGCAGGAAGATTGGCCAGCAACTTTATCAAAGAGCTTATTGTCACCGCCTCACGTTCACATATAATAGAGGGCTGCAACTCCAGCCCAAGGGAAACCATTGAGTCGCGCAGGACCCGAGTAATCTAGAACCTTCTCGAAAGAGATGGTCACTAAGTCCATGATTCCGTGGACACTGATGTGGCCCGCCTAATGCGGGGTCCACGAGGAACTCGGACAGAGTTACCGCCCGTGTCGAGTTAGGACATGCGGAGACGGGCAGAGGACAAACGGACTGGAGAGAGACAACAGGGCCTGCCTGAGAGGGACTCATAGATATTCATAGATATACTTAGGCTAGATAGTGTGCTAGATTGTTGTATGACAACTATATGCTTGATGTTTAACTATCTGTGATATGTAATATAAGAGAGCGCGGGTCTGTTTACCCACTGCGCCAACTGTACACTTATTACAATAAATGTTCTATATCCTAGCGAACAGTGTATTCTTGCCTGTATGAACCCGAACCATTATTTAGATAAGAGTAAGACCATGACAGGCTTTTTGGGGGCTAGTTTTCCGGTTTTGGCATAGAATGTTTTCTTAGAAACCTGTTAAATGCCATGTAAAATTAATTATTTAAGCATATCACATTGATTTTTGATAACACATTGATTTGTTTAAATCAAGGAAATTATTAACGTTACAAGTTTACATAAAACTAGTAGCTATCTAGCAATAAAATAGAAATAATCTGAGTCCCTCGGCAATGTCTCACCATTGCCTCCGCAGCGCCTCTTTATTTTGATTCTGTAAACTATTGTTTTGTGTTGACATGTTACTATTTTGACATTTTTTGTGTGTGTGACAGTAACTAATGTTTTCTCGCTCCACGAGCAGATTGTTCCGCAACAAGTGCCGCGTCCAACCGATGAAACCTTTCCAACAGTGACGAGAGTACAAGACAACATCGAGGAACTTCAAAATTCAGAGCTAAGTTTCACCTCATTCTCATTGTACTTCTAAGCTGTACTTCTCATGTTTCATCAATGTATTATTTTGTATCATATTGATTTCTTTGCATATGCATAACCTTGTCACCAACATAACCTTGCATTTTGATTTACACATTAATAATTAGGGGAGCAAACCAAATTTTCGACCACACAACATATTTTTCGAAGGGATTTAACTCTATAAACTTAACAAACAAGTAAAACACAAAATGTCTAGTTTAGATCAATGCATTGAGCAAGGAATAAAGTTAGGTTATAAAGAAGAAAAACTGTCAGAATGGGCACAGATAACACACGCAGAAAACATTGCCCGTGAAGAAAGAGCGATAGAACGAGAAGAAAGGAAACTGCAAATGGAGGCCGAAGAAAAGAAATTGCAAATGCAAGCAGATGAAAAGAAATTACAGATGGAGGCCGAAGAAAAAAAAATGCAATTGCAAATTGAAGAGAAGAAAATACAATTGCAGGCTCAGGAGAAACAGATGGAGCTTGAGGCCGCCGCCAAACAGGCCCAATTAAATGCCGAGACACAGATTAAACTAAAACAGATGGAAATGGAGTCCAACACAGAAATATCAATAAATAAGTTAAGAAGCAAAGAAGAAGAACAAAAATATAATAAATATAAAGGTCTCGTGAAGGCTTTCTGTTCTGGAGATTCCATCTCCGCCTACTTAGAAAATTTTGAGTGTCTCATGTCTCATCATAAAATCATTAGATCAGATTGGGCATTTATTCTAATGAGAAACTTAGCTCTTGAACCACTGAAAGTAATAGAGACAATACCACAGGAAATGCGAAAAGACTATGAGTACTTGAAACAACGCATTCTCCAACATTTTTCTTTAGACACTGCAGGTTACCAACAACAATTTGCCAAATTATCTCCACAACCAAACCAAACCTTTATAGATTATGTCAGTACAGTCCAAGACATATGCACAAAATGGATTAACTCGGCTAAAACCAACAATAGCCATGATAAACTTAAGGAGCTGATTATAATAGATAAAATAGTTAGCACCATCCCCACACCTTTTGCCAAGTTCTTAAAACAAATGGACTGTAAGAGCATTCAGGAAATCGAGGCGAAGGGGAATGCATTTTTCACAGCAAATAGGGATATTTTTCAGCTCAACATAAGTCACAATGATACAGCAGCTGCAGTAGTGAACACCAAATACTCCAAACAATCACAGAGTAGATTTAAACCACGATCCAATGTCGGTAAAGTAGTAAGATGCCAATATTGCAATTTTCATCACGACAGTTACGGGATGTGTGACAAATCACCCACCTACCCTGAACACCTCAAAAAGATGGTGGAGAAGCAAACAGCTAAACGCATGGCTTACCACAGAGCAATTAAATGTTATTTCTGCAATAGCTGGGGTCACTATAATAAGGATTGTGAAGGCCGAAAGTTATTGAAACAGGCCAATGCGGCATTAGTAGAAACGTCGTCTGACGAAGAACTTGAGTCACTACATGAATGTGACAATCAACACGACAATGAAAGCGAGCTTGGGAATGCTGTACACATCATAAACACCATAACAGACAGTAAGTGCAACACCTGTACGAAGTTCCAACTTGACACAACACTACATTGTGGACACACGATCCCTATTTCAAATGAAACAGCTAACGCTGCTTTGTCATCTACAGGCAAGCTAGTTTTTTATACAGGGTTTGTTAACAACAAAAAGTGCACGTTAATTCGTGATTCCGGCGCAACGCTTTGTGGGGTTAGAAAAACATTAATAGACGCTAAAGACTACACAGACAAACATGTGACGTGTCGCACATTCTCAGGTACGATAGAGAAATACCCCCTTGCTTTAGTCGAAATTCAAACACCGTTCATATCTGGGCGAGTATTGTGTGCTATCCTTGAAAATCCCGTCGCGGATATTATACTTGGTAATTTACCCAACATACATCCATGCTCTGAAAGAGAAATCAAAAGGTGGGAGCAACAACACGGTATCCACCACAGAAATAGCGACACAAAAGAGAAACACCATTCTTGCTTGTCTCAAACTGCCGAAATACCAAGGGAGACAACCACTGAGGTAATTCAGGAAGAATTTACCGAGGTGTACAATGCAGGGGCGGTCGAATCAAGAAACGATACGACCGAATTAAAACCTCGAATTGAGGATGCTACCAAACTACCAAGTACCGAACCTGTAAATGTGCAACAAAACACACAACACACAAACGCAATAACACGACAGACAACCCACAAAACCAACATCGACCAACTGCAGGAATCATTAGAAATAGTAGCGCCAAACTCAACTAACATCACTTTTGGTAATGAACAAAAAGCAGATAAAACACTTGCACCATACTTTAAATTAGTTGGACTTAAACCAAAAGTCACTAAACATGCATCGTGGACATTTAGGCTACAGAATAACATCTTAACTAGATTTTACACAACAAAGCAGACCACGACACAGCAAATAATGTTACCACAAGCACATCGAAACAAAGTGCTAAAAATAGCCCATGACTCCCCTTTTGGAGGTCATATGGGATACGAAATGACCAGGGCAATTGTCCTGACCAAGTTTTATTGGCCAAAGTTCGACCAAGATATTAAATCATTTTGTACATCTTGTGATATATGCCACACACTGATTAATAAGGGGAATAACCCTACTGTATTCTCTTTAAATGGAAATTTGGAATTATCACATGTGAATATGTTGAAACGTTATTATGCTAGACAGGACAATGAGACAAATGAACAGACGCAACAAACTGTTGACGGAGACGAAACGACAATTTCCCAACGGAATAACACCTCGACAAACGAAGCATCGTTAACGACACACGCTTACGACGACGAAAACGACGAAGACAGATGGACATTACCGACAATCTGTGATATTGACAATGACGACAAATTTGACGACATATTGACGATCGATCTCGACGACGACGACAATGACATTGAAGACAAGTTACAAACTGTAGCATCTGTGATAAATCAGACAGACATGGACAATACTGAAATCCCTGTGCCAATTATGACTGACGACGGAAGTATAAAGGACATACATATCTCTGACACTTTGACACAACAACAGCGACAGGACATTTTAACGCTCCTAGACGAATATAAGACGATCTTTTCCAACAAACCTGGACGCACTGATAGAATAACACATTCAATTGTGCTAACAGATCTGAGACCGGTCAAATGTAGACCATATTCTATTCCTCTCCATTACAGATCTAATTTAGATAAAGAAATTTTAGATTTAGAGAAGAATGGCATTATTCAAAAATCTATGTCTCAATATTCTTCACCGATTGTCTTGGTGAAAAAGAAAGACCAGACAATCCGCTTGTGCATCGACTATAGAATATTAAATACCAGAACAACAACGGATGCAGAGCCTATGAACAGTTGTGAAGATCTTATTTTAGATATGGCTCAATCATCCTTATTTTCTAAGACAGATTTAGCGAAAGGATATTGGCAAGTTCCTCTACACCCTTCTTGTAGACATATAACAGCATTCGCAACACCTCTCGGGTTATACGAATGGCTATATCTTCCTTTTGGCCTGAAGAACGCACCGGCCACATTTGTGAGACTAACAAGATTGTTATTACACGGAATTAATGACGTAGTTGCTTATATTGATGATATATGCGTCCATTCTTCTGATATGACTTCTCACTTACTCACCCTTAAACAAGTCTTCCACCAAATCTCTCTTTTTGGACTTACTATCAAACCTTCCAAGGTTGAAATAGGCTATACACAAATAGACTTCCTTGGTCATAGAATTTCTGAAGGAAAATTGTTGACTGATGATAAAATTGTTTCCAAGATCCTTAATCTAGAAGTACCTACCACAAAGAAGCAAGTTAGAAGTTTACTAGGTCTGATTAACTATTATTCTAAATTCATTCCACATTGGGCAGAACTCACCTCAGTCTTTTCTAATATGTTAACTAAAGATCATAAATCAAAAATTTGTAAAAGTACCAGCTTAGATGATGCAATGTGTAGGTTGAAACATATTTTTTCTAATCCACCAGTCTTACGATTACCCAACATAAATTTACCCTTTATTTTGACCACAGATGCGAGCGCTATCGCAATAGGAGGATGTTTAATGCAGGAAGTGGATGGCGTTCGACACCCGATCCTTTACGTAAGCCGCAAACTGAAGAAGGCTGAGACTCGTTATGCCACAGTTGAATTGGAGTGTTTGAGCCTTTTGTTCCGTATATTGAGATTATCTAAGTTCCTCTTGGGAAGCCATTTTGTGGTCCTCACAGACAGTTCGCCTTTATTAGTCCTTAACCATGGGTCGCCCAAAAACAACAGGTTACAAAGATGGTGTCTTCTACTTCAGGACTTTGACTTCGAAATTCGCCATATTAAGGGCACCGAGAACATAGTGGCTGACCTTTTATCACGCCAGACAAATGCGCCAGTAGAATGACTCTAATCACATTGGCCAGTAGCCACACTATAAACTGTGATACTTTTATTCCGTTACATATAACAGTGTGACTCTACACCTGCTAGAGTACTCTCAGTGATTAGGTTAATTACGTCACCCTTAAACATACGTTAAGAGCTATATTGTAAAAACTATACCATCAAATGCCTAAGCTCTAGAACGATTCCAGCAAGAAACAGTAACTGTGTTTATTTCAACCAATTATATCAACCAGTGAACTATCTCTGAACAATGTAATATTTCATACGTGACAGTGAGAGCAATCCATACTTGCTGTTGCTACAAAACTTTGCAAACAGCCGAAACAGAACAACATCGACGACAACACTCAAGAGACAGCCATACTAACTTTAACATTCATGGCATAACACACGAACGAAGGGACGTCAACGCGCACATCATCGTTGGAGTTATTTAATTAATTAGTTTACTATTAAATATGTATTATATTTCCATTAATGATGTATATAAATTGTGTTAACCTGTAACTTGTACATATTCTACTTTAATATTACAGACGGTACCATTCATAGGCTAAATAACCGTCCTATACAAGTGTCTCTATTTAAATTATAACCTATTTTTCATTCATCGTACAAAAAGTACGTATTTTCTTAAAGGGCAAATATCGCCTAGCCCATTTTTTCTAAGGGCAATAACGCTTACCTCAACTTTAAATATATATTTTAGCCAATTACTATTTTGAATGACAGATGAGTGAATGACTGCGTGAAAGGATTAAATGAGAGAACGATACACTTGGCGGACAAATTGTACGCAAAACGTATTCATTGTAATTTGTCTGCGTCTTCCATGTAAAAGTGCATGACTTGTCTAATTTGTCAATACATGTGTAGAACTTAGTTTAGTAGGGAATTAATGTAGTAGTTATGATAAAATACTTAGGTTAGCAGTTAGGATACATCTAAGCACCACTACTTGGAATACCTAGTCAGGTATTGCACACAGTGCAGTATTACATGATTGAGGTTATCCCAACTCGTGACGCTTGGAATTACACCACACATTGAGCACGCACGTTACACAAACCTCAAAACTCAACACTATCAATTTAAAATACAGTCACTTTATTAGAAACGTCAACATATTAGTTAACACACTAACAAGCCAACAAGTACACATGTAGTCTGAGGGGGATAAAAGAACAAGGTAACTACATATTTAGCATTATATAACATACGGGAGTAAAAATGTATAGAAATACACAAACAGATCAAGATTTGAAGGTGTACTTATTTAGCCAAGACTTCGGTCTTGTTAACCCTCTTTTATATAGGGGTTATTTGTCTGGGTACCATTTCGGGTACTATGAGAAGGGCGAGTTGTCAATACAACTACTAAAACGCCACGTAACTTCGGTCTGATAAGCATATTTAAGCACACGAGAGACAGGGATCTCTGCACCAAATCAGAGAAGTGTTGTATGGTAGAATACATGAGTTTTTAGTGCTAATAGGTAGGTTACCAGGTTACTATCCACCAAACTACAAACACCAACTTTATGTGATTCGGTGACAGAATTAGAACAGATCTAATTACCCAACAACAAATCATGTCAGGGGGAAAGGAGGGATCCTGTCACCGCCTCACGTTCACATATAATAGAGGGCTGCAACTCCAGCCCAAGGGAAACCATTGAGTCGCGCAGGACCCGAGTAATCTAGAACCTTCTCGAAAGAGATGGTCACTAAGTCCATGATTCCGTGGACACTGATGTGGCCCGCCTAATGTGGGGTCCACGAGGAACTCGGACAGAGTTACCGCCCGTGTCGAGTTAGGACACGCGGAGACGGGCAGAGGACAAACGGACTGGAGAGAGACAACAGGGCCTGCCTGAGAGGGACTCATAGATATTCATAGATATACTTAGGCTAGATAGTGTGCTAGATTGTTGTATGACAACTATATGCTTGATGTTTAACTATCTGTGATATGTAATATAAGAGAGCGCGGGTCTGTTTACCCACTGCGCCAACTGTACACTTATTACAATAAATGTTCTATATCCTAGCGAACAGTGTATTGTTGCCTGTATGAACCCGAACCATTATTTAGATAAGAGTAAGACCATGGCACTTATGCTAGAGGAAGATGATCAACATTGCTCAGTGGAGCTGAATGGTATATGTATCCCACAGGATAAATACCGAATGAGTTTTAGGTCATACTAGTTTTAACACACCAGTAGTGATGGATATTCAGTGCACTTATGACTAGAACAAAAATAAAGGACTCTATTGGAGTATAGACAATAACTGTTTAATAGTGAGAACTATAGAACATTTAGCAAGAGACAAAACGTCATAGGACAGTGTTCCATGTTTGTTTCACTGCGCCGGAATTATGAAGCCGGAGTTTCTATAAACTATTAGGAACAGTTGTGTTAGGAACAATAATAGTATTTTTCACGGATTATATTTACATGGGATTCAGATCTCATGGTCATCAGAGCTCCTGGAGGAGGACATGTCTGGAGAGAAGGATACGACTTCGGTGAGGTCTATTGTACTGACTCGTGTGATGTCGTGTAATCCTTGCAATGATGACTGGACTCTGATCCTGAACTCTGTGGTCTGACCTATACATTTGTGTTATCATACACGACACACGTTTTCTTCGCATACACGTCTCATATACGTTACACTTTTCTTTTAATAAATTAATCTTTATTAATTTTTAGAAGCAAGAGTTGTTGAATATGTTGCGTTGGGGGAGAATGAGAGGGGGCATAGTACGACAGTGAGAGAATGATAGGAAAAGGTGTCCATGGGCTGATGGAGTGTGTTGGACGGAAGCTGGTGGATTCTCCAGGATATTGATAGGAAAGATAAATATTATAATGTGAGTGTTGACTCTCCTCACTCCAGGGACGACACTTTAAAGGAGGACACGACACACACTTAGAGTCCAACACTGTTGCTGAGTTGTTATTTAAAGTGTGTATTTGCGTATACACACACACACACACACACACATACATATATATATATATATATATATATATATATATATATATATATATATGCCGGTTCCATGGTCGAGGGGTTAGCAGCTTTCTCCGCTAACCCCGAATACTCTCGTCACATGACGCGACGAGAATTAGCAGTGGTTCGAATCGCAAAAGTGACTTATGAGAGTATGGAGCCGGTCGCTCAGAAAGTCGTGGCGTGCTGATGAGCGTAATCTAGCCTAGGAATCAACATACAGCTGAAAGATGCTGGTGTTGACCGCAATATCCTGAAACAGGATGGAAACGCGGAAAAAAAAAAAAAAATATATATATATATATATATATATATATATATATATATATATATATATATATATAATTCATTCATTGGCAAATTGCCGTCTTTACAGACGAGAGTTTGTACTTCAAAAAGGTATAATATCTACAACTCATGGCGGTAGCCAATATGACTGATAAGGCCAATTCGCAACGTAAATGTTCGTCCACAGTCGATGCATGTGAACACATCGTAATTTCCACCATCATGCACCATCTCACGTCTCACACACTGTGCGGGCTGTTGTTTGTCGAGACTCCTGTCTTTTCCACTTTTCATATTGGGCAGTGGGGAGCGTTTTGTGTGATATTCACTGGCACAGGAACGGAGCATAATGGGGACGACCCGTTGCTGTGAAGTTGGAACTGCGACTAAACTAACTAACTGTAACAAGCTACGTGGAGGGTCCCAAATAGCCCGGTCACAATGTTTAATTAATCTTCTATAGCCCTGGCTGGGATAGGTCTTTACCTGCCAACCCTCCTCCGTTTTCCCTGGACTCACTGTCACGCTTCCTTTCGACCTAGGGACCTATTTCCTGCAGTGTTCTTCTGGCTGACACATAAATAACATAGCAGTCGTCAGAACAACTTGGAAGTAATTTTATTAACCTAATCAAGAACAGCACAGGAACACATAAAGGCAGATAAACATATAGATCTACACAGACACTACACTGGTAAAGTTTTGACAGAGAGCCTCCAGTCACCACAGCCACAGATCCAGCTTCAGATACAGTCTGATCTGTCCAGACATATCTCACCAAAGATGTCAGAATCTCCTTCTTTCTCCAGCAACTGGTTGTAGATTCAACAGGCTTTTGTAGAATCCAAGCGACTGGGGTGTTGAGGACTTCTGTTCATTGCCACAGGAATTAATTCGGCACCAGGTCTTCACTGACCTATGAAAAGCTTTACGGTTGCAGATACGGTGAGGTGTTCGTGGAGGGATAATGGATGGGTGCCTTTTAATGTCTGGTATAAAATGGGTATGCCAGAAAATCTCTCTTAGGCTCCCTCCATACAACAACTGCTCTCAGGCGTATGTTGTTGAAAAGACCGGCAATGCACCAGTTATGCAAAATGTCCTTGCCTCAAGACCTGCACCTTGCCTCTGTCTCAGAGTTAAGCACACCAAACCTTGAGATAGCCTCGTCGGACATATTGGCGTTAGCCTAGAAGCACTGGTGATAATGTCCGTTAGAAGACATAGTCACTTCCCATAGAAGAGGACCCTGGAGATGACAAACAAAACCTGAGCGACTGGGCTGACTCATGTATCACACAAATACACTATAATTAATACCTGAATGACTGGGCCTGACCTGTCAGGTGGCCCCTGGATTGACCACGTCCGGGCTTGAGGAGACTTCCAGCTGGACGAAGTCCTGTTGTCTTTTTGCCCACACGACACACTCTCCACATTCATACCAAGCCTTTATTATGATTTGGCACAATCATTTCCATGCTTCCCTCTCACTTACAAACGCTGCCTTTCTCACAACTACGATCCTGTGTGTTTCTCCTCGTTACTAAAAGTATAGTATTGGGGTTGTATGGCACGCAGTGTAGTTCCCCATTCCCCGCAAGAATAGGAAAGAAGATACTACCCCTCCCGGCCGCCGCTCTTGTCTGAGCTGTCGCCGCAAGGTACCGGTAGTGCCTCACAGAACACATAGATTTAGAGGAATGCCGGTTCTCTCAATGAGATAGAGAAGTCCATTATCTTCCCGACATCATCCTATCAAGTAACAGACGAAAGAGATAGTCCTGTGGATAGCCTCTTCTGGTTCAAGAAGATAAATCATAGATTGGTGGACCCCATCCCCAAGGAGCTCCTACCATAGCTATCCAAAGATCAAATTCCACAGAAAGATGACAATCTGCCCCATTCAAGCCGTAGAAAGAAAGATAGCAACAGCTCATCTGACGCCAAGAACAAATGAAATCCTCTTGGGAGATATATGGTTCAGATTCACTTCCCCGGCCATGCCGAGCACAAAACGCCTAGTTAGATTGCCAACGGTCAACCAACTCTTCATGGGTTATGATTGGCTTTTCGCCAATTCATCTTCCCCTTCAAGACAAAATACATTGATAAATCCAGGTCTGACTGGACTACCCACAACCCAAGTATTACCTTTCAAAATGTCTCAGTGGTAGTTGCACTTCTGTCGTTATCTTTAATTAACTTTGACAAGTTGCAACTTGCAAACGGTACTTGTTTGCCCGGCCATCAATTGACCAGTAGCTGCACCAGTGCACATTTGACGCAAGGCGCGCCTTCGGGACTACCCGAAAGGAAAGACAAATATATACTCGCTCCATGTAAAGATTGTGGTATGAAGATAACCCAAAGAACCATCTTTCATGGAGAATTGAGCGAATAAAGAACTGAGAGCTTCCGAAAGCCGGTTCCCCTTGTTTACCAAGAATAACAGAATACATAAGGACATGGGCCACTGGCGTTTCGCTACACTAACTAACTAACGTCTCACAGACTCGATGTGTGACTTATCTGCAGTAATTTTCTCCTTTGTCTTTATTCCATTTATGATATTTGCCCTCCATGCAACATGTTCAGCGGCGACATGCTCCCAATGTGCACTATCAATGCCTGTATCAATTATGTCCCTCTTACACACATCTTTTTATCGTAGTAGAGATCCACCCTGAGATCTCATACCCATCTGTAATTCACCAAAAAAAGATATCCTTTGGTATTCTACCATCATCCATCCACCTAACATGTCCTATCCATCTAAGTCTACGAAAACTGAGCATGGAATAAACCGTCACGCAACCTATTCTGTCCAATACTTCAGTATTTGTGATGTTGTCTTGCCACTATAATACCAAGTATTCTTCGCAGACATAGCATATGAAAGCTGTTTAAACGTTTCTCTTGGTGTGAGTAAGTTGTCCAGGCTTTACTGAAATAAAGAAGAGTACTAAGGACACAGGCTTGATAGACAATGACTTTTGTTTTGGCAGTAAGCTTCCTGTTCTCTCAGACTCCTTTTCTTAACCTGTTCATTGTTGCTGCTGCCTTACCAATCCTGATGTTGATTTCCTGATCTGGGGATAATTTGCTATTTACTACTGATCCTAGATATGTAAAATGGTCTACCATCTCTAGTTCAGCGTCATCAATAAAGATTGATGGTACCCCATGAGCACCATGCAACATAATCTTGTGTCTTCTTTTTGCTAATTATTAAACCAAATTTAGAACAAGCATAGGAGAATGCAGACAGTAGACGTTGTAATTCTTCCTCAGAGTGGGTCGCAATTGCAGCATCATCTGCATAAAGCAACTCTCTAATCAGTACCCTTATAATTTTGGTCTTGGCCTTCAATCTCTGAACATTGTAGAGGCCACCATCTGCGAGTGAATGTATATACCACCATCCTGATCACGAACGGCATATTTCAGTAAAAATAAAAAGTATATTCCCAAGAAGATATGAGTTAGTACACAACCTTGCTTAACTCCACTCTTGATTTCAAACACATCAGAAGTTGCACCATCAAACTTGATTATACCCTTCATGCCTGTGTGGGACGATTCCACAATGGACAGAAGAGTTGGTAGGCAGCCTGTCACCGCCTCACCGTCATATATATTATTAGAGGGCTGCAACTCCAGCCCAAGGGATAGCATTGAGTCGCTCAGGACCCGAGTAATCTAGAACCTTCTCGAAAGAGCTGGTCACCGAGTCCATGATTCCGTGGACACTGATGTGGCCCGCCTAATGCGGGGTCCACGAGGAACTCGGACAGAGTTACCGCCCGTGTCGAATTAGGACACGAGGAGACCGGCAGAGGACAGACGGACTTGAGAGAGACAACAAGGCCTGCCTGAGAGGGACTCAATAGATATTCATAGATATATATATACATAGGCTAGATAGTGTGCTAGATTGTTGTATGACAACTATATGTTTGATGTTTAACTATCTGTGATATGTAATATACTATAGCGCGGGCTGTTAACCCACTGCGCCAACTGTACATTCAATACAATAAATGTTCTATATCCTAGCGAACAAAGTATTGTTGCCTGTATGAACCCGAACCATTATTTAGATAAGAGTAAGATGATGACACAGCCAATCTTCTTTAGTGCCTTGAACAGACTCTCACGACTGACCAAATCGAATGCCTTTGTGAGGTTGATGAAGGCAATAAATACTGGGCAATAAATAGTGGTTGATTCTGTTCGCGACATTTTTCTTGCATTTGTCGCAATGAGAATATCATATCAATGGTAGACCGGTTCTGTCGAAAGCCACACTGTGATTCGGGGTAAACTTGATCTCCTAGGACTTGAAGTCTGCGCAAGACAATTCTGGCAAATACTTTCAAAACAATACACAGAAGTGAGATACCCCTAATAGTTGTTGCAGTCGCTCCGATCGCCCTTGTTCTTGTACAGTGTTATAATGCTCGAATTTTTGAAATGCTGTGGGACGTGTCCTTTTCGCCAGCATAGCTCTATTAGCTGGTGGATCGTAGAGTGAGTGTGTCTTGCCCACTCCTGATAACCTCTATTGGAATACCATCCTTACCTGGAGTCTTGCCAGATGCAAGTTCATTTATAGCACATTTAACTTCTGTTATGGTGGGAAGTGTGTCCAGGTGGTCAAGAGTTGGTAGAGCCTCTATGGCGTTGAGGGTATCATCCGCTAGTTTGGTCTCACTTGAGTAAAGCTCCAAATAGATTTCTACCCATTTTTCCGTCTGCTGTTCCTTATCAGTGATGATTTCTCCAGTCAAGGTATTCAATGGCGCACTTCTTTTGATCATTGGACCTCAGGCTTTCTTTATACCTTCATACATGCTTCTGATGTTTCCATTATCACGTACATTTTGAATGGACTCACATAACTTGTTCCAATAGTCATTTGTACACTGCAAGGCAGCCTTTTGCACATCCTTCCTAGCTTGCTTCAGCTCACTCAGAGTGTTACGCATTGTTCTTTCCTTGTTTCTTAAGAGAGCTATATTATTTTTACCAATCATGGGCTGCAGTGTCTGGATGTTTGTCGCAAACCACTCCCGCCTCTTATGATCCACAGTGCCGTAAATCCACACCGCTGTTTTATAAAGCGTTTCCTTAAGTTTTCGCACTTTTCACTGACTGTTTCTGATGTATCAGTGAAAGCGTCTTCAAGCTGCTGCTGGAACTCAAAACACTTATCAGGATCGTTAGTGTTAATAATATTAATCCTGGGGCTAGATTTATGTTTAGCTGTGTAGATTCTCTTTGGTTTCAGTCTTTTTTTTTTTTTTTATTTGGTTTCAGTCTAACTCTTGCCAAAGAATGATCCGTATCACAGTCAGCACTGTCGTAACTTCGAGTTAATGATGTTTGGTTCAGATGTTGTCTCCGTGTGATGATGAAGTCCAGCGGATGCCAATGGCTAGATCATGGCTGTTTCCATTTGACCTTATGCAGCTTATTTGTTTAAAAACAAGGAGTTTGTAATACATAGGTCATTTCTGGTGGAATGTTCCAGCAGCCTGTGTCAATTTTCATTCATACGACCGATGCTGTATTTTCCAAGGCACACTGGCTATGAACTCGAGTCCTTGCCCACATTACCACTAATAACACGAGGATATAAATTTAGTCGGATTTTGGAACTGCCTTGATCACAAAGTCTAAATCCTCATAGAACGAATCCTTCATATCATCAGAGGAAGTTATTGTCGGTGCATATGCAGTGATAATGGTGGCAAAACCACAAGCAGATGCCAAGCGCAGGGATACTAGTTTTCATTACCCCCAGCTAAAATTTTAATCATTACCAGTAGCGAATCCTTCACTGCAAAGGCCTCACCAAGTTGCCTTTTGTTCTGCCTTCGCTCTACCCTTCCAAACAAATGTTTAATTTTGTTTTTATCCTGAGTGACCCAGCCTCAGCGAGGCGAGTCTCCTGCAGGCCAGCAAAATCAATGTTAAGACGACTGAGTTCGGCATCAATCACAGCCATTTTTCTCATATCGTCAATATTGGTCATGTCAGTAGAAAATACTAGACACATGGTTCTTACGTTCCAGGTTACAAGCCGTAGCTAGAGGTTTCTATTCTTCTTTTTATTAGTATCTTGTGCATTTGTTTTACAGCCTGCGACTCAGATTTTGCCCAAGCCCCAAGTACCCATTGAAGCAGGCAGGCTGTGGCGGATCAGCACTCATTTGGCCCGGGGGTTGCCCAGCTTAAGGCATCAGTGACACCTGTAGGTGTCTCTCACCGTCAGAGACAAACTGTGGCGCCCCATGTCTACGCCAATTGACAAGGACGTATAACCCGTAACTGCTACCTCTCGCTTTGATTCCGCGACCGGTTAAGACCAGGGATAGAGTTATAACTCTCCATAGCACAAAGCTTGGACTAAAAATATAGAGAACATGTGTTGCCCATGCAGCATGATCTCTCCCTCCGCCTGCCTAGTTCACTCCAAAGGAATGGTAACACCACAAGACAAGAAGCAGAAGCTGCAAGATCAGGAAAGCAATGCTCTAACCATTCTCCGGTCGGAGCTTCGATTGCCTCGTCTGCCCTGCCATAACAATGTGTATTTAAGTTGCATTTCCTTGCACCAAGATAAGGCTTGTACCAATCCCAATCGCGCTCTTCCGTCCGAAGCGTTGGCACAAAGTGGGGGTGTCGGGTTTGATAAACGACGCTAAACATTCGGCGCTAACAGAAAGCAAGTATTACCGTCCACTATATATATATATATATATATATATATATATATATATATATATATATATATATATATGTGTGTGTGTGTGTGTGTGTGTGTGTGTGTGTGTGTAGGTATACGACTTCTATATAAGACGGGTCTGTGTGTACAATTCTTTTAACTCTGAAAATAAAGTGCGTCTATTAATTCGTTTGGCGGACTCAATGGAGTACCGGACTCGCCTGATTCGACACGATTGGTACACGTAGTCAATCTTACTTTCATTTATGTGCGTCAGGCGAAATAGGTAACTCCCTTGCAGATCAGTTGGCGAATATGGCGATGATCAAAGAGTGAAGACATTATTCAAGAGAGGTGTGAACGATGTGTTGGTAGCTGTGTATTCACAAGGAACGTCAGATGGCCAAGTTTATAATTCGAACATTGAATGCGTACTAAGTGATAACAGTGACAATGATGCCAGGGGCTACACGATTTTAGGCTACCCATTGCCGGACTGTCATTCGAGTATCGATATTCTGGCAATGTCACACAGTGAGTGGAGACCAGACCTGGTCGGCAATGAAGCCGAGGCACTGTGTGTCCCCAGTAAACTATATTTAGCAGTGTACCGAAGAATACCATGGACAGCCAGAAAGACCAATGAACAAGTCCTTCAAGAAACAAATGAAGATCATAAATTGATTAGAGAAATTAGACGTAGACAGTCAAAATTTTTTGGGCATGTTATGAGAAGAAATGGATTGGAGAATTTGGTGACAACTGGTAAGATCGAGGGGAACAGACCAAGGGGAAGACCTAAATGCAAGTACCTGGATGGCTTGGCCTTGTGGCATGGTCGAGACAGAAACACGGAGCTGATCCACGACTCTGGTGATCGAGTGAGATAGCAGAACATGATCGCCCACGCTTACCGGCATGGCACATGATGGATGGATGGATGGACTGAAGGTGTTGTGAGTGAGTGAGAATAATGCCATTGTGTTACATTGTGACAGTGAGCCATTATACCCAGTATCATCATCACAGCCATAAGAGACGCTGGACGAATATGATTATGTTAAGGATACTTGGGAATCTGTTCCCCTGACCAGGGTGAGGGAGATGGGAGAGAAGTTGGGAATCACCAGACATGAACAAGTCATGTGATTAAATAACAAACAGCTGGTACGATCAGTAGGTGCGCGCTGACGGAGATGCACAGCAGGAGGTCGGATAACCTAGGGAGCTGTCCAGAGTGCGAAGATAATTACTAACCTCTAATCACTATATGGTATACATGTGAATCATATAGGATTGTAATGTAAGACAGAAGGGACTTTCACTCAATGACTACAGTAATGGGATGCGCATCGTCATTTACAAGAGAATTATCCCCAAAAGCCAGGAGAACATTCCGCTAAGCTTTGCGAGAGTGTGCGAGTTGTTCTTCGGTATTTGTACATGTGGTAAAGAAGATTTAGAATAGGGGTATAGATATCCATATTCGTTGAGACCGACTACTACAGAAAACCTGAAGTGGCACGTACGCGTCCTTAGGAGTGGAGACAGGTCATAAGGTAAGATTCTAATAGACATAAAGACAGGTTTTCACGTAGAAGGTCGGGAGAGCCAGGAAAGTCACCGCCTGCTCAAAAAGAAGAACCTACATCCATCCATCATGTGCCATGCCGATAAGCGTGGGCGGTTATTTTTGCCATCTCACTCGATCACCAGAGTCGTGGATCAGCTCCATGTTTCTGTCTCGACCATGCCATGTCATCAAGCCATCCAGGTATTTTCCTCTCGGTCTTCCTCTTGGTGTGTTCCCTTCGATCTTGCCCTTGTCACTAAGTTCTCCAATTAATTTCTTCTCATAACATGTCCAACAATTTTGACTGTCTGCGTCTAATGTCTTTAATCAGTTTACGATGGTGTGGGAGATTAAGCCAGATTGTAGTCACCTCACTCTCGTGTAAAGTGGAAAAAAGAAAACATGTCGTCTTCCTGCCACATACTGCTCTCCAGCGTTGATGTTTAATTAGGTAATAATGTTACACTTAACACAATAAAACAAAACACAAGTCAAGAAGAAAAATAAACAACTCGTAGCTATAAATTATAATATTATAATGGGATAACATGGGGAAAAGGGGTGTTCAACATGTATCATAACAATATACACAACTATAAAAAAAATACGCAAATAAAAGTCATAATAATACCACTAATTATCTCCACTAATTACTTAAACTGATCCTGTGTCCTCATAAGTGAGCAACTAAATTAACTCGTTCAATCACAAGTGAGCTACTAAACTGTTTCTTATATCACCGTATTTGATATTAAAGTGTCTTTGAGTGCACCGAAAATACATGACTAAACTTTCCATGAGGTCACCACGAACTAGACTAAAAAGATCCACTAGGTCACCAAGAAATAGACTAAAAATGTTCATTAGGTCAATCAATAGGAATCGATGCAATCAGGAAACTAATTTTTTATTGCTGGTACTATTGTTGTTGTTACTAATGTTGTTGGCCATACTGTCATAGAGGATATTCAAAGGGTAATTAACTGACTTCCACAATGCTGAGGTTGCTCTGAAATTGGAGGGGTCAATGCTAATTAATTGAATTTTGCTCTTCCAGCAGTCTCATCGCATCTCATCATGTTCCTCTTGTACCTTGCGGTGTCGAGGTGAAGTATAAACTTCGTGAGAGTGCCCGGTTATGGGCTTCGTATATCGACATTCCCATGGATTCTGCTATTCCTTCCGTCCAACGTTTACGTGGTCGGCCTCTTCCTCTGTTTCCATCTGGTCTGTACATCATTGCTTGTTGTAGCATGCTGTTGACTGGTAACCTACTTGCATGGCCAAACCATTTGACTTGCTGCTTTCTAGTGGTGCTTTAACCCCCACTTTAGTCCTGATTTCTTCATTTCTGATCTTATCTCGTCTTGATACGTTGAGTATTCTTCTCAGGAACTTCATTTCTGTTGTTGTGATTTTTCTTTTCTCTTTTTCAGTCATTGTCCAGGTTTGGCATTGGTAGCACAGAGTTGGTAGGAAGATTGTGTTGTAAAGTGCTTTTTTAGTGGTTATTGATACATGTTTGTTCTTTAGTATTGGTGCCATTTGTCCAATGAGTTGATTTGCCTTATTGCACCTATTTTCGATCTTGTCTTCTGATCTGCCATTTGATGATATTATACTTCCTAGGTACTTGAAACTCTTTACTTGTTTCAAGGGATGTTTCAGCAGTAGCAAGACAAATCCCCTCATACTTCATTGAGGGCTTTGACACTCCATAAAACAATATTTAGCATTCAGGAATATACCCCACTGAAGGCCAAAAGACCACCATCCCCTGTTGAAACATGTATCAAATTACATAACCATACTTACAGAAAAACGAGAGGAGAGAGAGAGAGAGAGAGAGAGAGAGACAGACAGACAGAGAGAGAGAGAGAGAGAGAGAGAGAGAGAGAGAGAGAGAGAGAGAGAGAAAGAGAGAGAGAGAGGATGTGAAAGGATTATTACATAAGGGCAAGCTAGCCAGATCTTGCCTTTTTGGGTACCATCACTCCAACAATTGGATGTGACTCAACCTCCCACACGAACATCTGATGTAGGCCTTCACCTCTCATATCGGCAAGATATATCTCCTTTACTCCCGCCCTTGCAGGTGAATCATCCTCGTGTTCTCAAGGCCACTCGCCGAGATTATCCGAGTGGCTATCAGCAAGAATGGCATCATTACCCAACCCTGGCATTGCTTCTATCCTCCAGGATAATTGGCCATGTAACACCACATAATATTTATGCAGTTATGGAGAAACCTTATTCTAAAGTACTTTATACGTCAATGCATATATAAGGAAACTAATTCCCCTATTCACATAGATATATAGATATTATAATTAATGGTTCAGATAAGTATCATTTATAACAGAATACAAGTGATATTTAAGAAAAGCATCATTATAATTTTTTACCTAATCATAAACTACACATGAAGACTCTGAATGAATAGTGAACGAAAAGTTCATCCTTCATAAAATGCATGAACTGAACAAGCATGTCTTCAGGTCTTAAAATTTACCTACACAAATTTTCCCATCAGAACACCATATATTTCCTTCTTTAGAGAACTTGGCTAACTGTGACGAATATTTGAATTCTCTGCAGACGTTTCATATGCTCATCTAATTAACATATCAACAAGTACAACTCTCAGTTTGAATTCCGGTCGTCAAAGATTTCATCATCTCGCAGGTGCTCTGCCTGTCGTGTTGCTGGAAGTGCGGGGATGTAGGTTGTTTGTGATTCTGGCGTTGCCAATTTCAAGAATTGGAGGCGAATTCTGTTTTTAGTCTGATTTTGGCGCGTTAAGAGAATGAAGGTGTGGCTTGACTTAATATCTTTTTAAAAATGAATTTAAGTGGTTCTCACTTTTTATTCATAATGGTGTTGTGGCGTAAACATCATAAATGTCACAGTATAAAAGCTTGGTAATTATTGATAGAATATTTGGGAAAGCGGAAACAATGGGAGCATGGTTTGTGTAGAGAAGTACTGAAAATATTGAAAATGACACGTGTATATACCATTCCATGTTAACTGAATCTACTCCTGTACTTAAACCCATATTATCATACGTATATGTAACATCATTGCGTGAAAGGATAATTAAATCTTGTATTATTGCTAAAGAAGCACTGAAACAATCTGGCGCGATGTATAGACAATACGCAAACAAAGGAAACAGGACGATAACGCTGACACCTGGACAGGACGTACTACTTCTTCTACCTAGCGACCGACAGTTACTGACATATTCTTGGCAAGGACCATTTAAGGTACTAAGACAGATTTCAACGGTTGACTATGAAATTCAAGTTAAAGACAAACACAAAATATTCCACATCAATATGCTAAGACCATACTACAACAGGGACAACGAACAAGACGAAACAGCAGCTAGTACAACAATAATCGACCACGAATGCGACGAAGAAAGCGACGAAATACCAACACCAGCACACTGAACACGACAAACTGCTTACAAGACATTAAGATAAACTCCCAATTAACTCAAGCAGAGACCGACAGCTGCAGACAACTCATACAGAACTACAGTACCATCTTCTCCAACAACCCAGGACAAACAGAACTAGTACAACACCACATTACTCTGACTTCCAGAACACCAATAAAATGCAGACCCTACACAATTCCATTACATTACAAAGAAAAACTGCATCAGGAAATTATTTACTTAGAAAAGAACAACATCATTAGACGATCGCAATCACACTTCTGTTCTCCAATAGTCATTGTACGCAAAAAGGACGACACAATAAGACTATGTGTAGACTATAGAAAATGAAATAAAATTACACAGTTGGATTTAGAACCAATGACCAACTGCGAGGAACTACTGACAGAACTGACAGACTCTAGGTACTTTACGAAACTGGACATGACAAAAGGTTACAGGCAGATAACGGTAGACGAACAGAGCAGACATCTGACAGCCTTTGTCACACCTTGGGGACTGTACGAATGGTGCAAATTACCATTTGGGCTTGTTAATGCCCCCGCAAAATTCGTACGCATGACAAGACTATTACTTACTGACATAAATAATATCATCTCGTACATGGACGACATTTGTGTACACACAAAGACAATGACAGAGCACATAAGGACATTACAGCAGACGTTTGAACGGATCAGACAGCACGGACTTACTGTTAAACCTGCCAAAGTTGACATAGCCTACCAAGAAATCTCCTTTTTGGGTTATAAAATCTCTAATGGCTTTGTCACGACTGACGACAACATCGTGTCAAAAATTCTAAAACTATCACTTCCGACTACGAAGAAACAAGTTAGAAGTGTATTAGGACTTCTAAATTTTTACAGGCAGTTCATACCAGATTTTGCTGAACTGACTGAAAGTTTTACTAACATACTAAAAAAAGAACACCCAAACAAAATTGTAAACAACGAATGCGTAAAAGTTGCATTCGAGAAAGTATTGTCCTATTTTTTCCGAGAATAGTTTAAAGAATCCCATTCTCAAATTGCCAAATTTGCATATTCCTTTCAGATTGCGCACAGATGCGAGCTCCGTGGCGATTGGGGCGGTACTATTACAGTAAAATGACGGCATTTTACATCCTGTATATTACCTTTCCAGGAAACTTAAACCAAGAGAACGCACTTGGTCTACACCGCAGAAAGAAGCTCTCGCCCTAGTGTTTGCAATCACGAGATTGTCTAGATTCCTCCTTTGAAGGCATTTTTTAGTAGAATCTGACAACAGTCCATTAACATTTATTACATCTGGGGTGCCAAACAACCACATGGTAGCTCGATGGTCACTTTTGCTCCAAGACAACAGATTTGAAGTGAGACACATTCCCGGCAGATTGAACACACTGGCCGATCTTTTGTCACGTTGTCCCGATGGTACCCAACAGCCACACATGTATGAGGGCAGTGTGTCAAAACACTCAGACCAGCACAGCCAGTAATGATTTTTTTTCCAGAAAAGCTGTGAGTGTCAACTATATTAATGTGAAAGGGATCATTTCCCTCTGTAGATATTACTAGTATTTCATAAATAAGGTGATAATTATGTTGTATAAGTGCGTAGTATGTGATAGAAAGTGAACAATATTAATTGTAAATATTATAAACTAAGAACAGTGCCACATGCGGTCATAACTTACCTCAAGTGAACAATTTAAGTTATCTGTGGTACCTACAAACTGGACTTATCCAGCAATATTTTATCCCGTGTGAATTGAACGAGTGTTTGAAATAAACTGTGACAGTTACTCCACTGTATAACATCGTAATCCAGAAGTCCAACGAAACATCGAAAACACCAGCGAATAGAACAACTTGACATTCCGATTATTCCTACATCCTTACGGAACAAGTGTGTGAAAAACTATTGCTTACATCAGCTATTCGTGTGTACTTCCGGAAAGTTATAAATTTAAACAAAAATCTAGCAGACTATGAACCAAACCTTAAAAGTTAATGACGCTTGTAAAATATTTGTGAAACACGAATTTGAAATACGCGAATTGTGTATTATTAATTTTAAAGGTAGTGTAATCTGAGAATCATATCTTGACTAACTGATTCACAGTAGCGACATTTTTTCGCTATTGTAAAGAAGTATCAAGCTATGACGCTGAGAAATATATTAATAATTGTAATTTATTGTGTTTAACAATTGTTGAAATTATTTCCCTTTTATTTAATTGTTGTCACAGATTACACCAAAGGGCGGTAAATCGAAATAGATAGTAATGTGTAATGTATAAAAATAGCCATTGTGTTGCCAGATTGTCAACACTCCAAGATTGCATCAGCTGGGCATGGAATGTATTTCCGAAGTTGTAGACCAACATAAGAGATCCCTGCCAAGTTTGGGTGGAACTCTAAAGTTGAATTCGTCTCATATTGGGACGTTTTACAGTTTAACCTGATGTCTTTGGACATATTATAAGTTTTTTTATTGGTTGCGAGGTAGTTGCATTGAATGCTGGTGCTACCGGTCTGACTGGGTCAAAATTGCAACGGAGGTGATCATCCATCGAGAGGGTGATACTTCACAAGTGTTAAAGTTTGAACACCACATGACTTAATATATATAATTTGCAATACGTATGTATTTCTATTAAACCTATGCAGAGGTAGATGACAACCAATGGGAAGATTCTGACTTGGTTAAAATAGTAACCCTGAATTTACACAAACTACACATGAAAGATAGAATCTTTCATGGATGAGGCGCGGGGAGGATGTCATAATCCCCCATTGCTATGCCGCGACATCGTTACGCCCGCCAGGCGAACACCAGTTACCTATTCACAGGTTTCGCTGACGAGAGAGAGTGACCGTCAGCGGTCAAGCCAGTACAAGCGTGACGCATGCAATTCTCGCTGCGCTCGAATCCACAGGGCAAGCACTGTGAGCGGGAAAGGCCAGACACGGCTAGGGTAGCGGACTCGACGGACGTTGTATGAAAGCGGCTCCTGTGTTTCTGTGCCTGAATGTCGATTGCTCGTACCTCTTGTGAGAAGATGAAAGACTGCGTAGCTGTGGGTTTGAGTTTGTGAGTGCATTGATGTATTATGTATAGGTTGTGATATTCACATTGTGATGGCCACATGCCGAATTAGATTGTGTTGCATGTGAAGTGTAAATAACACCATCAAAACTTAGTGTTACCGTGTGTCCATTCAAATCATTCTGTACTTGTGTATGTCTCGTATATGTTAGGTCCAGCGAGCCAGATTCATTAGATTGTAAGAACCTGACAACAAACACAACATATGCTGCTTATTGACTGATGAAGCGGTGTCAGAAGATGAATGATCACACAATAAAGGAGATACCGGGTGTTTGTACAGTCACACTACACTTTGCATGTAGAACAAATGTGAAAAATGAAGTACATGACTTCATTTAAAATGTTACTGTCTAACGCTGTTTTGGAGAAGCTGGAAAGTACCAATAGGTATTCATTATAACAGGCATTTGAATTGTCAAACACGCTCTTCATTTTATCTTTTCATATTGTCAAATATATTCTGCAACGTGTCTGTTGTTATTTACGTGTGTATCGACCGCCATTTCGAAACACTTGCTCAACCAACAACATGTTGTTTTTTACCGTTGATAATACCATTCTGTTGTTAGTTTAGTTCAGTTTAGTCGACGGATCAACATCACGGCACACGGTAACCCATGAGTGCTCCGTTATTCTCCTAACTCAAGCCTGAGTCCGGAGAAACTCAGCTCAGTGCACGAACTCCGTAGAACCACGAGGATCCTTAAAATACTCTGAGTAGATTTTTAACTCAAAATTTTGCCCGGGCAGCGCCGTTAGTCTACTCTTTTTCGATTTAAACTGTCAAGGACTCTTTACGTGCGCAACATGTCAACGTCCTAGAGACCTAGGGAAATGAAACTCGGGTTCATACAGGCAACAAACTCCATTATGATACTATCTGATATAATTTATTCACAGTAAGCTGGCGAAGAATGGTTTTCACAGCCAGTTACTCGAAGTATAATATCACAGGAGTCTATAACAAAGCAATCATACACTTAATCATCACAGCAAACTCTAACATCTATCTTATGATTAAGTATCCTTAAATACACTTGGTTCTATCTATCAAGTCCCCCTTAAGCTAAGCCCTGTTGCTTCTTCGATGTCCAGTCGCAATCTGCCCTCTAACGTGTCTGGATCGGACACGGGCTGTAACTCTCCTCGAGCTTCTCGTGGAACAGGTCCTGGCACGCGGTAGGCGTGTGCCCACGGAGCTGTAGGCAAACTGACCTATCCTTCTCGAAGGCTCTAGATTGTTCGAGCATTCGAGTGGGTCGATTTAATTCCCTTCTATTGGGGTTATATCCCTTCTATCAATACCTCCTATCTTTATGTCCATACCGACTCCATGTGAGACTTTGACACAACAATGCACACGGGCGTTCGATCTCACTACCCAGAGACCAGGGGGAATGTTATTACTAGAAGTCCACGTGAAAAAATCCCGGTCCTCACCGGGGCTTGAACTCGGACCTCCAGCACTCGAGGCCGACACCATATCTCGAGACCACTCAGCCCTCTGTTTGGCGTACAAAGAATTAATCCAGCAGACGACAGCCGTTCGCTGCATACAGCTTTTCGATGCACTGCGGAGCATGTTATTTGATGACGCCATGTACTTCTAGTAACAGATCTGTGATAGGTGACAGTAGGCAGCTAATTTTGCCAAGTAGATACGCTGTCTGCTTTGCGGTGCGATTCCGAGCTGCGGCATTTGATTCACGAGTGCATTTTCTAGGACAGTGGTTCTCAACCTTTTTTGGCCCGCGCCTCCTTCACCATATTTTCACGTCATTCCCCCCTTTCGTATTTCCTGCCTAAAATCCCCCCTCCCGCTCCTGCCCCTGTACAGTATACGTAATAATGGAAGCACATACCAAAACAAGTCTAGACGTCCACATAAAACATGATTTGTGGGTCTACTTACTTTATAAAATGAATTTTTAGAAGAGGTGAGACGTACAGAACCGTAAAGTATGAAGGGAAAAACAATATCAAGTAATTGGTTCTTGTATTAACGCGATCGTGAAATAATCTTCATTTCCCCCCCCCCCCCCCGGAAACCCTAAAATTCCCCCCTGGGGGGAATTCCCCACCGGTTGAGAACCACTGTGTTAGGAGGTGCCTTGGGCTCGTCACTGGAAGTAGGCGTTTCAGCTTTGTGCGACTCCTGGGGCAGGTCGCTCTGCAAAAAAGAGCAGTGTAACACCCGGTGCAATGAAGTACGAGGTGAATTCAATAAGTAAGTCACAAATGGCTGTAGAAAAATAACAAAATATGATAACAACCTGAAACAAGTTTATTTTTATACATACATTGTCTCTTTATTTCTCAACATAATTTCCACCAACATTGATGCACTTATCACATCGTTTTATCAGTCCCCTCCAAACCGACTGCGTGCTCTGTTTTCTAAACCACGTTTTCACTTTACATTCAACTTCGGCGTCACTCGCGAAATGACTCCCGCCAAGGTGGGTTTTCAGTGGACCAAAAAGGTGGTAATCGCTAGTGGCTAAGTTGGGCTTTAAGGTGGGTGTTCCAGAACTTCCCACCTTAGTTGGTTAATTTTCTCCTGAGTTCATTTTATGTTCCTCCTTCAGTTGTCTGGGTACCCACCTTGAGCACACTTTCTTAAATTTCAATTTATCTTGCAGTATGATGTATGCTGAACCATGTGAGCACCCTATTGCAGATGCTACAGAGTCTATCGTTACTGGCCTGTCACCTCTAATCATCTCCTCCTCCCGCTGCATGGATGCTTCTGTTGCAATCTGAACAGGACGACTAGATAGGATTTCTTGAACAATTTTAGAGCGTCCTTGAGAAAAATTGTCTACCCAGCTATGCACCGCTTTACGGGACAAACAGTTTTCAGTATAAACAGAAAGCATTTCCTTATGAATGTCCTTTGCAGGCTGTCCTTTTGCCCAAAAAAAAAAAAAAACGCACAACTGCACGTTGCTCTTTGGTTGTACATTCTGTAAGAACAGTCGTCACTTTGTTAATGCGCTGAGCATGCGCATGAGATACCTAGGGTCGCGGGAACGGGAATATAAAGTTCGATGTTGCTGTCACCTAATGACACCTGCAGAAAACACCAACTACATTTACCTGCAATCCCACAGAACGGTGTGACTTACTTACTGACTCGCACTCGTATATCATTCTGCCTTGTAACCCCTTATTTAAAGACAGGAAAGATCAGTTGTTTCTGTTCCCAGGGGTGAGCTGTTGTGTTTGGACATGAGCAGGCGGTTTAATTGGCCGGATCTACGCCTCAGCGTGGAGTATTGTTGCACGATAAGGCACAGGTAGTCAAGTTGTTGTGGGATCGTGTGCATATTGTGGAATAACATATACATCCTCGTTGCCTGTTGAGAATGGTGACACGGGATCTGTCCGACACTCTATTCTCTGAGGATTTGTAAGAATGGACACATAATAATAACTGATACTATTAGTAATGGCCGTCTCCCTGTCCGACGGGTTAGCAGCTTTCTCCGTTAACCCCAAATACTCTCGTGGTTGACGTGAGCGCACGAGAATTAGAAGTGGTTCGAGGCGTGCCAGTGACTTATGAGAGTATGGAGCCGGTCTCTCAGAAAGTCGTGGAGTACTGATGAGCGTAATCTAGCCTAGGAATCAACATACAGCTGAAAGATGCTGGTGTTGCCCGCAATATCCTGAAACAGGATGGAAACGCGAAAATAAAATTAGTAATGGGTCTCTTCTCTGGCTGATGAAGACGGGACGTGTATTGGGGTGTCTCAAATGTTACGTCGTCGCCCGTGATGCAACTCAACTAAACTGAACACAACACATGTATGTGTAGGGAATCAAAGGGACTATAAATAAAGAATGTCTATAGCTATTTACACTAAACTCTCACCCACATTGATATTAATGATCCGTGCATGTTTGAGTTAAAAGAGGTGTAGCCAAACAAGATCATTAGGCAGGAAGTCAAAAAGGATTAATAAACCAACACAGAACTAACTAACTAACTAACTAACTAACTAACTAACTAATTAACTAACTAATTAACTAAGTAAATAATTGACGAATTAATAACTTAACTAACTCACTAATTAACTAACAAACTAACTATTTAAGGTACTAACTAACTAACTAACAGACTGACGAATTAATAATTAACAAACTTGCGAATAAATTAACTAGCTAAATAGCTAACTAACTAACTAACCAAGTAACAAACTACGTAACTACCTAAATAACTAACTTACTTATTTAATAACTAACTAACTAACTAACTAACTAACTAACCAACTAATAAACTAACTAACTAATTAATTAATTATCTAACTAACTAACTAACTGACGAATTAATTACTTAACTAACTAACTATCTAACTTACTAAGTATATAACTAATAGACTGACGAATTAATAATTAATTAACTAACTAACTAACTACCTAACTAACTAACTAATTAACTAACTAACTAACTACCTAACTAAATAGAGAATAAAATTAACTAACTAACAAACTAACTAACTAAATAAATAAATAAATAACCATCTAACCAACTACCTAACTATCTAATTATCTAACTAACTAACTAAATAACTAATTAACTAACTATCTAACTATCCAACTAACAAACTAAATGACTAACTAACTAACTAACTAACTAACTATATAACTAAATAACTAAATATCTAATTAACTATCTAATTAACTATCTAACTAACTAACTAACTAAAAAACTATCTAACTAATTAAATAACTATCTAACTAAATAACAAACTATCTAACTAGCTAACTAATTAACTAACTAACTAACTAACTAACTATCTAATTAAATAACTAATTATCTATCTAACTAACTAACTAACTAACAAACTAAGATTCTAACTAACTAACTAACTATCGAACTAACTATATATCTAACTAATTAACTAACTAACTAACGAACTGTATGTCTAATTAACTACTTAGAGAATTATTTACTATTTTACAAACTAACTAACTAGCTAACTAACTAACTAACTAACTAACTAACTAACTAACTAACTAACTAGCTAGCTAACTAACTATCTAACTAACTATCGAACTAACTATCTATCTAACTAATTAATTAACTAACTAACTAATTGTATGCCTAATTAACTACCAAGCGAATTATTTAACTACCTAACTAACTAACTAACTTGCTAGCTAGCTAACTAACTAACTAACTAACTAACTAACTAACTAATTAACTAACTAACTAAGTAACTAATTAAATAACTAATTAAATAACTAACCAACTAACCAACTACCTAACTATCTAACTAACTATCTAACTAACTAACTAACTAACAAACTAACTAACTAACTAACTAACTAAAAAACTAATTAATAATTAACTAACTAACTAACTAACCAACTACCCAACTACCTAACTTACTAACTAACTAACTAAGTAACTAACTAACTAACTAACTAACAAACTAACTAACTAACTAACTAAAAAACTAATTAACAATTAACTAACTAACTAACCAACTACCCAACTACCTAACTTACTAACTAACTAAGTAACTAACTAACTAACTAACTAACTAACTAACTAACTGTATGTCTATTTAACTACCTAGCGAATTTGTTACCTATCTAACTAACTAACTAACTAACTAACTAACTAACTAACTAACTAACTAACTATTTAACTATCTAACTAACTAACTAACTAACTAACTAACTGTCTTACTAACTATGAAAGTAACTATCTATCTAACTAATTAACTAACTAACTTATTAACTAACTAACTAACTAACTAACTAACTAACTAACTTACTATCTAACTAACTAACTTGCTAGCTAGCTAACTACCTAACTAACTAACTAACTATCTGACATGTTTCAGTTCATGCAAGCAACGAATTATAAACCGTTGCGGTCTACGAGTAATGACACAGACACCTTACCTCCGTTGATGTTAATGGTGCATATATTTCGCAAAACCCCAATGAGCGTCAACTTGTACACAGGCTCATGGTAATCACACACGTAGTCTACAATTGTGGGGGATACCTCTAATTTTTTCTCGTTGTCACAAACTAAGCGAAAGTTTACCCTCGGACTAAAAGTCAAGCCGCTACCTACACACACAAAACAATTGACATATATTTGTTGTAATGCATCTTTAATCGTGGACCACCAACTGCTGGAGAATATGCAATTTGGCATGGCACATAATAATATTAACACAGATTTTCTAGAATGTAATTTAGGTAGATGTATTATTCCTTCTGCTCCCCACCCGCACCCCCTTTTTCACACACACACACAGACACACACACACACTCGCGCACACACACACACAAACACACACACACACACACTTACTAAAGACATGTGCATTCTCCGCTTCATGTGCATGAAACTGAGCATCTGCAATTTTATCGTGTGGTTGTTTGTGTGTTGCAATTGTTGTTGTTGTTAATGTTGTTGTTGTTGCTGTTGTTGTTTTTAACTGTTATTTATTATTTTTGTGGAAGGGGGGTGGGGTGGGGTAGTGTTATGTTGATACTCGTTTGATGTACAGCTTTATCAGTCTTGTTAAGAAAGCGACCACTGAACACAACATAATATAATTATCCAAGCACAGCGTCACCTGACCAACTCTTACTAGTATTATCCTCACACAGCTTTAACTTACCACAACTTAATAGTATTATACACAGACAGCTTCAGCTTACCACAACTTACTAATATTATCCACACACAGCTTCAACTTTCCACAACTTACTATAACTATTTACACACAGCATCGTGTAACCACAACTTGCATGGGTAACCACATACAGCTTCGACTGACCAAAACTTACTAGGATTATCAGCACACGGCGTCGAATGACCACAACTTACTGGGATTATCTGCTCACAGACCACACTTTACTATGATTATCCACACACATCGTCGAGAGACCACAACTTACTGGGATTATCCACATACAGCGTCGAATGACCACAACTTACTGGGATTATCTACAAACAGCGTCGACTGATCAGAACTTACTATATCTATCCACACACAGCATCATGTGACGACAACATACTAGGATTATCGACACACAGCGTCGACTGACCAAAAATTACTATAATTATAAACACATACCATGGATTTAACTAACTGTACTTTGCCCTAAATATCAGTGGTCAGGAAATACCAGAGATTCGATATACTGATGATACAATATTACTATTCACATCACAGAATGGAATAGAATACCTAGTAACCTCAACCCAAAAATACTATGAAAATCCACAGCTTATATCTTAACATAGCAAATACAAAGATAATACATATAGATATAACAACTACGGATAAAGAAATATATGTTAATGAGGAAAGATTGGAGGTCGTGGATAATTTTGAATATATTGGGTCATTGATTACCAGCAATGATGACACAATTAAAGAAATTAAACGATAATTATTAATTGCTCTTCAAAGACCAAAACAATTTAATAAATTACGACGTTGGACAGATAGACCTACAAAAATTCGATTTTAAGTGCATTCATCTTTGCCATTGCAACATACGCCTGTGAGACCTGGACACTTACTAAACAAGCTGAAAAGCGCATACATGCCTTTGAATATAAATGTTTTAGACGAGTTCTACGAATATCTTGGGTAAAGAAAAGAACAAATGCATCCATACTTCAAGAGCTGAATATTGAAGAGGGTGGACTATTAAAGACGATAAAACAAAGAAGATGTATATATTTTGGTCACTTGAAACGTCATGAGAGTTTGGAGAGAACAATAATAGCGGATTATATGCCTGGGAAGAGAGGAAGAGGAAGGCCAAAGAGAATATGGGTGCAGGATGTGGCGGATGATCTCCAGATGGGTGTATCGGACGTGAGACATCTTGCTTATGATCGAGAGGTTTTCCGGAAGGTTGTTAAGGGAGCGAGGGACATGCTACTGAATGAATTAATGTGGTCAGCATGGCCTAATGGATAAGAAGGCGTGTTCTTAAACACCCGGTGTGCTGATTTCGAGGTTAGGGGTTTAACGCCTACACTAGACAGTTGGACTAAAATGTTGACCTATCGTCCTTGACTTGGGTACGTTAATTACAAGTACCTCTGAAGTCGGAGTGGGTTCGCCTAATGGCAAGTTAGTTAGTCTTTCCTCTTGAGCCTAAGGCGGCATAGGGCAAAGCAGACTGTTAATAAGTAAAACTATTTCACAGGCAAAATTCAGTCCAGCACTAGTAGAAGTTGTGTGTATGGTCTACGCTTGAGCTGAAAGCCAGTGAGTGCAAAAGCTAAATTAATGACCTTCAATGGTGACACAATGAAATAAATTAATGGTGACACAATGAAATAAATTAATAACCTTCAATGGTGACACAATGAAATAAATTAATGACTTTCAATGGTGACACAATGAAATAAATTAATGACCTTCAATGGTGACACAATGAAATAAATTAATTACCTTCAATGGTGACACAATGAAATAAATTAATGACCTTCAATGGTGACACAATGAAATAAATTAATTACCTTCAATGGTGACACAATGAAATAAATTAATGACCTTCAATGGTGACACAATGATATAAATTAATTACTTTCAATGGTGACACAATGAAATAAATTAATGACCTTCAATGGTGACACAATGAAATAAATTAATTACCTTCAATGGTGACACAATGAAATAAATTAATAACCTTCAATGGTGACACAATGAAATAAATTAATAACCTTCAATGGTGACACAATGAAATAAATTAATGACCTTCAATGGTGACACAATGAAATAAATTAATTACCTTCAATGGTGACACAATGAAATAAATTAATAACCTTCAATGGTGACACAATGAAATAAATTAATTACCTTCAATGGTGACACAATGAAATAAATTAATGACCTTCAATGGTGACACAATGAAATAAATTAATTACCTTCAATGGTGACACAATGAAATAAATTAATAACCTTCAATGGTGACACAATGAAATAAATTAATGACCTTCAATGGTGACACAATGAAATAAATTAATGACCTTCAATGGTGACACAATGAAATAAATTAATGACCTTCAATGGTGACACAATGAAATAAATTAATGACCTTCAATGGTGACACAATGATATAAATTAAAAGACGAATATCTATTGCCCTTCACAAACTAAACAACTGAATAAATTGTGGCATGGAACAGATATATCTATACAAATGTGATTTTTAAGAGCATTCATCTTTCCCATTGCAACATGCGTCTGTGAGACCTGGGCACTTACTAAACAAGCTGAACAGTGCATAAAAGCATTTGAATATAATTGTTATAGAAGGAAGGGTTCAAAGAATATCTTGGGTACAGAAAAGAACAAATGCAACCATACGAAAATATCTGAATATTGAAGAAGGTTGGCTACTAACGACAATTAAAAGAAAAATAAAATTGAATGGTGTTTGTCACTTGAAACGTCTTGAAAGTGTTGGGGGTAGAGTAATGGATGGCTATATGCCCGGGAAGAGAGGAGGGGACCCAAAAAAAAAAGAATATGGGTGTAGGATGTAGCATGAGATCTACAGATGTGTACATCGGACGCGGGTCATCGTGCATATGAACGATTATTTTTCCAGAAGGTTGTTATGAGAACGAGGTTTTGCAAGGGATATGCTACTGAATGAATTAGTATTAATACTTATTCACACATGCCATTGGTTGATCACTTAACACTATTATTATCCATACACGACAACGATTTACAACAACTTACGATTTTGGTTCACAACTACCCGGAACCAGGTAAATGTGTAATTGCCGGTGAGATATATTTCAATGTGTGATAAGTTGGCCACCGGGCTGCATGTCGAGTCATCATGGTCGCTAAGGAACTGCGGAACTGAGCTTCCACCGTACAGATGGATCAAATCCACTGAAACAGAATGACATCATCTCAACGTCAGTATGCACAATCAATATACATTTTAACACATTCGGTGCCAAACATACCCCCCCCCCCCCCCCCCCCCCCAAATAAAAAAAAGGTTTGGATCAAACTAAAATGGATGGGGGAAAATCGGAAATAAAGAAGGTTATGTTTACAGCCGTGTTTTATAATCGTCTAGTGCCTTGCCGGCTGGCGTCTGAGATCATGCTTCTCCACAAATTACGATCTCCGACGTCATGGATCAATTCATGTGTTGACTCCTTTTCGTGCAATGATGCAAGATTGTCAAGAATCTTCTCACGCTGCCTTCCTATATCTATCTTTCAGCAAATCTTTCCTATGGTCACAACATGTTCAAGTTGTGTCTTCTCATAACTTGGCCAAAAATTATGACTGGCTCTTTGTGATGTTTGTGACAAGTTGTATTCACCACTCAGCTTCCTTTACAACGTCTTGATGGCTCATCTTGGCTGCCCAGTTAATTTTTGGAAACCAAAAGGAAGAATCGGCTTCCTGGTAGAGTGCAGCGCCGTGAACGGGTCACGAAGAAGAAACATGGCAACAGAGACAAATAGAGGCGATAGAGGCCGTAAATGGGGAAGAAGATGGCTCCCCACGACCACAGGTGCTAAGGGGCACGCACAGGCTGCACAGACTCTCCTCAGTTAGGTAGGGTGGGGCTTGACAGTGTACATGGTAACAGCTAATGGACAAAAACAACAAGGACAAAAACATCGACCGAACGTCTCGCGCGGCAGGGTAATGATGCCCGGAGTCATGTCCTTGACGGTTCCTAAAGAATGTTAAGAGTATACATGGAAAGAAACATTCGGGGAAGGAGGAACACTTCTGACCATCAGAAGCCCCTTGCTGTGTTTGATCCGCGGCGGAGGTTTTTTCACCATTAGCATTCTTTTATAAAGCCACATCTCAACGGTTTCAATGGATTTTTTTTTCGCCTGTTTACTAATTATCCAGGATTTGCAGCTGTATGTTAAATCTAGTTCTATGTAACATTCAAGAACTATTTTTATAACTTTCAAGGGCAGTGACTGTTTGCACAAAACGGTATGGCTTGTCCTATTCTATTCTTTATCTCAGTGATGCATCTTACATCTGATATTATCCATGTGCCTAGATATCTAAATTTCTGCACTTGCTCCAAAATAACGTCCTTTATTTGCACATTTAGGTACACTCCCTTTCTTTGCTATCACCATAACTTCTGTCTCTCTAATATTTAAACTAAGGTCAGAGCTTTCACTTTCTACAACATTTCCTGTTGATCCGTCCGATCTGTTGCTATAAAAACCATGTCATCAACATAACGTAAGTTATTTATATTATGCCCACAAATCACGATACCTAGCATACGTTATGTAGATATCATTATATACTTACTGCACAATGAGAACAAATCAGGAGACAATATACGACGCTCTTCTTTATACACTGAAATATTCCTACACGGTCGTTGTTTTTTTATGGCTGCTGTTTGTTGTTGTTGTTGTTGTTTCTTCCACTTTTGCCGTTAGGCGTCGTGGGGAGGGGTCATTGAAGTTCCGGCGCCTGTGACTAGCGCCAATCCTCCAATTTTCTCCACGAATCTTGAGCAGAATTTTAGGATCAAATAAATTCCCTACCTGTTTGCTAGACCAGTCGTAGCTGCTGTTTGCTGCCAATATTTGTTCGTTATTATTTGCAGATCTTTGCCGTGAATGTTCAGTTGCTTTAGTAATGTTATTATTGCATCATGTTTCACATTGTCAAATACTTGTGTGTAGTCTATGAAGCATATGCATAGTTCTGTTTTTAATTAAATGGCTCATTATATATATATATATATATAGCGTTGTGTGTGCCAATTCTCCCACTAATCCACACTGCTTATCACTATTGTCTGGTTTAAATTTGTTGCTTATTCTTGTAATAATTGTTCTCAGTAACAGCTTTGTCGTGTGACTCATAAGACTTATTGTACGATGCCCTCCTTATTATAAAGCGCCTGGTTTCTTTGACAGTGCTATAAAGATTGATTTTAATAGGTCACTAGGAATGTACCCACTTGTGTAGTTCTCACTTGTTTAGAATATTTACAACCAGGCTCCTGTCATCATACAACTCGTCCATCTATTGACTATATCATCTTGTCTCATCAACATTGCACCGATCCTTGATTTTAAACATCCAGTGGCATGTCGTGTTTTCCTAACTCTTATTGTATTTATTTGTTGATACATGGAATATGTGTCTTTTCCATAGTCTGCCCTAGTTTCCATGCACTTGTAATTCAGCCATACTTCTTCAGCCACTTTGCATTTAGTTACTATTTCTTCATGTTGTCTATCACATTCGGCTTTATCGTGTGTTTTCTTTCTTCTTTTGTCAATCGTCTGCAAACATTCATCTTTCTTTCATTCATTTCTTTTCTTTTGCATTTCTATGTTTAGGTGGAATTATTTCTTTTGATGTCTGTGTGATTGATTCTCGCAGCATATCAAATCGTTCATCGATAGTCTGCACTCGACAAACTTTACAAATGTCCTTCATAAAGACAGAAGAACGATATTATATACATACAGACACATTTTGACTTCTGCTCTACAATCTGGGAAGGCTGTTTAATTTAAATCGCCTAGCGAATTTACCCACCTCAGAAACGGGCTATACGTTTAATTCATAATAAACACGTAACAGACAATCATAGCCAACCTAAAAACCTTCAGTTACTACAATTCAGCATACGCCCACTTTTCAATAAGGCCAAAGTAATTCACAAATTCCTGCATCGGAATGTTCCAGATTACCTTCGCCATTGCTTAAATATAATGCCAGACACAGTAAATAGCAAACCATATTACGCATTCTGATGCCTAGGATAGACTTATACACAACAAGTTTAGCATACTCCGTAGCTAAACAGCGGAACACTCTTCCACAAGAGATCAAACACATCACCAATCCCTGTACATACAAGTATAATCGCAAATTATTCGAACACTATCTCAGTACGGATTATATTTCCCTTAATAGTAATAATGATAATGATTCTGATTATGGTGATGATGATGATGATAATAATAATAATAATAATAATAATAATAATAATAATAATAATAATAATAAAACCTTTTATAACAGCCAGTCCCCATTTGGGAGACATGTATGTTACCAATAGCTAATAACATTTTCAAGATGTCAGCGACCATTGGGAAACATTAAAGAAATCAGTCAACCAAGCTGCAGAGACGGCCATCTCTAAAATGGAGATAGTGGGACGAAGGAAATAAATGACGGAAGACATCTTAAAACTCAAGGAAATTAGAAGAAAGGACAAATATAACAAGGAAATTATATGAAGAGTTTCACAGGAAAATTAAGAAACTATGCAACGAGGCAAGGGAGGCATGGCTTGGGAAGAAATGCAGGGAAGTTGAGGGCAAGCACAACATTCGGAATACCAAATTGTGTGAAGGATTTGTGATGATACAGGAGAGGAACAGTGTGATCATCGGAATGATAATGAGTGGCCATCAGTTTGGGGATGGAGGTTTAGAGTGCTCTTGACCATATGAGGGCTGGCAAGACACTGGGTGCAGATAGCATCACAACAGAAATTACCGATGCCTTAGAGAAGAGGTTCACAAACCACGGCCCGCGTGGCCTATAGAGGTAGACAAAGATCTACACCTTTACTTTGTTGGCTTCACCGTGGCTTTCGATAAAGTGAGCGAAGTTACTGAAAGCCCCCGTGTTGCCAACAAAGCAAAGATGTAGATCTTTGTCTACCTCTATAGAACGTTCAACCACTGTTCTCAGTATATACACAGTACCTACTGCACCCTTGCCTTCCACAAACCCACACTGCTCTTCTCTCACCTCGGGTTGCACTTTCCTCCTAACTCTGCACGACAATTCTCAGCAAAATTATATTTAGATCCAATAGATGTCTTTATAAGAAGACACATATTATGGTCGTCACTGGGAAGAGGGAAATGCCGCAGTGTGATATGTGAGTAAATGGGTATGTTCTTAAGCAAGTGAGTCGGTGCAGTTGCCTCGGAACGGTCGTGGCATCTGATGAGAGATGCCTTGGGGAGATTAGAACAAGAATTGCCATTGCGAGGGTAGCCTTTTGCAAGATGAGAAACATACTTACCAATAAAAAGATGTCAGTTGAGGCGAGAAAGGGAGTGTTGAGGCGCTGCATGGAGCCTGTGCTGTGTTGATGTGGGGCGTGGACAATAGGCGGAAAGGCTGAGTGGCATCTGATGGCTGTGGGGGTGTAGTTTCTGCGGAGAGTACAGGGAATGCCATGGACGGACAGAAAAACCAAGGAACAAGTACTTTAGGAAACAAATGAATATCGTAAACTGATTATAGACATTAGACATTAGACTAGACAGTTAAAACTGTATGAGTGTAATGTGAGAGGAAGTGACTTGGAGAACGTGGTGGCGGTTGGCGGGATCGAGGGGAGGGGACCAGGGGGAGGACCAAGGGGTGAATACCTGGTTGTCTTGGCCACGTGGCATGGTCGAGACAGGAACACGGAGCTAATCCACGACTCTGGTGGTCGAGTGAGATTGTAAAACACGACCGTCCACGCTTATCGGCATGACTCATGATGGATGGATGAAATAACAATTGCCACACCATTTATTAATATTACTGAGTCATGCAGTATTGAGTTTTGCATTTTCCCCATGCTTTTATAATGCCGATCTAGTATATAGTTGTTCGTAATTAGTCTATAATGATGTGTGGATGAAATAATGTGTGGAAGAGAGTGTTAGAAGAGCAGAATGTTAGACGTGCCTGCATGTCCATTTCTTATCCCTTTGGAAACAAAGTTTGTTCGTTCGTTTGTTCGTTCGTTCATATAATCTCCATGGCATTATATTTGTTCTTTGTGGTATCATCGTACCTTTCTCTAAATGCTTTGTATGTTTTAAGTAATGATAACTTGATATTCTTTGGGGTTTTCTTTATGTTTTTAATTCTTAATAAATATTTTTTCCTCTAACTGGCATACAATCACTATGTCCATGTGCTCCTGGTTTATATTTTGCTCCTACTAAACTGCTTCTGAATCTCTTTGGAATCAGTATGTAGTCAGTGTAATTGTGAATATTATCTCCAGGGGATTTTTACGTATACGATCTTCGAGGATGTTGTTTAAACCAGGTGATACATATTACCATGTCATGGTATTCTGCCCATGCTGTTAGTCTCCCACCTCATTCCTATCATCCAGACCATAGCCACGTGTCACACCACTCACCTTTTCGTAGCCTGCTTTGGCATTGAAATCTCCGAGTATGATAGTCATTTTAAAATAGTTACACCGGTCTATGGCCATGTCTAATTCGTTATAAATATATATCTATATCTTCTTTAATGTCTGGTGTTGGCGCATATACCCAGAGGTTTATCATGGAGTTTTACTAATAGTACTCTGTCTGAGATTGTCCAAACTCCTGTATTTGTCCTAGCCCTCATTTGATCCAACTTTATGCCAACTCCCCTTTTGAAGACTTTCCCTCCTGAGTAAATAATTGTCCTCCCATTGATTTCTTACCCTTGATCTTGCCAGTTTTCACCAAGTTCTCCAATGTATTTTTTTTTTCATATAGCCTTACCAAAAATTGTGACTGTCTACGTCTAATTTCTCTAATCAAGTTACGGTTGTCATTAGTTTCTTGTAAGACGTGGTCATTTGTTTGTATGTCTGTCCATGGTATTCTTCACATATAGGGAGAATAGATCCAGTGACAAGACACACCCCTGTCGTACTCATAGCTTTATCTGTTCGTAACTACCCTCTTTATTTCCCATTTTAATTTCTGCTACTTGGTTCTTGTAAATATTCCATATTATTTTTAAATCTTCCCCATCAATGTTGGTATCTTCCAAAATTTTAATCAGTGCATCACGTTTTACTTTATCAAATATAAATATATATTTATGTTGCATATCCCTTACAGGACGTTGCAGTCAACATCATCATTTTTTCAGCTGCTGTTGATGTACTAAGCAAGTTTTACGTTCAGTAGTTTGCCATTGCTTTCTGAACGACCGGCTCCCATACCAACACGTTATAACACAACGCGACACCGTCTTCTGGTACCCGGCTCACGAACCGCGTTCGCAAGACTTTGGCCACGGAGACAGGAAATGCCTATGTATAATCTATGAAGCACAACTATATGTCTTTTAGTCTCTATATTGACCTTTCTATTAGTGTCCGTAATGTATTTATTGCATTGTATGTACCTTGTCTTCCATTTTTATTTTGTTTCTGGTTCTTCTCATTATAATTCTTAGTAGAAGCTTAGTGACATGGTTTATGAGGTTAACTGTACGAAAATCTTCGCATTCAATTGCTCCTGGTCTTTTGGTATAGCTATAAATACAGATTTCAGCACATCGCACGGTACACACACTCTTTAATACATATGCTTTGAAGTGTCTATGGTTAAGTGAATGTATATATATATATATATATATATATATATATATATATATATATATATATATATATATACACACACGTGTGTGTGTGTGTGTGTGTGTGAGTGTGTGTCTTGTGCTATGTGTAGACGACAGAGACTACCCAGCTTCGTTTGGTTCATTCACAGCTCTCATAGGACAACGGATAGTCAGCAAACGATTCACATTGAACGGCTCATGTAAGCACCCATTGAGAATCCTCTACAAGCTGAAAGTGTAACGCGTCTCATCGGGGAGCACGAGCTATGTGTCCTCTTTCATTTGAGTTGAGTATCCATTATTTTATACATAGTGTACGTGCCATTTGATCAAACTCATCCCCCCAATGTATACCACACCATCAGTGTATCACAACAACTTGAATCATCATCATTATATTACCACAGGAAATAAACATAGTGTTTTCCATTTTTCTAACTGTATGTAAATGCTTTTGTAGCTGAAATGCTTTACACTCCTTTACATATATGGTAATGGGGGTTCACGTATATACTGCCAAGAGGAGAAAAGTCAGACAGGTACATAGCCTATGCAGCTTCTTTGCACCAAGCTTATCCTGCATGTCTTAATTCATCTTTCTCACTCATGGGGTACGAAGAGCAGCTACATTTATCCTTTCAAAGAGCCAAATCTTGGCTGCTTTTTTTTAGTATCCAGGGACTGTGTTCTAAATCAGCATAAAAAAGACATTTGTCCTGCGTTTTCTCTGTTGAATCTGAAATGGTACTGTAACAGAGTAGCTTAGGAGTAAAGAGTTAAGGAATGCTGCGCATTCCTTGACTAGTGGGAAAACCATAGCTGGTGAACGTGTGTGCACGAATGAAGAAGTGTATCTAGGCTGGGACACACGTCACTTGGGGGCCAGCTAGCAAGAAAGTAGGAACATGTAAACATCGGGATTTGAGCCTACCATCATTGTGCTGTAGTTGAACGATTCGACTAATAAAGAATGTTCTAAACAACGGAGTCTTGTGTGCTGTACGATCACGTGCCTACTAACCTGTGTGTAACACCTCTACACTATAATACAGGTTGATTTGGTGCCGTGACCAGGATTCGAACCTGGGTTGTCGCGGAGAGAGCTACCGCCATGGAATATTGTTGTGTCTGGGCGTCTGGAGAAGGAAGTTTTTAAATAAATAATAATAAGAAACGCAACAGCTGAAAGCCCGCCCAGGGGTAGTTGTTGTGGGTTCTCAGTGTAATTCTGTTTAAAAAGGAGATCGATTTCTCAGGACAGCTCAGAAGGTTTGATTGATAAACTTATTTTTTTGAAAGACTGATGTTTTTATCTGATAAATAGTATGAAATAATTTGAGCACTGACCAACGCTAATGGTATATTGAGATCAAGTAATGCCGGTTTGCATCAAAAATTAGTACAAAAGCTGATAAGAATGAACTCGCTGATTACATGGTATAACAACTTGTGAAATCTTGAGGTACCAGAAATGATTTAATTTCAACAGAACGATAACCTGCTCCAAATAAAACTCCAAGTAAAACAAAGAATGGTGAAAATTATGAGTTTTAGCCCATTGGACTGTTGAAGGTGAAGTCAAGGTTATGTTGCAAATTCCATAATTATTGAGTCGAGATCCTCAATATTCTCTACAGTTACTTCACTTAAATGAAAGCATTGATGAAAATTATCTCAAGTCAAAATTTGGTATACTCAATTTAAACCGACAGTTGTTGAAATGCCACGTAACAAATAAGAGAGTGGACAGCGTCAGGTTTAAATCCAATTGTTGTTGACGGGATCATTTTTACGCTGAAACGTATGAAAATGCCAGATTGCTGTTGGGAAGTAATTTTTGCTGAAACCATGAGCAGTTGTCGGTTGCGTGAAGGTGTCCTTGCTTGACGGAAATTAAAGTCCAACGCATACAGTTAATCGAGCAAATAATCAAGCAGTCTTATAGCGAGCGTTATATCGAGCACAATCAACGTCGGGAAAATAACTGGAAAGAACTGACTTCGACTTCGATTGAATTAACAAATCCAGAGGCTCTTCTTTGTGCTGCTCCTTTCAACGGTGTCGATTAGAGTCCTTTTTTTGTGGTGTTGGTATTTCGGCATCAGGATTTCATTTAACTTCTTTTATTAGGATTCGGGATTGCAACAGAAAATTTTCTTCGTCAGGATCTTCGATTGGAGTCTTTAGTTAGTATAGTTAGATAATATTAGAGTAATTAATTGAACAGATTATGTATTGTTGCTGAATTTGAAATTAATATTGTTTGAAATATTTGTATATTGCTTGATAATTTCCAGTACAGATTCTAGAATGCAACCCCAAGATTTTTCACAGGTACTGACTGGAGTTAGGGGGGCAATAGCAAGGTTGGATGCAGTATTAAGACAACGTAGTCGAGGTTTCCAATCGAATGGCCAGTATGATACCATTACGCCAAGGCCACATCAAAGCTCAACCTGCTTTAGAAAACAACCGCTTTATAACAACGACAGAAACTGTCACAGATGGAATGTAAACGACGTGACGAGAACACGAAGGTATGAAGAGAGACAACATGGCAAGCCAGAGGACAATAGTTGGCAGAGACAGAATTTTTATAAGAAAAAATTGAACTGGCCATCTAATAGTGAGGAGCAGAAAACATTACGAAATCAATGGTTTGAAATCAGAAGATTGAGATATGCACTCGCAAAGTCAAACAAAGGAGAAAATCAGCATCAGACTAATAGAACCTTAGCTGATGATCGACAGGTATTTTCAATTTTTAGGGGTAGACAGGAAAGAGAGACACAGACGCAGATGATTGAAGTGGTAGAACGGAACACACAGACACAAGTTGATATAGTAGGAAAGAAAACCCAGATACAACCAAACAACAAGATAACGAAGGGAAGTCAAACCGAGTTGGTAGAAACTCAATCAAAGCCAACTGACTTGAAAGTGACGAAGAGAAACACCGTTGCATTAAAGAGAGACACAGGTACAGAAGTTAGACAACCCAAGACAGAAGACAGCAGAAAGAAAATTAGAAAGAGTGTTAGGGTTAGAAATGAAAAAACTTTGCTCATGTATAATCATAGATGTGGAACCGAGGAATCTTATGAATCAGAATCTTCAGACCTCACAGATTTTGGTATAGAATGTACACCAGACAGAGATTTAAAAGGAATGAATAGGAACGATCCTGACTCGAAGCGAGATGTTTCCTCGTGCGGTATGGTTAGTGGTAGACAAGCAGGCAAATTTTTAGTTAGTGACTCTTCGGAACAAGATAACAGTATATATGGCAGAAAAGTAGCAAAAGCCAGGAGACGAATTCCAAGGATGGGAGCAATTGATACTTTTAAAAAGAAAGATGTTTATTTATTGGAAAGTGGAACACAAAAACAACAAAAGGCTGAAGCAGCGTTGCACAAAACTAGAAGTCTCATGAAGGCATTAAGACCATGGTTATATGGAAATAACAAATACGTGCAGGTTTGAATATTTTGTAACTGAGCTTGGAATAATTCAGATTCGATGAGAGTTGTAAGGGCCCAGTGTCATATACTATTAAGAATCAAATTTCAGGGCATGTTGCACGTTCACATGTAGAGCACTTAAGGCGGGATAATGAGGAAAGGGATGCAGAGAATAGTAATAATAATTATTGTTCAGAAGAAATATTGTCAGGTGGACAGATTGTCAGACAATCGGTATATCCTATACCTATAGAGAATGGGAAACAAGTGACAACAGCATCTACTACAGCTGAACAAGAAGAAACGGTACCAAAAACAGTCATGACAGAGGAAAATAACATGTATGACGTGAAGTATTAGTGAAGAATGTATTAGTGAAGAATCAGTCAAGGAAAATATAGAACCACCATTTATGAATACAAGACAGGCAGAAAAAAGAAAGTTGGATAGACAGAAAGAAAAAGAAATTAAGAGGCAAAGGAAACTTAGAGTGAATTCTTCAAGTGGTGAAGATATGCCACTATTTGAAAATTTGTTGAGACGGCAAGACAGGAAAATTAGATTGGATTTAGAAAGGAAGAAATTAGCGGTTGCTAGTAATGGTTATACAGATGGGGAACAAGAGATGGATGAAAAGTCAGAAACTGATGAAGAAGCTGATATGAAAGATGTTAGCTCTCCTCGGGAGGATAGCGACATTGATGTAGATATTGCACTTATCGAAAAAAATTTGAAGTTATTAAGAAAATGGAGAAAAGGTAGATAAATAGCGTGGTAGAATATTCTGCAGATGGCAGATAGAAGAAGAAGTTAGACACGATATTTTTGTGTTTACAAAGAAGGTAGTTGGTAAATAACTTAAGCAAGAGTTGTTGGGAGGAATACACATAAGACTTATTAGTATATGTTTTATGATCAGGTTGGTTTTTAAGTTATATACGTTTAATTTGATTAATGTGTGGGGATAAAAATGATGTCAAAGAATGAGGGGATTGATATGGTTTAGTCAATTGTTTGAACTTCAATTGCGCTTTATGAAATGAATAAGTTAACTTAGCTGCTTATGTTTACAAAACTTTGGTTTTATGGAGTTAACCTGAGTGTGTTTAAATGATTATTAGTTTGACGTTCAGTTGGAAGAAATATGAAGTCTTGTTTTTTTTTTGGAAACAAATGACTTAAAGTAGTTGAGTCGTTCGCAATGTAAATGATTGGATTAAAAATAGGAGCTGGGTTGAACAGCGTTTAATGGGAGAATATGGGGGGAATGCCAGTTTGAGTTTTGGCATTTAAATAAATAGATATTGGAAGAAGAAGACTGTACTTAACAGTGTATATAATTTGGAGTTTTTTTTTTTGAACTTGACGAGGTGAAAAATACAAAAGCTGGTAGTTTTAGATTAACATATTTTTTTGATAATAACAATTATTATTGACGGAAACTGAAGATAAATTTTGAAACTTTATTTTTATAAAGTTTTGAGAATGTATGGGAAGAGAAAGGTGATTACTTCTTACTTTCTTACTTTTTCCTTACTTTTATTATTTTTAGGTGCGCACCTACCAAATCTAACTACCCAATCTAACTATTTTTTCTGTCTATCCTAGAATAGTGAGAATGTGAGAATGTGAATAAGGGAGAATTAAAGGATAAGGGGAATATCTTCAGTTTTGTCAATCATAATTTAGATGGTTAAATTTTAAAAGCGGTTCGCTTATGGAGAGTTTTGTAGAGAGTTTTCTGGAGAACTTTATAACGAGTTTTGTAGAGAGTTTCGGTATTATTGTCTCTGGTTAGCAATTGGCTATGATGAGATAGGGGAATGAGAATTGAGTTAAGAATTATATGGAATTGTTGTTATTGTATAGAGATGTAGAGTTAAGGGGGTTAAGAGTTGGGGTTGAGATTTTTTCAGGGAAAAATTCTCCTTGAAGAAGGGGAGGTATTGTAACAGAGTAGCTTAGGAGTAAAGAGTTAAGGAATGCTGCGCATTCCTTGACTAGTGGGAAAACCATAGCTGGTGAACGTGTGTGCACGAATGAAGAAGTGTATCTAGGCTGGGACACACGTCACTTGGGGGCCAGCTAGCACGAAAGTAGGAACATGTAAACATCGGGATTTGAGCCTACCATCATTGTGCTGTAGTTGAACGATTCGACTAATAAAGAATGTTCTAAACAACGGAGTCTTGTGTGCTGTACGATCACGTGCCTACTAACCTGTGTGTAACACCTCTACACTATAATAGTACTTAGTCAATTTCTGACAAGCAGTTTCCCCTAGGCAAATTCTGACAAAGTTAAGGGATCTCAACCAGCACCCAGGACTAACCACCAGAAGGAAAACATATGATTCTTGACAACTTTACATACAGTTGCTTAATGAAGATCCGGTATCACCTGTAGCACATGATGCTCCCTACGGGACTAATTCCATATAACGTCGTTATCGTCATCAATTTTGTTTCAAGCAATATTATCTTGTTAAAGTACAGCGGTGGTTTCCAGTTGCCTTCTGCCGGTTTGTGTATGGTTGACTCCACTAGACTTTGTCTAAAAAGACAGACCTTGTAAGACAGCAGGCAGGGAGAGGCTATATATGACGCCTTGTACTCGCCGATGGCACGTCATGTAGTTTTGAAGTATTTTATAGAGATAGCTGTCCCACCAACTAACTCTCCTCCTCTCAGTGACCATCGCCTGTGTTGAAGTATTTTATAGACATAGCTGTCCCACCAACTAACTCTCCTCCTCTCAGTGACCATCGCCTGTGTTGAAGTATTTTATAGAGATAGCTGTCCCACCAACTAACTCGCCTCCTCTCAGTGACCATCGCCTGTGTTGATCCACAGCACCTTATTCAACATATTCACAGCACATACCTAGAAAGTATAGAAAGCCCACTCCACCATACGTCACCAAAGTAATAGGACAGATTCCTAACAAATCTATCTATCAATGCCTAAACTCTAACTTTTGGTATAATAGACAGACAGACAGGCAGACTGACAGACCGACCGACCAACCAACCGACCGACCGACCGACCGACCGACCGACAGACAGACAGACAGACAGACAGACAGACAGACAGACAGACAGACAGACAGACCGACCGACCGACCGACCGACAGGCAGACAGACAGACAGACAGACAGATAGACAGACAGACAGACAGATGATGCTTTAGTGGAAAGTTCCCTTTAGGGCATGCATTCTTATTACAAACAATTATCATAACAGTATGACAATTAATTGTAAACTCCTAAGTTTTTGATTAACTCAGGCATCACTTGCCGTACTGGCACCCTGGACCAAAGTAACCCTTTTCGCATTCCTTTCTGGGTCCGCAGTCCCCTTCAGCATTGCATGACGATCTGTATTGGCAGTGACATCTAAACATACAGTCGACCCCGAACCATCCGCCTGGACAGGACAGTGGGTGTTCTGCAAGTATAATTTCAGCAATTAAGCTTCCCAATCAGTGAATCTCTTTAAAATTGTTATTCAAGTTAATTTTTTTCTTCAGCATTCCCGAGCAATTCAGGATGTATTCTGCTAATCAAGTATGCTTCCACACCTTTGTATCTTCAACAATACCATTCTGGTCGACGACATTCATGTCTTCCAGATATACCCCCCACACCTTCTTTCCATCTTCTTCATTGTCCATTCTTCTTTGCCCTGTATCACATATGTGTTCAGCGCGTCTGTTTTGTGTCTCTATATGCGTCATTTTGTACCTCTCTTGGGGTGAGGTCCTGAGATGATTAGTGTAGCGCTGGTAGGAGGTGTGACTTGTGATTCAATGAGCAACAGGCGACGTGGTAAGTGCACATCGTCCCACGATAACCTCCGTTATATGTACGTTTTTCATGCCGGAATGCCATTGCAGGACATGCTATTAAGCAAGCACGTTTGAGTGGATTTTCTGGCATTGCCACTTGTGTAAACACACTATGTGGTTCTTCATATATTTGCCATTTTGTAGACAGTGTGGACAGTGGTCAGTAGTCACACATTTTTTTTAAAATTCGCATATCCTTTACAGGACATCGCTGTCAACAGCAGCATCTGTCAGCTGTCTGTTGATCTCTTGGCAAGATTACGCTCAGTAGTTTGCCATATCTTTCTGAGCGGCCCGCTCAGTTAACCCGCAAATCACCAGCGGGGGACCAACCGCTTCCAGCTCTCGCCCGCTTCGAGACTCTGCGTGATAAACGGAATTACGGAGAAAGTGTTGTAACCTCTCGGCCAGAGAGACCGGCAGAAGTCACACTAGTAGTGGTATTTGCCTTATTTGAACTTTCGGACTTGTCTAAGTCCAGTTACTCGTGTTATCTCCGCTACCTAACACGTCGCTGCCTCTTGATGAAATTGGGTCCACCACATGAGTCTTTGGCAGCATCCTCTTATTTGGCTGCGTGCCACTGTCATGATGGCCTCCGGAGTGGCACAGCAAGGACGACCGACTGCCGACCAGGTGATCATCAGTTCCAACCTCCTTCGAGGTGGGACACGTTGTCTGTTGTTTAGATTGACATTGTCTCCCAAATCAACACAGCCTGAACTGTGCAATAGCCACATTTTTAGGAAGTAAACGATGCCAACATTGACCATATTACCTATTGGTCTACAAAGATAAATGAGTCGAGCATCATTGACTGGGTACTCCTCGGGCGTGGAAAAGGATCATTAACTTACTGTATTCGTAAGCAGGCACGGCTGCTAAAGTGATTTCTGGGAACAGTAGGCATGTCGTTATAATCACCATTTGTTTATGTGTGAGAGGGAACTGTATCATGTGTCCATGTGAAACGCACCTCACAAAGAGTCTTTGTTGATCGCTACATGCACATTGCAGAATGCATATAAATGCATTGCTACTTAGATCAGATTACCAATGAGAGACTGATCACCAATCCAGTGTCGTGTAGTTACTACGGTATAGACTCCGTCAGACCAACATGGCTACAGTAAAATTAGACCAATATCTCTTATGTAGCTCTATACAGCTCTGAGGCACCCGCTCTAACTATAACAGAATGGACCATCTGTGGTTACCTTCTGTTAGTGTGAACACGAGCGGGACAAAAGAGAGATGAGCACACATTATTAAAGGGCTTTAAAGGGTTTCAAATGGCCGTCGTTCGCAACTGCGAGCGCTATCAAGCAAGTCACCTGAACAAGTCAAGCAGCCTGATATGGGGGAAAATGGAACTTAGCAAGACACGTGGAAACCAAGATGTGCAGCGGGGGGGGGGGGGGGGGCGACAAGAAAACGATCGGAGAGAATCTACCCACGAGCTGCAGCAAACAACAAGAACCTCAAGCAAACTCTAACGAAGCTACGACGAGGAAGGACGACGACAACCCACCACAAACAAGAGCCAAATCTACCGAGAAGCACATAGAGGAGATAACCAACACGAATGACACGAAACGAAGACACCAGAGTCAAAAACACCGACTTACCGACAAGCAAGTGGGTTGTCAAGCGTATCCAAGTGGAGCTATCAGACGAAGAAATTCTGAAGCAGCTACGGGAAGAGAATTTTCACATCCGATTCTTGAAGGCGGAGCGGCTCCTCGCCTACTCCAAGATACCTACAATCTTGGCAGTGGTGAGGACGGAGGGCAGCCACATGCCGACCACAGTTTCAACCAACAAGAAAATACAACAGCCAGAGAGATTCATCCCAAAAGTCAATCAATGTTCCAGATGCCAGAGGGCCGCCCAGAACAGAGCAGCATGTCGCAGTAAAACGGAAATCTGCCGGTACTGCGCGATCACCACGCCTTCAAGGAGTGTCCGCTGGCCAGGCTTGACACGAAATTTCAAGCACCCAACAACAAAAGAAAGTACGCCAACTATCTGGGCAAGCATGGAATAAGATACTTAGGCTTTCCGTACCTTCAAAGACACAGAGACATCTTAATGTTCGCCATCAACACAAAGACACCATATAAGGATGCAATGCGGCGGTGCGATACAACAGTGGGTATATCACAAACTGAAAGAGATCAACTGCAAAACCAGATAGGCGAGTTGAAGAAGCAAGTCAAGGCACTTAAGACGCCGACTCCGATCAGCGACGATGAGAAACTGCTGGCTGAAATTAAAGAGATCCATCAAAACATCAAGCAAGAAGTGGAACATATGGCACTGATAAAGAAGGAGAACGAAGAAATCCTACAAACCATTAAACAAGAGCGAGAACTACAGAAAGCTGAAATGGAACTTTTCCAAAACAAACCAACAGAAGCCATAAAGAAACCACAGAGAAACCGCAAGATGAAAACCAAGAGACCGAACTTGAACCGCAAGCTAAAGTCAGCAGCCCAACCACGACGCCTAAGACATCAAAGGGGGAAAAGAAGAAAAAGATAAGCACCCAGAGGACGGCATGGTGAGGCCCCCGGGATCTACCTTGGAGGAGTTGCTAGAATCGGTAAGGGAGCAGGCAATTGAAGAGGAACTCGCGAACAAGGAATTCATAATCCGCTTGGAAGAAAAAGAAAAGAAGAAGCCCAAGAAACTCAGAGAGCAACCGATACAATACCCAGATAGAATCTATGACTGTGAGACCGGATTCAGGTACTGTATAGATGACGGAGAGATCATCCCGTGGCTGTCCACGGAGGAAGACTGCGAAAGAAAACATAAACTCTTTATCGAAAATGAAAACAGGCGCAAGAAGGAGGAAAATAACAACACCGAAAAGCTCCTACGAACAATACACACACAAAAATTAGGCAAAAAGACCAAATAAACAATTCTTATAAGGACTGCACCCAGTCAAGCCAGACGAGCCAGGAGCCAGCACCACCAAAGAAAACCACAAGATGAGACGGGCACAAAGGATAGCCGCCGACCAACCCCTCAGCTGAGGTCACAGACACAAACGCTTATGCAACCGGCCATAGGGATGACTACTCGAAGAGCGCACAAGTTAAGAAACAGAGCTAAAAACCCACAAAAACCATGGCTCTCAACAATAACCATCGCTGAGGAAGCAGGTTAGGCGAGACCTATTTCGGAATTTTTTTTCGAAAATTGGAATTGGAATTGGAATTCAGAGCATTGCAGAGCAGCCTGCCGAAAGCGTCGCACAAAACACACATTCTGCAACTTCAGAGATGACCCCCAGACGTCTACAAGAAAATTGCACTCGTCAAACCGACGACGTAACCCGGTATCGAACCCATACATTTCGGAGCGCGAGGCAAGCCGGGTACCCAGTTCACAATGAAGACTTAGGGATATTATAATTAATGTTGCATGTCCTTTGCAGAAGGCAGCATTCAAGTCTGACTCCAGGTTGATGTACCAGGCAAGTTTAAATTCACTTTGCCACTACTTTCTTAGCGTAGCAATCAAATCTAACTCTATGTTGATTGAACAGGCAAGTTTACATTCAGTTTGCCACTACTTTCTGTACTTAGCAATCAAGTCTAACTTCAGGTTGATTGACCAGGCAATTTTACATGCAGCTTGCAACTACTTTATAGACAAGAGGTCGACGTTGGTGTCCAACCGACCGGTGTAGGGAATGAATGAACTACTCCGCAGTCCATTCACCGGAAGTGCAAGCGTATTAAACCCCGCTACAACGCTGCCAGATTTAGAGGACATCCACATGAAGGCAACTCGAGGACATCTCAAAGACAGCTAGCTATATTACACAGCCGCATAAACTTGGAGCTGGTAGAGCTACACAATCCACAAGTCAATATCAGAAATCAGATGGTAGGAGCAGTCTCTGGGCTGACTAACCCTCACGATGATAATGATTATGATAGTGATGCTAATTATTATTTTCTCAGTATGCCACAGTGAATTGTAAATAGTACTGGTGCAACTGTATCATTATTTACAGACGATATTAGAATGCTATATACCACTTCCAGCGATGTATGTTGTCACGACATACACTGACAGAATGATGCACACTTGGAGCCAGGAAGTAAACATTGTAGGGGTATGTCGTTTCACTGGCGATACGTGTACACGTGACCAGTTTCCTGTATACAAACCGATAGTGTATTAATAATAGATATACACTAAAGTAGATTACAAGAGTTTGTTACGTGGTTGCTTTCTCTCTCTCTCTCTCTCTCTCTCTCTCTCTCTCTCTCTCTCTCTCTCTCTCTCTCTCTCTCTCTCTCTCGATCTCTATCTATCTATCTATCTATCTATCTATCTATCTATCTATCTATCTATCTATCTATCTATCTATCTATCTATCTATCTATCTCTCTATCTCTTTCTCTGTCTCTCTTCCATTTCCTTTCTCACTATTTTTCTAGCTATTTTGTTTCTCTTTCTTTATCTCTCTCTCTCTCTCTCTCTCTCTCTCTCTCTCTCTCTCTCTCTCTCTCTCTCTCTCTCTCTCTATCTCTCTCTCTCTCTCTCTCTCTCTCTCTCTCTCTCTCAAACGTTTAAATATATTACACATTCCGAAGCCTAGAATTGATTTATACAAAACAAGCTTAACGTACTCTGCAGCTGAGCTGTGGAACAATCTTCCACAAGAAATCAAAGACATCACCAATCCCTATTCATATAATCGAAAATTATTCGAACACATCTCAGTACGGATTACCTTCCCCCTCAATAATAGAAATAATAATAATAACACAGCCAGTCCCCTTTTGGTAGGCCAGTATAGTCCACATAGCTAATAGCAAGTGTCACACCATTATCTAATAATACTGAGTCGTGTAGTTTTGATGTTCGCATTTTGCCCATGCCTTTATAATGCATATCATTTATATTGTTGCTGCTCTCTGTTAGCCTTGAATTATGTGTTAATTAAATAATGTATGAAAGAGAGTGATAGAAGGGCTGAATATTATACGGGCCTGCGTGCCCAATTCTTAACCCTTTGAAAATAATGTTTGTTCGTTCGTTCTCTCTATCTCTACATTCCCCCCACCCCTCTCTCTCTCTCTCTCTCTCTCTCTCTCTCTCTCTCTCTCTCTCTCTCTCTCTGTCTCTGTTTCTCTTTTCCTGTCTCTTCCGGCTCTGTAGGTAAGGTGTTACCGAAGCAATTCGCATTCCCGCATACTGCGTTTAAAACCCCAGCTACGGACGATTTGGCAGCATACCGCCAGGAGTTGGTTTTCATACAATGGTATGAGTGCCGGTCGTTCAGAAAGCAATGGCAAACTACTGAACGTAAACATGTCGATAAATCACAAACAACCAAAAAAGTTTGGGTTTACTGCAACGTCCTGTAAAGGAACTAAGTTTCTCTATCGGAAAAGTTTCATTTTGACACCATCACTTTACAATGTGTGTTACTTGTGTTTTTGTCCAAAGTAAATATAACATTCATGACAGATAATTGTGTACGGAAGTTGAATGATAAGAAGGGTCGCATCTAAGACTGGCCAGCGTGCCTACATTTTTAACCCTTTGAAAACCACGTCCGTTTATTAGATTTGTTCGTTCGTTAGTACTCTCTGTCTCTCTTTCTCTCTCTCTCTCTCTCTCTCTCTCTCTCTCTCTCTCTCTCTCTCTCTCTCTCTCTCTCGCTCACACACACACACTTTCTCTTTCTTTCTTTGGAACGCAATATTTCTTGGTCGTCTCTGCTATTACTATTTGTCATATATCTCCCATTTAGTGTTATGATTACCTCTAAATTTAATAAATTCATGAGTTGGTTGTGCATTAGCCCTTCGGTTGAAATATCGTATTATGGTATTATCTAGGGAGAATGATCACAGAAAATGGCAGACTAGACAAAGACATCTAAATCAGATGTCAAGTTATGTGAGTCCATTCAAATCGCAAGTGATAAGGGAAACATCAGAAGCATGTATGAAGGAATAAAGAAAACCTGTGGTCCAATGATCAAACCAAGTGCACCATTGAAAACCTTGACTGGAGAAATCATAACTGATAAGAAACAGCAAATGGACAGATGGGTAGAGCACTATTTGGAGCTTTACTCAAGTGAGACCAAACTAGCGGATGATGCACTCAACGCCATAGACTCTTCGCCACCTGGACACACTTCCCACCATAAAAGAAGTTAAGTGTGCTATAAATGAACTTGCATCTGGTAAGGCTCCAGGTAAGGAGGTAAGGATGAGATTCCAATTGAGGTTATCAGTAGTGGGCAAGACACACTCACTCTACAGATCCACCAGCTAATAGAGCTATGCTGGCGAAAAGGACAAGTCCATCGGGATTTCAAAGATTCAAACATCATAACACTGTACAAGAACAAAGGCGATCGGAGCGACTGCAACAACTATAGGGGTATCTCACTTCTGTGTATTAGTGGGAAAGTATTTGCCAGAATTGTTCTGCGCTGACTTCAAGTCCCTGGAGATCAAGTCTACCCCGAATCACAGTGTGGCTTTCGACAGAACCGGTCTACCATTGATATGATATTCTCATTGCTACAAATGCAAGAAAAACGCCGTGAACAGAATCAACCACTGTTTCTTGCCTTCATCGACCTTACAAAAGCATTTGATTTGGTCAGTCGTGAGTGTTTGTTCAAGGCTCTAAAGAAGATTGGCTGCCCACCAACTCTTCTATCCATTGTGGAATCGTTCCACACAATTGTACAATGATGTTTGATGGTGCAACTTCAGAAGTGTTTGAAATCAAGAGTGGAGTTAAGCAAGGTTGTGTATTAGCTCCCACCCTCTTTGGAATATACTTTTCACTTCTACTTAAATATGCCTTTCGTGATCAAGATGATTGTATATACATTCACTCACGTTCAGATGGCGGCCTCTACAATGCTCAGAGATTGAAGGCCAAAACCAAATTTAGGAGGGTACTGATCAGAGAGTTGCTTTTTGCAGATGATGCTGCAGTTACGACCAACTCTGAGGAAGAATTACAATGTCTACTATCTGCATTCTCCAATGCTTGTTCTGAATTTGGTTTAACAATTAGCAAAAAGAAGACACATATTATGTCACAATGGGGCACCATAAATATTTATTGACGACGCCGAACTAGAGATGGTAGACCATTTTACATATCTAGGATCAGTGGTAAATAGCAAATTATCCATAGATCAGGAAATCAACGTCCGGATTGGTAAGGCAACAACACCAATGAACAGGTTAAGAAAAAGAGTCTGGGAGAACAGGAAGCTTACTGCCAAAACAAAATTCCTTGTCTAGCAAACCTGTGTCCTTAGTACTCTTCTTTATGGCAGTGAAACCTGGACAGCTTTCATATGCGGTGTCTGCGAAGAATTCTTGGTATTAAGTGGCAAGACAAAATCACAAATACTGAAGTATTGGAAAGATCAGGTTGTGTGACGGTTTATTTCATGCTCAGTCTTCGTAGACTTAGATGGATAGGACATCTTAGGAGGAAGGATGGTGGTAGAATACCAAAGAATATCATTTTTGGTGAATTACAGATGGGTAAGAGATCTCAGGGTTGGCCTATACTACGATACAAAGATGTGTGTAAGCGGGACATGACTGATACAGACATTGATAATGCACATTGGGATAAAGTCGCAGCTGAACGTGTTGCATGGAGGGCAAACATCAGAAATGGAATAAAGACAAAAGAGAAAATTATTGCAGATAAGTCACACACCGAGCGTGTGAGACGTAAGATGGTGCATGATGGTGGAAATGACCACGTGTTCGCAAGCACCCACTGTGAACGAATGTTTACAGCGCAAATTGGCCTTATCAGTCACATTCGCTACCGCCATGGGTAAATGTTATTATGCCTTTTTGAAGCACAAACTATCGTCTCTCAAGACGGCAATGTGCTAATGAATGAACCAACCCTATGCCAATGTCAAACTTGGACATTATCCAAATTACACTTAGGAAAATCATAAACTGCGAGGTGAGATACTAGAGAAGAGCTGTCATCTTAACTATCCGAGACTGAATAAGAAATTACTTTATCAAACATAGGGGTATTAACTCCTGGTGCCACATACATTGCAAGACAGAAGAAGATCAAATGATTTGGCCATCTCGTTAGAATGCAACACATTCAACTAACAGCACTGACGCTATATCAAAGAAGATTTGATACGAGAGCAAGAGAATACCCGAGAATCAAATGGAATGACGAAATCAAAGATTGCACAATCACATGAGATGATACTTTTCGGTGCCACTCATTGAAAACCAGAGCATGAACTATGCCTCACCATGATACTTGTCAGCAACAGTGTAAGCTGGTGATAATGATGTTGATGGTGTTATCTGTTCGTTATTGCAGCTAATTTTCTGCGTTCCTACCAGGTTTTGTTCTATGATTGTTCTCTCTCTCTCTCTCTCTCTCTCTCTCTCTCTCTCTCTCTCTCTCTCTCTCTCTCTCTCTCTTTCTCCCTCTCTGCCCATCTCTCTGTGATTTTTATAGGCTTTCGTTTATCTCTAGTATATGTTTCCGAAATCGTTCGAGCCACACTAGACTTTGAAGAATGCACTGCCGTGGCTGATAATAATAATAATAATAATAATAATAATAATAATAATAATAATAATAATAATAATAATATCAATAAATCAGTTGTATATCCTTCACGGGACGTCGCAGTGAACTGTAACTTTGTTGTCCGTTTGTAATGCTTTGGCAAGTTTGCGTTCAGTAATTTGCCATTGTTTTCTGATCTACCGAGACTCATACCATTGATTGAAAACCAACGCAAGGCCGTATGCTTCCAAACCGCCCACAGGAGTGCTTCGAGTGCAGCATGCGAGATTACGAAATGCCTTCCTAAACCCTTCGCCAGAGCAATTAATATCTGGTAGAAACACAAGTGTAATACTGAGTACTAAAATGCGAATAGGAAGAAAGACGAAAGACAAAGAAACACAGTTAACAGCCGTTCTCCGTGGCTTAAAGCGCTTGCGAACGCGATTACCACGGTTTCGAAACCATGCGGCGACCGATTTGGCAGCAGACCGTGTCACACTGGGGATTTATTGTTTTGGTATGGGAGCCGGTCGTCCAGAAAGCAATGGCAAATTATTGAACGTAAACACTTGCCAAGACATCAAAAACAGCAGTAAAATGCTGGTGTTGACAGCGATGTCCTGTAAATAGGATATAGCAACAACAAAAAAAGAAACACACACACACACCAAAACAAATAAACACATAAACAGAAAATAAACATCATCATCATCATGTGCGATGCCGTTAAGCGTAGGGAGTGTAATGTTGTGCCATCTTACAAGACCATTATGGTCGTGGATGAGCTTAGTGTTCTCATCTCGACCATACCACGTGACCAGGCCACCAATGTATTTACTCCTCTGTCTCCCCCTTGTTTTCTTCCCCTCAACACGCCTCAAAAGAGGATGCTCCTGGTGAGCTGAGGCTGAAGACGCTTGGCAGGGCTGATATAATCAATGTAGTACGGGGACCTGACTGGCCGATGTTGACGATACTCCTGGACTAGCTCCACTTCACGAACTGGGACTAAGCACGCATGAAGTGTCCATTACAGTGTCCTCGTTTTGACATAACATACATTAACCTTAATCATCATTGGATCTTTTCTCCGGGGCATGTCGGTGTGCTGGGAAATGAACAGGCGGACAGATTGGCTGGCTCTGCAGAACTTGGTGGAGTATTGATACATGACAAGGCAGATGTGGTTGCGGCCTTGTGGGAGCACGTGCACATCTCGGAGGAGCAAATGGATTACCATTGTCTGACAAGAATGAGAAAGCGAGGAGTGACGAGGGGATCTGGCCGACGCTCAACGCTCAGAGGAAAGGTGAGACGGACTTATAGTCAGATTGCTACTGGTACTATTAGTGTTGGAACTCTTCGCTGGCTACTGAGGATGGGGACGGAGCACTTATGGGAATGCCCCGAATGCTGTGATGTCGATTACTAAATCAATCAATCAATCAATCATGACTGATTAATTTATACAGGCATACAAGAATCAAAATCATACCATTCCAGATAATCCCCTGTAATCTAGCGTGGCGTGGATAACACATTACTTACCCCTGATAAAATATTGACATTTACATGGGCACTTTCGGAATCATTCATGTCAAAGATGTCCATTGTGTTTGCAAATATTTACTAAATAGTGCAAAGATGTGTTTTTCTTACCACGCACACGAAAGTTATATTACGTTTAGCATTTTTGTTATAGAGTAGAGAGATAAAAGACGTCATCAGAAGTTGTCGACATTTGGCATTTTTTAAGAAATTCAAGATTACCTATGGACAAGGGAAAGGTTCTCCAGCGCCTCTTGGACCAGGTGAAGAAGGCGGGGGAACAGACTGAGAACCCGTAAGTGGAAATAATGATATTGCAGGGGATTGGCAGAAGTTCAGGAAGATTATCAAAGTGGAGAGAGAAGACGAGGAGTACTTGCAATAAGATAATTATAGTATGACTCTTCGCTGGTTGTTGAACGAGAGGACGGAGCGCGTATGGAATGCCCTAAGTGCATTGATGTTGGTTCTTAGTTCAACTCAACTCAACTCAGAAATGCATAACAATAGTTTCCCTTTGACAATTTAAACACATAAGCTGCATACGATGTATTGCAAAGTTCCTTGACTGACAATGTAAACACATAAGCTGCATACGATGTATTGCAAAGTTCCTTGACTGACAATGTAAACACATAAGCTGCATACGATGTATTGCAAAGTTCCTTGACTGACAATTTAAACACATAAGCTGCATACGATGTATTGCAAAGTTCCTTGACTGACAATTTAAACACATAAGCTGCATACGATGTATTGCAAAGTTCCTTGACTGACAATTTAAACACATAAGCTGCATACGATGTATTGCAAAGTTCCTTGACTGACAAGAGATCGTTCACTATAGGTTGTGACTTCCGTGTTTACGTTGGCAATGTATTGAACAATGGAAATAACAAACATACGGTATGTAAGGTTAACTGATTCAGCGCCCAAGGATAATATATCGCCAAATGTCACCTACCTTTTGGACAGAAGGAAGATATATCACCTTACCAGGGTCATCGTGTTATTTGTTGTTTTCTGTGTGTTTTTGTTTAGTAGTATTATAATGCCGGCTTCGTGGCTTAGAGGTTATGACTTTTCTCCGTAATCTCGTATACTCTCGTAGGTAACGTGATGACGGTGAGAATCAGCAGTGGTTCGAATTGCATCGGTAACTTACGGGGTATGTGAGCCGGCCGCTCAGAAAGCAATGGCAAACTACTGAGCGTAATCTTGCCAAGAAATCAACATACAGCTGAAAGATGCTGATGTTGACAGCGATGTCCTGTAAAGGACATGCAAAAAAAAAAGTATTTTAATACATGTCTCGGCATCCCACCGGTATGTTACACATTTTCAACAGACTTTTAACTGACAAAGGAGTTACGGACGCAGTTCATAATTCCGCATACCGCGGTCGAAACACAGCTACGACCGATTTGGCAGCAGACCGTCTTGCTTTGTTTATTTTTTTTTTAAACGAAATTGTATGGGTGCCCGTCGTTCGTAAAGCAATGGTAAACTACTGAACGTAAACTTGCCAAGAAATCACGAACAGCCAAAGATGCTATGGTTGACTGCGACGTCATGTAAACAGATATGCAACTAATGTTAATACACATCTATACTCAGTTAACGGAAATGTACATTATAATACATGCCATTACACAGTGTTATGTTTAGTCCAAACCTAGTGTTTGTTTGGTACTGAATCAATTTAGCGAAGACACAAGCGGGACATGAGGTGTGCACAACTCACGTGACAGCAAGTGCATTCATGTACGTGTGCTTGCTGTTTCTCGAGATTGTAACAAACCATTATGGAAGAAAATAATAATATACACTCGATCTGGGCGGTGTCAAAGGTAGACGCGCGAACAAAATCATTGAACGATCAGGATACATCCCAGTAGAACATACCTGCACGGGTCAAACACAAACTGAAGGTCATGCACTACGACGAGCGGTCATTGTAGTAAATTGGACAAAAATGTTGACCTCTCGTCGTTGTCTTGTGAGACGTAAATTACACATACCTCTGAAGTCCGAGTTGGTTCGCCTGATGTCGAGGGGCACGGGTAATAGGGACAGCTAATCCACACTAAAAAAAAAACAATCCATGTGCATTAGTAGAAGTAGTAACGCGTGTATGGACTCCGCTTGGGTTAAAAGCGGGCGAGCGCCAAAATCAAATAAAACAAATCCTGTGATACGAGGGCGAGTCAATAAGTAAATCACACAGTTCTGTGGGATCGCAGGTAAATGTAGTTGGTGTTTTCTACAGGGTCATTAGGTGACAGCACCATCGAACTTTATATTACCGTTCGTCAGGTGGCGCTAAGTGTCTCATGCACATGCGCAGTGCCTTAAAAAATGGCTACTGTACTTACGGAGTGTACAACCAAAGAGCAACGTGCTGTTGTGCTTCTTTTGTGGTCAAAATGACTGCCTGCAAAGGACATTCATAAGGACATGCTTCCTGGTTATTCTGACAAATGTTTGTCCCGTAATGCGGTGCATAGCTGGGTAGAAATATTATCTCAAGGACGCGAATGACGCCGAAGTTGAATATGAAATGAAAACGTGGTTTAGAAAATCGAGCACGCAGGTTGATGCAGCCGGTTTGGGAGGACTGATAAATCGATCGGATAAGTGCATCCATGTTGGTGGAAATTATGTTGAGAAATAGTTACAATGTATGTGCAACAATAAACTGGTTTCAGGTTGTTATCATAATTAGTTATTTTTCTACAACTATTTGTGTCATACTTATTGGCTTCTCCTCGTAAATAGCATGTTTCTTGGCTTGCAGGTATTCTATCTTTGGTCTATGTCGGTTCTTCGCACATGTCAGTACAGCACTCGAAGGGTGCACTGTACCATTAGATTAGATTAATGTTCAGCCTACACCGAATTGAGGGACAACAGATAGAGCATCACTGCAGGGAGTGACCAGAGTCTCTGTGCGACACTCACGATTGCGAGCAAAGACCAGTTACATTAGCATTAAGACTCTTCACTGGCTGTTGAATATGATGGCAGAGCACGTATGGGAATTCCCGTGTCCTATGGTGTCAGTTCTTAGCTCAGCTGACCTCTGAAACCTCACTATAAATGATAGAAATGTGAATAGAGAAGGCAGCCCGAAGCACCTGGGAATCACTTTTGATAGAAGTTTGTCCTCTAGGGATCATGTTCAAGTGATCTTTACAAAGTGTCAGAAGCGTCTCAATGCACTGAATTGTAAGGTGGCAAGGGACATAGAGCAGAAGACGATATTCACACTTTTTCAGCACTTGCCCATATCAGTGGTAGAGTATGGGCTAGGATTGCTCACTGTCTCCAAGAGCCAGCTAGCCAAACTAGAGATCACACAGAATGAAGCCATGAGGGTTATCCTGGGTGTACAAGGGATACCTCCTACATGATTTCCTGGATTCAGTCAAGGGCCACAGGCTGTTAACAGGAAGATCATGGATGGCTCAGGCAGAAGTGTGCACACTTGAGAAAATTGGCAGAGGCAAGGCTTGGTTCAGAGTGCCATTAGAAATTCAGACTTGTTTTTGGTTATATTCACATTGGGAGTAAATATAGTGTGGGGCCAGTAGGCATTACGGAAGTAGACATTCAGCTATTAATTCAGGACTAATTTCGTTCTGACGATGCGATTATCTATACCGATGGCTCCGTGTTAGGAGGCAACAAATGCCCGGCGATTTATAGCAAAAACCAATGGCCAATGTTTAGTGAAGGAGAGCTTGTTGTTTGATACCACAACCTCAAGTTTGAGAATAGGGGTGGAGGCGGTTACTGTAGCTTTCCACTTGTTGGAGAAGAAACTGTATAAGCTTGGTGTGATTGCGGTAGACTCACAAAGCAGGCTAACAAAAGTGAAGACTAACATGCTTCGTGCTGAATTGTATGCATTAATTCAGAGATCGCGGGTTGTGATCATTCGATGGATATGTTCTCCAGGACACGCTGGTGTAGTTAGAACTAGCGAACAGATTGGCTGGTGCTGCATCATTGAAGTGTGATTTGATTCATGATGAGCCTGATGTGGTGAAGGCCCTCTCGGAGCGCGTGAATAATGCGGAAAAACAGATAGACTATCATGGTCTTGAGAGAATGCGGCAGCAAGGGGTGGTCAGAGGTTCTGGGTAAGCAGGGGTAAAGCAGGGGTAAAGCAAGACGGTATATAATCAGATTGTAACGGGCTCCATTAGTATTGGAACTATCCGCTGGCTGTTGAAGATAATGACTGAGCGCTTATGGGATATCGGTTCTTGACTCAACTAAACTCAACTCAATGTTCAACCTTTGCATTCATTTATTACATGCTATGGTGGTCTCAGTTGGAATGCTAATGTTCTGATTTCGTTCCACAAACCTCCAACTGTTTCCTGGCTTCTGTGGTTGCTCTAGTCTGTGATAGGTGTTCATTACAAGCTGTTGCTTATCTTCCCAGATGCACTTCTAATGTTTCTGTAGTGTAAATCTTGTTACGTTAGGTGCATATCCTTTACCAGACGTCGCAGTCGACCCCATCATATTTGGCTGTTTGTGATTGTTTGGCAAGTTTACGTTCAGTAGTTTGCCATTGCTTTCTGAATGGACAGCACTCATACTATTGTATGGAAACCAACGCAAGACGTCTGCTTTTTTAATCGCCCGCAGCTGTGTTTCGAACGCGGTATGCAGGATTGCGAAATACATTAGTAACCCTTCGCCACAGAGAAGGTTCTGTGTAAATTGTGAACGTGAGACTATTTCTAACCCGTGTCCGGACATTTCCCACATTCTTGTATTAGCCAGTTCACCATCCTGTTCATCGGGTTTCCCCGCATTCTGCTACTATACCGGTTCGAAACATCCGTAAAGTGGTAGATGTTGTTTTCTGTAGGAAGTCCCTAACTTGCACAGTTCGCAGCAACAGCCCAGTGTCACCGCCTCACCTTTAGATATATTATTAGAGGGCTGCAACTCCAGCCCAAGGGATAGAAGCGATTCGCTCAGGACCCGAGCAATCTAGAGCCTTCTCGAAAGACTGGTCATCGAGTCCATGGTTCCGTGGACACTGACGTGGCCCGCCTATTGCGGGGTCCACGAGGAACTCGGACAGAGTTACCGCCCGTGTCGGATTGGGACACGTGGAGACCGGCAGAGGACAGACGGACTTGAGAGAGGCAACAAGGCCTGCCTGAGGGGGACTCAATAGATATTCATAGATATATATATACATAGGCTAGATAGTGTGCTAGATTGTTGTATGATAACTATGTGGTTGCTGTTAACTATCTGTGATATGTAATATAGCGCGGGCTGTTAACCCACTGCGCCAACGCAATACAATAAATGTTCTATATCATAGCGAACGGAGTTTATTGTTGCCTGTGTGAACCCGAGCTCAGATACACCTAGATAGGAGCGAGACGATGACAGGCTTTTTGGGGGCTAGTTTTCCGGTTTTGGCATAAAATGTTTTGTGAAAGAGCTATTAATTGCCATGTAAAATTACTTAATTAATCATATCAAATTGATTGTTGTACCACAAATTGTTAACTTTACAAGTTTACAAAAATTAGTAGCTATCTAGCGATAAAATAGAATTAATCTGAGTCCCTCAGCAGCGTCACAGCAGTGCCTCCGCAGTGTGCCTCATTATTGTTATTCTGTAAACTATGTTTGACATGACTGTGACATTTTTTGACTGTGACTAATGTTTTCTCACTCTACGAGCAGATTGTTCCGCGAACAGTGGCGCGTGCAACCTATGTAACCTTTCCAACAGTGACGAGAGTACAAAACAACATCGGCGAGTTCTGGGATTAAAAGCTAAGTTTCATACCATACCAATTGCAACTCTAAGCTGTACTTCTCACCTTTCATCATTGTATCATATTGATTTGTGTGCATATTCATGACCTTGTAACCAACATAACCTTGCATTTTGATTTACACATTTAATAATTAAGGGAGTTAACTAAATTTTCCACTCCCCAACAATTTTTCTAAGGGATTTAACTTTATAAACAATACCAACAATTAAAACACAAAATGTCTAGCTTAGATAAATGCATTGAGCAAGGAATAAAATTAGGTTATAAAGAAGAGAAACTGTCCGAATGGGCACAGAAAACGCACGCAGAAAACATTGCCCGTGAAGAAAGAGCGATAGAACGAGAGGAAAAACAAAGGCAAATGCAAATGCAGGCAGAAGAGAAGAAATTGCAAATGAAGGCAGAAGAAAAGAAATTGCAAATGGAGGCAGAAGAAAAGAAATTGCAAATGCAGGCAGAAGAGAAGAAATTGCAAATGCAGGCAGAAGAGAAGAAATTGCAAATTGAGGCGGAAGAAAAAAAGATGCTGTTGCAATTACAAGCTGAAGAGAAAAAACTGCAATTGCAAGCTTAAGAAAAACAGCTGGAGCTTGAGGCGGCGGCCAAACAAGCCCAATTGAATGCCGATACACAACTAAAATTAAAACAGATGGAAATTGAATCCAACGCAGAAATATCTGTTAATAAGTTAAAAAGCAAAGAAGAGGAACAAAAATATAACAAGTATAAAGGCCTCGTGAAGGCGTTCTGCTCAGGAGATTCCATCAGCGCCTACTTGGAAATTTTGAGTGTCTCATGGCCTACCATAAGATCATAAAATCAGATTTGGGCATTTATTCTAATGAGAAACTTAGCTCTTGAACCATTAAAAGTAATAGAGACAGTGCCACAGGAAATGCGAAAAGACTATGACTACTTAAAACAACGCATTCTCCAACATTTTTCTTTAGATACTGCAGGTTACCAACAACAATTTGCCAAATTATCTCCACAACCAAACCAAAGCTTTATAGATTATGTCAGTACAGTCCAAGACGTGTGTACAAAATGGATCAACTCGGCTAAAACGAACAACAGCCATGACAAACTTAAAGAGCTCATTATTATAGACAAAATAGTTAGCACCATCCCCACACCTTTCGCTAAGTTCTTAAAACAAATGGACTGTAAAAGTATTCAGGAAATCGAGTCCAAGGGGAATGCATTTTTCACAGCAAATAGGGAAATTTTTCAGCTGAACATAAGTCACAACGATACAGCAGCAGCAGTAGTGAACACCAAATACTCCAAACAAACAGAGAGTAAATTTAAGCCGCGCTCAAATGTTAGTAAAGTAGTCAAATGCCAATATTGCAGTTGTAACCATGACATTTACTCGATGTGCGATAAATCGCCTAACTATCCTCACCACCTCAAAATGATGGTGGAGAAGCAGAAAACTAAGCGCAACGCTTACCAGAGAGTGGTCAAATGCTACTTTTGCCGGAGTTTTGGCCATTATAGTCGCTACTGTGATGGACGTAAGTTATTGAAACAGGCCAATGCGGCACTAGTGGAAACGTCGTCAGACGAAGAGATTGAATCATTGAATGAGTGTGATAATCAACACGACAATGAAAGCGAGCTTGGGAATGCTGTACACATTATTAACACCATTACAGACAGTAAATGTAACACCTGTACAAAGTTACAACTTGACACAACATTACTATGTGGCCACACTATCCCTATTTCAAATGAAACAGCCAACGCTGCTTTGTCATCCACAGGCAAACTAGTTTTTTCAACAGGGTTTGTGAATAACAAAAAGTGCACATTAATTCGAGATTCCGGCGCAACGCTCTGTGGCATTAAGAAAACATTAATAGACACTAAAGACTACACAGACAAACATGTGACTTGTCGCACATTCTCAGGTACAATAGAGAAATACCCCCTTGCTCTGGTCGAAATTCGAACACCGTTCATTTCAGGACAAGTATTGTGCGCTGTCCTTGAAAATTCAGTCGCTGATATTATACTTGGGAACTTGCCCAACATACAACCATGCTCTGCAAAGAAAATAAGAGATTGGGAGCGTAAAAACGGTATTTACCACCCAAACAGCGATGCTAGAGAGAAACACCATTCATGCTTGTCTCATTCTGCCGAAGGACCAAGGGAGACAACCACTGAGGTAATTCAGAAAGAATTCACCGAGGTGTACAATGCAGGGGCGGTCGAATCTGTCAGCGATACGACCAAATTAAAACCTCGAATTGAGGATGCTACCAAGCTACCAAGTACCAAATCTGTAAATGTGCAACAAAACATACAACACACAAATGCAGTAACACGACAGACAACCCATAACACCAACACCGACCAACTACAGGAATCATTAGAAATAATAGCACCTAACTTAACCAACACTAATTTTGCAAATGAACAGAAAGCAGATCCTACTCTGTTACCATACTTTAAATTAGTAGGACTCAAACCTAAATTAAGTAAGAACGCATCGTGGACATTTAGGCTACAGAACAACATCTTAACTAGGTTTTACACAACAAAGCAGACCACGATACAGCAGGTAGTGTTACCACAAGCACATCGAGACAAAGTTCTAAAAATAGCCCATGACTCCCCGTTTGGAGGTCATATGGGATATGAAAAGACCAGGGCTAGGATCCTGACCCAGTTTTATTGGCCAAAGTTTTGCCAAGATATAAAAACCTTTTGTAGATCTTGTGATATATGTCAGAAACTGGTGAAAAAGGGGAAAAACCCTACAGCAGAAGTCCAATAAACGACAACTGCCTCGAGGCCTTTCCAAATCGTGGCAATCGACCTAGTAGGTCCGTTGAATCACATTTCAAATAAGGGGAATAGATATATTTTTACTCTTGTGGATTTATGTACGAGATGGCCCGTAATGCTGCCATTAAGATCTATCTCCTCTAAGGATGTGACGGACATATTACTAAATATTTTCTCCCGTTTTGGCTTCCCGGAGAAAATCATTTCTGATAGAGGAACCCAGTTCATATCAAATGCCACCCAATCAGTAACTAAGTTACTAGGCATTAAGCAATGTTTCACCAGTCCCTATCGACCGGCCGCAAATGGTATCTGCGAGAAACTAAATGGGGACCTGAAACATATGCTATCTAAAGTGACAGCTGAAAATCCAGCCGATTGGGACATACTTCTCCCAACGGTGCTGTTCGCATATAGAGAAGTCCCGCAATCAAGTACAGGGTTCTCTCCCTTCGAATTGATGTACGGAGCGAACCCAAGAGGACCTCTCAACATTTATAAAGAGATCATATCACAACCTGTAGATATCCAACTTCCCACTTCTACCTATGATTTAGTCACTGACACCAGAGACAAAATCATACGTTCCTGTATATTGGCCAGAACATCACTACAGGAGAAAGGTTGTAAATACAGGCAGTACGCCAATAGAGGTGCAAAAACAATTATACTACATCCAGGTCAGGATATTTTACTACTCCTACCTGACAAAAGAGATTTATTGTCAACCTCTTGGCAGGGACCTTTTAAGATCATTAGAAGAATTTCAGAAGTAGATTACGAAATCTCTTTAAATGGAAAGTTGAAAATATTCCATGTAAATATGTTGAAACCATACTATGCTAGACAGGACAATGAGACAAATGAACAGACGCAACGAACTTATGACAGAGACGAAACGACAATTTCCCAACGGAATGACACCTCGACAAACGAAGCATCGTTAACGACACACTCTTACGACAACGAAAACGACGGAGACATATGGACATTACCGACAATCTGTGATATCGACAAAGACGACAAATTTGACGGCATAGTGACAACTATTGATCTCGACGACGACGTCAATGACATTGAAGACAATTTACAAACAGTAGCATCTGTGATAAATCAGACAGACGCGGACAATACTGAAATCCCTGTACCAATTATGACTGACGACGGGAGTATAAATGACGTACATATCTCTGACACTTTGACACAACAACAGCGACAAGACATTTTGACTCTTCTTGACGAGTATAAATCTATCTTTTCTAACAAACCTGGACGCACTGATAAAATAACACATTCAACTGTGCTGACAGATCTAAGACCGGTCAAATGTAGACCATATTCTATTCCTCTCCATTACAGATCTAATTTAGATAAAGAAATTTTAGATTTAGAGAAGAATGGCATAATTCAAAAATCGATGTCTCAATATTCTTCACCGATTGTCCTGGTGAAAAAGAAGGACCAGACAATCCGTTTGTGCATCGACTATAGAGTATTAAATACAAGAACAACAACGGATGCAGAGCCAATGAACAGTTGTGAAGATCTTATTTTAAATATGGCTCAATCATCCTTATTTTCCAAGACCGACTTAGCGAAAGGATATTGGCAAGTTCCACTACACCCTTCTTGTAGACATATAACAGCTTTCGCAACACCTCTCGGTTTGTACGAATGGCTATATCTTCCTTTTGGCCTGAAGAACGCACCGGTCACATTTGTTAGACTAACAAGATTGTTATTACACGGAATTAAAGATGTAGTAGCCTATATTGATGATATATGCGTCCATTCTTCTGATATGACTTCTCACTTACTTACCCTGAAACAAGTCTTCAACCAAATCTCTCTTTTTGGACTTACTATCAAACCTTCCAAGGTTGAAGTAGGCTATACACAAATAGACTTCCTTGGTCATAGAATTTCTGAAGGCAAATTGTTGACAGATGAGAAAATTGTTTCCAAGATCCTTAATCTAGAAGTGCCTACCACAAAGAAACAGATTAGAAGTCTACTAGGTCTTATTAACTATTATTCTAAATTTATTCCACATTGGGCAGAACTCACCTCAGTCTTTTCTGATATGTTAACTAAAGATCATCCATCAAATATTTATAAAAGTACCAGCTTAGATGATGCAATGTGTAGATTGAAACATATTTTTTCTAATCCACCATTCATTCATTCATTCATTGGCACCTTGCCGTCTTGACAGACGATAGTTTGTGCTTTAAAAAGGCATAATAACTTTTAACTATGGCGGTAGCGAGTGTGACTGATAAAGCCAATTTGCGCTGTAAATGTCCGTTCACAGTGGGTGCATGTGAACACGTGGTCATTTCCACCATCATGCACCATCTTACGTCTCAAACGCTTGGTGTGTGACTTTTCTGCAATAATTTTCTCCTTTGACTTTATTCCATTTCTGATATTTGCCCTCCATGCAACACGTTCAGCGGCTACTACTCCCAATGTGCATTATCAATGCCTGTATCAATCATGTCCCGCTTACACACATCTTTGTATCGTAGTAGAGGCCGACCCTGAGATCTCTTACCCATCTGTAATTCACCAAAAAAGATATCCTTTGGTATTCTACCATCATCCATCCTCCTAAGATGTCCTATCCATCTAAGTCTACGAAGACTGAGCATGGAATAAACTGTCAAACAACCTGATCTTTCCAATACTTCAGTATTTGTGATTTTGTCTTGCCACTTAATACCAAGAATTCTTCGCATTCTCCGCATATGAAAGCTGTTTAAGTTGTTCTCTTGGTGTGAGTAAGTTGTCCAGGTTTCACTGCCATAGAGAAGAGTACTAAGGACACAGGCTTGATAGACAAGGACTTTTGTTTTGGCAGTAAGCTTCCTGTTCTCCCAGACTTTTTTTCTTAACCTGTTCATTGTTGTTGCTGTCTTACCAATCCAGATGTTGATTTCCTGATCTAGGGATAATTTGCTATTTACCACTGATCCTAGATATGTAAAATGGTCTACTATCTCTAGTTCGGCGTCGTCAATAAAGATTGATGGTACCCCATGTGCACCTTGTGACATAATCTGTGTCTTCTTTTTGCTAATTGTTAAACCAAATTCAGAACAAGCATTGGAGAATGCAGATAGTAGACATTGCAATTCTTCCTCAGAGTGGGTCGTAACTGCAGCATCATCTGCAAAAAGCAACTCTCTGATCAGTACCCTCCTAATTTTGGTCTTAGCCGTCAATCTCTGAGCATTGTAGAGGCCGCCATCTGAGCATGAGTGAATGTATATACCACCATCCTGATCATGAAATGCATATTTCAGTAGAAGTGAAAAGTATATTCCAAAGAGGGTGGGAGCTAGTACACAACCTTGCTTAACTCCACTCTTGATTTCAAATTCTTCAGAAGTTGCACCATCAAACTTGATTATACCCTTCATGCCTGTGTGGAACGATTCCACAATGGACAGAAGAGTTGGTGGGCAGCCAATCTTCTTTAGTGCCTTGAACAGACCATCACGACTGACCAAATCAAATGTCTTTGTGAGGTCGATGAAGGCAATAAACAGTGGTTGATTCTGTTCACGGAATTTTTCTTGCATTTGTCGCAGTGAGAATATCATATCAGTGGTAGACCGGTTCTGTCGAAAGCCACACTGTGATTCGGGGTAGACTTGATCTCCTAGGACTTGAAGTCTGCGCAGAACAATTCTGGCAAATACTTTTCCAACAATACACAGAAGTGAGATACCCCTATAGTTGTTGCAGTCGCTCCGATCGCCCTTGTTCTTGTACAGTGTTATGATGCTTGAATCTTTGAAATCCTGTGGGACTTGTCCTTCACGCCAGCATAGCTCTATTAGCTGGTGGATCTGTAGAGTGAGTGTGTCTTGCCCACTCCTGATAACCTCTATTGGAATCCCATCCTTACCTGGAGCCTTGCCAGATGCAAGTTCATTTATAGCACACTTAACTTCTGTTATGGTGGGAAGTGTGTCCAGATGGTCAAGAGTTGGTAGGGCCTCTATGGCGTTGAGGGCATCATCCGCTAGTTTGGTCTCACTTGAGTAAAGCTCCAAATAGTGCTCTACCCATCTGTCCATCTGCTGTTTCTTATCAGTGATGATTTCTCCAGTCAAGGTTTTCAATGGTGCACTTCTTTTGATCACTGGACCGCAGGCTTTCTTTATTCCTTCATACATGCTTCTTATGTCTAATCCACCAGTCTTACGATTACCCAACATAAATTTACCCTTTATTTTGACCACAGATGCGAGCGCTATCGCAATAGGAGGATGTCTAATGCAGGAAGTGGATGGAGTTAGACACCCGATTCTCTACGTGAGCCGCAAACTAAAGAAGGCTGAGACTCGTTATGCCACAGTGGAATTGGAGGCTTTAAGCCTATTGTTTTGTATATTGAGATTATCTAAGTTCCTCTTGGGTAGTCATTTTGTGGTCCTCACAGACAGTTCGCCATTATTAGTCCTTAACCATGGGTCGCCCAAAAACCACCGGTTACAAAGATGGTGTCTTCTACTTCAAGATTTCGACTTCGAAATCCGCCATATCAAGGGCACCGATAACATTATGGCTGACCTATTATCACGGCAAACGAATGCACCAGTAGAATGACTCTTAGCATCTCGACCATTCGCCATTCGCCATACTAGAAACTGTGATACTTTTAGTCGGTTGCATATAACAGTGTAACTCTACACCTGCTAGAGTACTCTCAGTGACTAGGTTAATTACGACACCCATGAACATGATACGTTAAGAGCTATACTTTAAGAACTATACTATCAAGTGCCTAAGCTCTAGAACGATCCCAACAAGAAACGGTAACTGTGTTTCAGCCTATAATATCAACCAGTGAACTGACTCTGAATACTGTAATATTTCATACGGGACATTGAGAACAATCCATACTTGCTGTTGCTACGAAACTTTGCAAACAGCCGAAACAGAACAACATCGACGACAAAACTCAAGAGACAGCCATACTAACTTTAACATTCATGGCATAACACGCTAACGACAGGAGGACAACGCGCACATCATCGTTAGATTTAATTATTTAATTAATTAATTACTTTAGTATTAAATATGTATTATATTTGCATTAATGATGTATATAAAATGTGTTAATCTGTAATGTGTACATATTCTACTTTAATATTACAGGCGGTGCCATTCATAGGCTAAAGAACCGTCCTATACAATTGTCTCTGGTTAAATTATAACCTATTTTTGATTCATCGTACAAAAAGTACGTATTTTCTTAAAGGGCAAATATCGCCTAGTCCATGTTTTCTAAGGGCAATAACACTTACCTCAACTTTAATTATATATTTTAACCAAATACTATTTGGAATGAAAGGTGAGTGAATGACTGCGTGAATGGATTAAATGAGAGAACGATACACTTGGCGGACAAATTGTACGCAAAACGTATTTATTTTAATTTGTCTGCGTCTTTCATGTACAATTGCATGACTTGTCTAATTTCTGAATACATGTGTAGTACTTAGTTTAATAGTGAGTGTAATTTAATAGTTAGTGTAATATACTTAATTTAGCATTATATAACATACGAGAGTAAAAGTGTATTGAAATGCACACACAGATCAAGATTTGAAGGTGTACTTATTTAGCCAGGACTTCGGTCTTGTTAACCCTCTTTAATACAGAGGGTAATTGTCTTGGTACCAGTGGGGTACTATGAGAAGGGCGGGTTGTAAATACAACTACTAAAACGTCACGTAACTTCGGTCAGATAAGCATTTTTAAGGACACGAGAGACAGAGTGATCTCTTCACCAAATCAGAGAAGTGTTGTATAGGAGAATACATGAGTTTTAGTGCCAATATGTAGGTTACCAGGTTACTGTCCACAAAACTACAAACACCAACTTTATGTGATTCGGTGACAGAATTAGAACACATCTAATTACCCAAGAACAAATCATATCAGGGGGGAGGGGGGAATCCTGTCACCGCCTCACCTTTAGATATATTATTAGAGGGCTGCAACTCCAGCCCAAGGGATAATAGCGAGTCGCTCAGGACCCGAGTAATCTAGAGCCTTCTCGAAAGACTGGTCATCGAGTCCATGGTTCCGTGGACACTGACGTGGTCCGCCTATTGCGGGGTCCACGAGGAACTCGGACAGAGTTACCGCCCGTGTCGGATTGGGACACGTGGAGACCGGCAGAGGACAGACGGACTGGAGAGAGGCAACAAAGCCTGCCTGAGAGGGACTCAATAGATATTCATAGATATATATATATACATAGGCTAGATAGTGTGCTAGATTTTTGTATGATAACTATGTGGTTGATGTTAACTATCTGTGATATGTAATATAGCGCGGGCTGTTAACCCACTGCGCCAACGCAATACAATAAATGTTCTATATCATAGCGAACGGAGTTTATTGTTGCCTGTGTGAACCCGAGCTCAGATACACCTAGATAGGAGCGAGACGATGACACCCAGGCCAGACGACCTTTATTCATAAGACTTGAAACCCTTCTGTCCTCCACCACTAAACTACTATACATCCATCATGGGCCAGGCCGGTATGCGTGGGCGGTCATGTTTTGATATCTCACTTGATCACCAGAGTCGTGGATCAGCTCAGTGTTCTTGTCTCGACTATTTAACATGGCCAAGCCATCCACGTTTTTACACCTCTGCTCTCTCCTTGTTCTCTTCCCCTGGATCTTGCAAGTTGTCATCGAGTTCTAAAATGTCCAAGCTACCAAAGGCAATAATGAGTGAGGTATTTTGAGTGCGCGGGGGAGGGATCAGGGGTGTGTGCTATATTGTCCCAAGATCTTGCCAGTTTCCATTCGATTACGAGCATTCTCAACTTCCATTCTTCATTATTATGGGGATACTATACGGTCGTTCACGTAACTCGTTGCACATGAATTTCATGTAGTTAAAAGCGGGTCTTTCTCTAGTATAATTTTTGCATTCTTTGATATTCAAACAACTAGTTGGTGTGTGTGTGTGTGTGTGTGTGTGTGTGTGTGTGTGTGCGTGTGCGCGTGCGCCTGTGTGCGTGCGTGCGTGCGTGCGTGTGTGTGTGTGTGTGTGTTCTTTCGTTAATGAGGTTATTAATTATGTACTGCGTTAATTTAATATTCGGGTGTCGTGTTGTTTGTTTGTTTGTGTTTTTTCAAATTTTGTTGCTGTTTTCTTTTAATTCTTTGAATACTTTATATATTTAATTATGTATTTATTTTTTTATTTTATTGTTTATTTATTGGGGGGGGGGGGGGAGACTAGAATCTTACCATATTTTCATTGTTATTGTTGCTAGTTTTTTCCAATGTCCATTAATTTGAGGATGTTTACAATCAGCCGATTTACGCTAGTTTTCTTCAATTATGGGATAATTGTTTTTGCAGTCCATCTGACAGAATACTTAAATATTCCCCGTGGGTCATTCACATCTTAAAATATCATTTATGGATCTGAAAAGTTATCCAGTACATTCTTTATTTCTATGGTTAATATATATTGCATGCCGCCATTCTTCTGTTCGCATAACAATCAATCAATCAATTAGGTGCCGTCTCTTAAATGACGGTTGGCTGCAATGGTTCTCCAATACTGTCTGTCTTTCCCCTTGATTGTACATTCTGTCAGGCGGATATTCGTCCACCTCTTGTTGTTATCTTCCCACTTGTATCGTTGTCTACCTCTTGCTCACTTACCCGCAACCTTGCCTTCCAGTATGGTTTTTACATGGGGCGTCTCATAAGTCTTTAGTCTGACCATGAAGGAGTAGGCGGAGAAAAGTGAAATTTAGGCACATGTATAGCTCATTCAATTTGTAATGAACATATGAATTATGAATTTCCCCCCTCAGCTGGTTTTCCCGATATGGTGCATGACACAACACACCCTATTAACCAGATCTGCACATCCAACGGTTTCTCAGAACAATGGAGAAATCAGACGCCAGGACTGTGATTAAATTCTTGATGTTACAGGAAAAAACACCTACAGAAATACACAAGGAGATGGAGCTAGTGTTTGAGGAAGGCTGTTCTTCGTATGCTTCTGTAATAAATTGGTGTTTGCAGTTTAAGTGAGGCCTTTCCCAAGTTGCTGATCTGCCAAGATCAGGACGACCGTCCTCAGAGTGCAATGATGCAAATGCTGCAAAAGCGAAGACAATCCTAGACCAGGATAGGAAAATGCCAATTGCAGAGATACCGGTTCCAGCAAAACTGAGTAAGAGTACAGTTTATAGAATTTTACACAACAGGCTGAACATGAGAAAAGTGTGTGCCTGCTGGGTCCCGCGACTGCTGACATGTGAACAGAAACAAACACGGTTTGATTGCTGTGGCCAGTTGCTCAACATGTGGCCGTCGAAAAACATGTAAAAGACCATGGGGACGGTAGATGAGACTTGGATTCACCATTATAACACAGAATCCAAAATTGCTAGCATGCAGTGACAAGCATGGACTCGCCAACACACGTCAAGCCAAGAGCATACAAGTCTGCAACACAGTGATGTTTACTGTTTTTTGGGACGTCAAAGGTGTCATATTGAAAGATTACCTACTTCGTGGCAACACGGTTAATGGGCAGTACTATGCAGATCTCCTTATCAAACTACGAAAGGCTGTGACCAGAAAACGAGGGATAGCGCGTACGCAAATTCTGCCTTTGCTTCAAGACAACGCACCCTCCCATATAACACAGCTGGTGCTGCAAACTGCCAACGATTTCAATATTGAAATTCTTCCACACCCACCATATTCTCCAGATTTGGCTCAATCAGACTTTTTTTTCTTTTCCCAAGATCTTAAAAAAAAAAAAAACAGCTGAAAGGAAATAGTTTTGACAGTGACGAAGATGTCATACAGGCGTGTAATAACTGGTTTAGTTCGAAAAATCGGTTATTTTTTTCTGAAGGTCTTTTAAAGGTCACTCAGAGATGGCAGAAGTGCATAAATTCAGGTGGTGGCTACATTGAGAAGACATAAGCAATGTGCCCAATTCCAATTTTCTCCGCCGACTACTTCATGGTCAGGCTAAAGACTTATGAAAAGTCCCTTGTATAAGAGTATCATGTCTTTTAACATGCCCGAAATATTTCACTTGCCTCCTCTTCATTTCTTTCATCAACTCTCTTTGTATTCCCAGTTTTTCTAGAACCTCTCCATTTGATTGTTTTTGTTTCCATGAAATACGACATATTCGACTGTATATCCACATCTCTAGGGCTTATATGCGACTTTCGAGTTGCTTGTTAAATGTCCAGGCTTCCGCGCTATGCAGTAGCATTGAATATACGTAACATTTGACAATTTTCATTTTTAATGCGTTATTAATTTCTCTAGATGTTAATACAGATTTCATGCCGTTGAAAGCATTTTTGGCCATTCCTATTCTCCTTTTGATTTATATTTCACTTCAGCCATATTCTGTTATTATATGTCCAAGATAGGAGAAAATTGTTACTTGTTCTAGTCAATGCGGAAGCACTAGACTCGAGTTTCGCTCTCGTTTGAGCTCATCAGTAGTGCATATCCTTGACCGGATCCGGAAACAAACTCCGGATCACCGGCGTGTGAATGGGTGTGTAAACACTAGACCACGCGGCACACGCTGGACACGGCCAAATTATCACAACAGAATATTACAACGTCACCTATCGTAGGTTGTAGCTCAAGATTTGCCAGATCACCGCGACTGACGTCCGTCAATAGATGTTGACCCGAACGATCAGTTCTTCTCACTGGCAAGGCACACCAGACCGTCTAAATTCCAGCGTGAAATAATCAAATTGATTTATTTGGTTGTTTCGGGATTTGAGATTTAAATATTGAGCACAACCCACTACTGGCAACGCTGATCGTATTCTGGTATGAACCTAAGGCCTCGCCACGTCAATGCGGAAGCACTAGACTCGAGTTTCCCTCTTGTTTGAGCTCATGAGTAGTGCATATCCTTGACCGGATCCGGAAACAAACCCCGAATCGCCGGCGTGTGAAGGGGGTGTGCAAAGACTAGACCACGCGGCACACGCTGGACACGGCCAAATTATCACAACAGAATATTACAACGTCATCCATCGTAGGTTGTAGCTCAAGATTTGCCCGATCGCCGCGACTGACGTCCGTCAATCGATGTGGACCCGAACGATCAGGTCTTCTCACTGGCAAGGCACACCAGGCCGCCTAAATTCTAGCGAGCAATAATCAAACTGATTTGTTTGGTTGTTTCGGGATTTGAGATTTAAATATTGAGCACAACTCACTACTGGCAACGCTGATCGTATTCTGGTATGCACCTAAGGCCTATCCACGTCAATGGGGAAGCACTAGACTCGAGTTTCGCTCTCGTTTAAGCTCATCAGTAGTGAATATCCTTGACCGGATCCGGAAACAAGATCCTGATCGTTCGGGTCCACATCAATTGACGGACGTCAGTCGCGGCGATTGGGCAATCTTGAGCATAGCCTACGATAGGTAACATTGTGGTGATCTGTTGTGATAATTTGGCGTGTCCAGCGTGTCCCGCGTGGTTACACACCCGCTTCACACGCCAGAGATCCGGGGCATATTTCCGGATCCGGTCAGAGATATGCACTACTGACGAACTCAACGAGAGCAAAACTCGAGCATAGTGCTTCCATATTGACGTGGATAGGCCTTAGGTTCATACCAGAATACGATCAGCGTTGCCAGTAGTGGGTTGTGCTTAATATTTAAATTTCAAATCCCCAAACAACCAAATAAGCATTTGATAAAGTAAAACATGATGAGCTGATTAAAATGTTGGAAGATATCAACATTGATGGGACAGATTTAAGAATAATAAAGAATATATACTGGAACCAAGTAGCATCAATTAAAATGGGAAATAAAGAGGGTAGTTACAAACAGATAAAGATTGGAGTACGACAGGGGTGTGTCTTGTCACCCGATCTCTTCTCCCTATATTTTCTTGTTTAATTCGCATATCCTTTACAGGACATCGCTGTCAACAGTAGCATCTTTCAGCTGTCTATTGATTTCTTGACAAGATTACGCTCAGTAGTTTTCCATTGCTTTCTGAGCTGCCGGCTCAGTTATCCAGCAAGTCACCAGCGGGGGTCGAATCGCTTCCAGTTCTCGCCCGCTACGAGACTGCGTGATAAACGGGATTACGGAGAAAGTGGTGTAACCCCTCGGCCGGAGAGACCGGCTTCTCCCTATATAGCGAGGTAATAATGAGAGAGATCAAAGAGAAGCCGGGAATACTAGTTGGAGGTTATAATATAAATAATATACGCTATGCAGATGACACAGTATTGGTGGCAGATAATGCAACAGACCTACAACAATTATTGGACATTGTAGTATCAGAGAGTGCACAGAAAGGTCTCTCCTTGAATATCAAGAAAACAGTAACAATGGTGATATCAAAGAAAATGTGGACACCAAAATGTGACATAGAAATTGAAGGGGAAATTCTCAACCAAGTGGATAATTTTAAATAATTAGGGGCACTTATAAGAGCAGAATAGGGCAGACAAAAGCCGCATTTCAGAAAATGAAGAGCATCTTATGCAATAAGTCGTTATCAATGAATGTAAGAAAGAGAGTACTAAAATGCTATATAGAACCAGTTTTGCTGTATGGCAGCGAATCTTGGAATGTAAATGAACAATTTGGAAGAACCTAGAAGCAACAGAGATTTGGTTTTTAAGACGAATGTTGCGAATTCCTTGGACTGCCAGAGTAACTAACAACGATTGCATGAAAGAGGCTAATGAACTAGAACACTATATACAACAATAAGAAAAAGACAAACAGCTTTCTTTGGTCATGTGATGAGAAGAGAGGCATTGGAGAACATCGTGACAACTGGAAAGATCGAGTGGAAGAGAGGCAGAGGCAGACCAAGAAAAATGATGCTGGATGGATTGAGGCAGTGACATGGAGGAATATCATCAGCAGAGTTGATCCAGAACACCAAAGACCGAGATCTGTGGAGAGCCATGAACGCCTACGACAACCGGCACGGCACTTGATGATGATGAATCTCTCTGGATGTAAATACTGCTTTCATGCTACTGAAGCATTTGTGGTCATTCTTATTCTCTGTTTGATTTCTATTTCACGTCTGCCATCCGCTGTTATTACATGTTCAAGATAGGGGAAACGTGTTACTTGCTGTAGTATCTCCCCGTTTACAGTAATGTTAATTGATGATCTTTCCCTTACACTGCTAATTATCATAGTTTTCGTTTTTGGATGTTAATATCTAATACACATTGTACACTGTGCCTGGTTACTTGCTCCATTAGGTTCTGTAACTCTTGCTCGCTCTCTTCTAGTAACACGGTATCGTCAGCATACCTAAGATTTCCAGACCTCCGCATGGTCATAATCCCACTGGATCTGGAGTGAAAGAACTGGCCAGCAAGAAGCGCAATAACTGATGCATGACATTTCACGCCCAGGTGATGTCATCATCTACACGGATAGCACTGTATTGGGATTAATGGCGAAGATTAATGGACAGTGTTTATTGCAGGAGAGTATGGCTTATGATACCAGAACATCTAGTACTATAATGGAAGTGAAGTCAGTTACTTCGGCGTTCCGATGGGTGCATCATAAATAGTAAATACATGCCGAGATTGTACCGTACTTCTGGAGCATGCTGAGTAGAGAGAGGATATATTGCTTCGTAAAGAGTCACATGCTTCAAATGAAAATCAAAGATAGGGATCATCTTTGGATCATTTCCCCAGGGCAGGCTGTTGTGTTGGAAAACGGGCGGGTGGACTGATTGGCTGGATCTGTACCTCTAATCGGGTATTGAGACACGATAAGGTCGGTGCCCTATGGAATCTTGCATACAGTGTGGTTGAATAGATACATCATCGTTGTCTGGAGATAATGGTGAAGCAGGGGTTGACAAGAGGATCTGGCCGATACTCAGTTCTTAAAGGAAACGCTAAACGGCCATATAATCAGATTACAGTTGGCACTGTTAGCATTGGGACTCTTCACTGTTTCATGAATATGAGGACGGAACTCCTATTGAAATGTGCGAGTGTTGTGATGTCTGTTTTGACTAAACTCAGCTCAAGGAAAGACAATTCGATGAAATATGCAAATGATAACCTGATTCCCCCCTGGTTCACAGTCGCTTCACGTGATACGAAAGTGCCAATGTCAAGGCTGCAGATTAGACGGAGAGACTGGGAACGATATAAAAGTAAGAATACAGAGGGCAATATGAGCTGTTTTTCGCACTAGAACAACTGTGGAAATTAAACTTATCACTAAGCTGACAATATTAAATTATTACGTTAAATCAATACTACTACTACTGCTACTACTACTACTACTACTACTACTACTACTACTACTACTAATACTACTACTACTACTACTACTACTAATAATAATAATAATAATAAATGGGAATGTCCCGAATGATGTGATGTCGGTTCCTAAATCAATTAATCAGCCAATCAATATATATGTATTGCTCAGGCACATGGGGAGCGACTAAAACTGTTAACAATAAACTACAAAAACTAATGTACTGGTGCCTGCTAAATACAGAAGGACTGAAATAGCATGGCCGAATCATCAATGTGAAGAAATGGACAAATGTCAGAATAAAGATGTACAGAACTGGACACATACAGAAGCAAGATGTGGAGAAAAGACACATGACGCTGGATAGGGCACGCAGTGGGGAACACATCATCATCATCTAGTGCCGTACCGGCTGGCGTGGCAAATCACATCTCTCCACACATCACGATCTCCGACGTCACGGACGAATTCGTGTGTTGACTTCCGTCCGTCCTATGAGACACAATATAAGCTAACTATAATAAGGAAGACCTTTAGTGGAATCTATACGTCTAAGTACAGAGAGTGAGATCCAACACATACGGCGAAGAGCAGCAGAGAACCAGAGACAGAAAGTACTACAGTGGCGAGAACATGGATGGAGCTGTTCAGGATAAGACATGATGGGAAAGCTTGCAGTGAATTGATTTGGGGGGGGGGGGGTATGTGCCAATGGGGCACAATGGGGGAGAAAGAAGAAGAATAAATGATGTATGTCTATATAGAATTTATGTAAATACCATTGTTTAATTATATGTAAACAACGCTATGTCATAAAAGTAAATAGGCCTACCACTATTTATTAACTGTAAATAACATTGTTTATTACATGCAAACAACACAATTGACTGTAAACAATATTAATTATTAAAGGTAAATACTATTCTCTCTCTCTCTCTCTCTCTCTCTCTCTCTCTCTCTCTCTCTCTCCCTTTCTCTCTCTCTCTCTCTCTCTCTCTCTCTCTCTCTCTCTCTCTCTCTCTCTCTCTGCTTTCAGTGCTTTCAGTTTCAACAGCAACTTGAAGACGCTTTCACTGATACACCAGAAAATTGTACAGTAAATGAAAAGTGAGGTCAACTTAAGGAAACTCTTTATAAAACTGCCGTAGGAGTTTACGGCACTGTGGATCATAATAGGCAGGACTGGTTTGCGGCAAACAGATAGACTCTATAGCCCTTGATTGATGAGAAGAAGATAGCTCTCTTAAGAAACAAGGAAAGACCAACGCGTAACACTCTGAGTGAGCTAAGGCAAGCTAGGAAGGATGTGCAAAAGGCTGCCATGCAGTGTGCAAATGATTATTGGATCAAGTTATGTGAGTCCATTCAAATCGCAAGTGATATGGGAAACATCAGAAGCATGTATGAAGGAATAAAGAAAGCCTGTGGTCCAATGATCAAAAGAAGTGCACCAATGAAAACCTTGACTGGAGAAATCATAATTGATCAGAAACAGCAGATGGACAGACGGGTAGAGCACTATTTGGAGCTTTACTCAAGTGAGACCAAACTAGCGGATGATGCCCTCAACGCCATAAAGGCTCTACCAACTCTTGACCACCTGGAAACATTCCCACCATATCAGAAGTTAAGTGTGCTATAAATAAACTTGCATCTGCCAAGGCTCCAGGTAAGGATGGGATTCCAGTAGAGGTTATCAGGAGTGAGCATGACACACTCACTCTACAGATCCACCAGCTAATAGAGCTATACTGATGAGAAGGACAAGTCCCACAGGATTTCAAAGATTCAAGCATCATAACACTGTACAAGAACAAGGGCGATCGGAGCGACTGCAACAACTATAGGGTATCTCACTTCTGTGCATTGTTGGGAAACTATTTGCCAGAATTGTTCTGCGCAGACTTCAATGTCCTAGGAGATCAAGTCTACCGCGAATCACAGTGTGGCTTTCGACAGAACCGGGCTACCATTGATATGATATTCTCATTGCGACAAATGCAAGAAACATGCCGTGAACAGAATCAACCACTGTTTATTGCCTTCATCGACCTCACAAAGGCATTTGATTTGGTCAGTCATGAGGGTCTGTTCAAGGCACTAAAGAAGATTGGCTGCCCACCAGCTCTTCTGTCCATTGTGGAATCGTTCCTCACAGGCATGAAGGGTATAATCAAGTTTGATGGTGCAACTTCTGAAGTGTTTGAAATCAAGAGTGGAGTTAAACAAGGCTGTGTACTAGCTCCCATCCTTTTTGGAATATACTTTTCACTTCTACTGAAATATGCCTTTCGTGATCAGGATGAACTGGTAACAATTAGGTACAAATGGCTCCTGCGAAAAGAAGAGACATACTAAACACAGACACAATGCACATTTACATACCTTACATGTTAATAAAATCCACCCTACAACGGTTAACAACCACGTGTGACTTATCCAAAAAATCAGAAGTATTCAATAAATATATAAAATGAAATAATAAAATTACAAATAAGTACAAAAGGACAACACATAACGGCCGACGTTTCGGTTCTAAGAATCTTTGTCAAGGACAGGACAACACAAATAGATGAACAACGAAAACCAAGAACAACAAAATGTGCATTGTGTTTGTGTTTAGTAAGTCTCTTCTTTTCGCAGGAGTCAAATATACCTAATTGTTTCCAGTTCATATTATTATATCCTGCTGCAGCCGCTGCTTTCTCTTTTGTGATCAGAATGGTGGTGTATACATTCACTCACGCTCAGATGGCGGCCTCTACAATGCTCAGAGATTGAAGGCCAAGACCAAAATTAGGAGGGTACTGATCAGAGAGTTGCTTTTTTCAGATGATGCTGCAGTTACGACCCACTCTGAGGAAGAATTGCAATGTCTACTATCTGCATTCTCCAATGCTTGTTCTGAATTTGGTTTAACAATTAGCAAAAAAAAAAAAGACACATATTATGTCACAAGGTACACATGGGGCACCATCAATCTTTATTGACGATGTTGAACTAGAGATGGTAGACCATTTTACATATCTAGAATCAGTGGTAGATAGCAAATTATCCCTAGATCAGGAAATCAACATCCGGATTGGTAAGGCAGCAACAAGAATGAACAGGTTGAGAAAAAGAGTCTGAGAGAACAGGAAGCTTACTGCCAAAACAAAAGTCCTTGTCTATCAAGCCTCTGTCCTTAGTACTCTTCTTTATGGCAGTGAAACCTGGACAACTTACTCACACCAAGAGAAACGTTTAAACAGCTTTCATATGCGGTGTCTGCGAAGAATTCTTGGTAGTAAGTGGCAAGACAAAATCACAAATACTGAAGTATTGGAAAGATCAGGTTGTGTGACGATTTATTCCATGCTCAGTCTTCGTAGACTTAGATGGATAGGACATCTTAGGAGGATGGATGATGATAGAATACCAAAGGACATCTTTTTTGGTGAATTACAGACGGGTAGGAGATCTCAGGGTCGGCCTCTACTACGATACAAAGATGTGTGTAAGCGGGACATGATTGATACAGGCATTGATAATGCACATTGGGAGCAAGTCGCCGCTGAACGTGATGCATGGAGGGCAAACATCAGAAATGGAATAAAGACAAAGGAGAAAATTATTGCAGATATGTCACACACCGAGCCTGTGAGACTTAAAATGGTGCATGATGGTGAAAATGACCACGTGTTCACATGCATCCACTGTGAACGAACATTTACAGCACGAATTGGTCTTATCAGTCACATTCGATACCGCTATTGGTAAAAATTATTGTGCCCTTTTAAAGCACAAACTATCGTCTGTCAAGACGGCAAGGTGCCAATCTAAAATGTAAATGCTTCTATCTATATTATTAATTTAGATAATAATTGTGGTGCATAACTTTCTGACCTACCCTCGTACATAGTGTTTGGTACATAGTTTGTAGTGATTTGTTTGTGTTGCACATCTTATGGTACACTTTTCGTGGTACACAATTGGTAGTAAATGTTTATAGTACATTGCCTGCGTTACATAGTTATTTCTGCGTAGTTTCTTGACTATAGCTTGAGGAGATGGTGGATGTTCGGCGCGAATACGATGAGGTAGCAATGTCACTGCTATCATCACTGGACTCCCCTTTGATGCCCTGGCGCTTCCACAGCCAGCTGGACAAGATGAAGAGCAGTGCCAGCAATAGGAAGAAGACGCCCACCAGACACCAGAACACAGTGCTTCTGACGTCCGTCCCTGTGGATGCCACTGGGAGAAACAAAAATAGTATGTCTTGTGCTGACATTACTGGCTGTGTAAAAGTACATGGTTAGTTGTATGACAGTACATGATAGAGTGTGTGCAAGTGTATAATGGGTTGTTTGAAAATACACGGCGTCGTTTGTGAAAGTGCCAAATGGCACGTGTGAAAGTACACGTTGTCGTTTGTGAAAGTGCAAAACTTCATGTGTGAAAGTACATGATGACCTGTTTCAGGGCACGGGATCAGGTTTATTCACGGATTCGACGTTGCCATGACCTAATTTAGTCGGTCAGGAGTAACACTCTGACATTAATATATGGCTTGTTTGGGTGGTGTTGTGATACGGCTGACTGCTCGCAGCCACCCCCAATGGTAATGGATCGTCTGATTACAGACTGCTCGTGGTACAATATTGCAGACTAATATCTTGTTGAGTGACGTTCTCTTTGGACTACACTTTGGCGTCATTAAGTAAGCTACTGGTTACTGCCATATTTACCTCTCTTAACGTCCTTCAACTATCATACTAGAATCGCAGGATAAGACATCACTTAGAATGACTTGACAAAACGCTGTACAGTTTTCATTATTAGTTCTCATATTGATACTTTACATAACCACTTTACACGTTTACACATTTACAAACATCACCGCATCGTGATATCGTTCATAACCACTCATATAAATATGAAACCGAATTTAATCTGTACAAAAGGCTAAACTGCGGCCGGCCTGGTCCACTCTCCACCACGGTTGTTCGCTCACAGTCAAGGCCAGATGAAGAATCGATTCAACTGTCCCGGGTAAAATCGTGCTTCTCGCACAAGGCAACTGCCGTTTTGACTGTGAGCTCTAGACAGGGGCAACTGTGTCATGACAACTTGTGTAAAAGTACGCATACATGATGACGTGTGTGAAAGTACATGTACATGATGGCGTGTGTGAAAGTACTTGATGACTTATGTGAAATTACATGATGGCGTGTGTGAAAGTACATGATGGCGTGTGTGAAAGTACATGATGGCGTGTGTGAAAGTACATGATGGCGTGTGTGAAAGTACATGATGGCGTGTGTGAAAGTACATGATGGCGTGTGTGAAAGTACATGATGACGTGTGTGAAAGTACACGTACATGATGGCGTGTGTGAAAGTACTTGATGACTTATGTGAAATTGCATGATGGCGTGTGTGAAAGTAGGCCTACACGTACATGATGGCGTGTGTGAAAGTACTTGATGACTTATGTGAAATTACATGATGGCGTGTGTGAAAGTACATGATGGCGTGTGTGAAAGTACATGATGGCGTGTGTGAAAGTACATGACGGCGTGTGTGAAATCTAATCAAATCAAATCAAATCAACTTTATTTTCAAAGGGTAACAAATTGGGCACGCAGGCCCGTCTTACATTCGGCCCTTCCAATCACTCGTCTTTCGTTAATCAAAAGCATTATACATTTACATAGGAAGAAAGATTAACATCGTGAAATGAATGTTGTAAACATAATCAAGACAAATTACCATGTTATGAGGCCCATCTCCCATCTACCCATACATCACCCCACCCACACACACACACACCCAGGGACACATACATACCCCACCAACCAACCCATCCTCCTCCCGCACATCCCCCACCCACACACACTGCCCTCACCTGTTCCCCCAACCAAAACACATTCGCCACCCACAAACATCCCCCACCAACCCACACATCCCACGCCCACCCACATACACATCCTAACCCACAAATCCTCTCCCCCACCCACACCTCCAACCTCCCATCCCCCAGCCACATCTCCATCGACCACATATTCCCCACCCACGCACACACATCCCCCACCAACCCACACATCGCACATCCACTCACACATCCCCAAACCATACACACACATTCCCACCAACTGACATCTCTCTACCCCGACACACACACACACACACATCTTCCTAACCACTTATACATCCCCAATCCACTCACACACACCCCACCACCCACACGTACATCCTCCACCCACCCACACATGCCCTAACCCAATCCCCCACCACACACACCCCCACCCGCACATCACATACATCCTCTACCAGGCAATATTCCCAACCCACACACCGCACACATATCCCTCACCAACACATCCCACACCCACATACCACCATGCATCCCCACCTACACACCACAAACATATTCCCCACCCACATACCACACAATATTCCCACCAACACCCACACAGATACCCTGACCCATCCACCCCACATTCCCCCACCCACTCACACCCCACCCACACAATATCCCCAACCAACACACCACGCACCTCTCCCCACCCACACATGCATTTCCCACCAACACACACTCACTCACGCACACATCCTCCACTACGCACCCACTCACCCCCAACCAAACATCTCTCGATCACAATACCCCTACCCACACAATCCTCCACCCACTCACGCATCCCACCCCGACACATACACATCCCTCACCCACCTACACATCCCTAAGCCACTCATACACCCCCACCCACACATTCTCCATCCACGCACACATCTCCCACTCACACACCACCACCACCCACATATACTTCTCCCAACCACCACACCCCTACTCACCCACACATATCCCCCACCCATACACACATTACCCGCACCCATCACACACATCCCCCACACCACACACTATCCCCCACCCACACACACACATCCTTACCCATACCACCACAAACATACCTCCCATCGACACACCATGCATACATCCCCCACCAACACACCGCACACATATCCCAAACCCACACACCATACACTTCTCCCCACCCGCCCTTACATCCCCAATCCACCCACACAATCCCCTACCCACACAACCCCGCCAACCACACATACTTCCCCAAACCATCCACACATCTCCACCCACCCACACATATCCCCCACCCAAACACACATCCCCCGCACCCGTCCCATACACATATCCTCCACCCATACACACATCCCCCACACCCATTCTCACACCCCTACTTTCACTCCCACACATCCATCCACACATCCCACCAACACCCACAAATATCACTACCCACCAACATCCACACACCCAAACCCATCCAAACGCATACCATACCCACATTCCCCCACCAACACATATCCCCACACTCACACACACTCACGCATCCTCACATCTAGACACATACAAAATGCCTCACGTGAGCATTGAAACTAGTATGAACAAACTCCCACACTTTACTCACACACATACACTGACAATACAATGAAAGTACATTATAGTGTGTGTGAAAGTACACGATAACGTCTGTACAAGTAGATGATAAGCGTGTGTAAAAGTGTGCATGATATGTATGTCTGAAGGTATATAATGTGTTGTGTGACAGTGTTGATGTATTGTGTTAAATCACGTGGTGATGTGTCTGAAAGTACATGATAGTGTGTATGAAAGAAACATCTTGGTGCATTTGAAGACCAACACAATTAGTTAGTTAGTCGACATATCATCCTCATTGCGCATCGAACCATTCAGTCCATAAGTGCTCGGATCCCCTCCTCAGCAAACCCCGCAGCGTGTAGCGGATCACGTCAACAGTCCTGTGTTGGTTTGTCAGTCTTCTTTGGCTTCCTGCGTAGTGTTCTTGTTTGGCCACCCCTCTTTTAATTTGCTGTTCTCGCAGTCTGGCCATGGTTGTAGATTCACAGTCATCACTTGGTTCTCGCAAAAGTCTTACTTCTCGTAGAGCATACAGAATATCAGCCAGGTCCATGGCGCGTCCGCCATCCACAGTAGCGTTCCTTGCGAGCTTGTCAGCCCGCTCATTCCCTTGTACTCCCGCATGCCCTGGAACGAAGATGAAACTAATCTTTGCCTGCCGCTCCAGAAACAGCAACAATTTTCTTCGGATTCCCCCCCCCCCCACCCCCAATCTATGTCCACTTGAACATGTTCATTGAGTCGCTGAGGAAACATGCCCTAGTGAATGTCTGTTTGTCGAGCCATGTTATTGCTTTACTTACTGCCATGACTTCCATAGTCAGGCTACTTGTGGTCTCAGCAAAAACCACCAGAGTCCTCCTTCACAATTCTTCCTCCGGCCTGAGCCGTAAAGGCCCATGAGCTTCTCACATGTCGGACGACCGACCCATCTGTGTAAATGACAGCATCACCGTCTAGCGAACTCTCGAAAATCAACGCTTGTACTTCCGCCTCCACAGCAGCCTGGTTTCTTGTCTGCTTTTTCTGTCTAGTTGGATGCAAACTGAAAAGGATGTGCAGAAATATGTTGGCACTTGTACCCACTCCTCGCCAGGTTCTAAGTCCTCACGTGAACACACCTGTTGATGAATGCCTTCGACTTGACCCATCCACGACCGTCCTCTTTTTAACCTGCTGCCCTTCACCTTCATAATTTCACTATGCAGTGGATGTTGTGTGTTTGCGTTAACTCTGAGGTAGGCGCGAGCTCTGCAGACTTGTATTCTGTTTTCAATGGTTGGTAAATCAAGACGGTAGCGCATCGCCCTGCATGCTGTATCTCTTGTACATCAAAGAATAATGCGCATAGCTTCATTCTGTATCATTTCCATCCTTTCTATCTGCTTACGGCTGAGAGTCAGGATTGCCATCGAATACTCCAAAACAGACATGACCAGCCCCTCGTATAGAAGACATAGATAGCGCTGCTCACAGTTTGCTGCCGCCATCACCCGCATCGTAGCCAACCCCCGCGTGGCCTTTGTTATCACCTGGTCTATGTGCTCATTATAAGCAAGGCTTCGATCAAACTATGCCCAGGTAATTCATTGCCTGCGTTCTTTCCAACGTCTCTGAACACAGATTTACAGTTGGTGTTGGAGTGTTGACAATATGATTATTCAACGAGAACCAAGTCACTGTTGCCTTTGTTGGGTTGACCATTGCCCCAGCCTCCACACACCAAGTACTTATGCGATTGAGTTCGGTTTGTAGTTCTACAGCAACCTGATCTCTATCCTTACCCTGGCGATACACTAAAACATCGTCGGCATGTGACAATGTCCTACCAGGTCCAGTGATCTGCTCACTGGCGATTCTCACTGTGTGGGCATTGAATAGTACCGGAGATAATTGTGATCCCTGTGGTAGGCCAGGATATATTGTTGTTGGTTCCGACGTCCAACTGCCACATCTAAAAACTAATTTCCGTTTGAAGAGGGCTGCAGCGATCCAACTAAGGAGGAATGGACGTATTTTGAGTTCATGTAGCGGAAGCATTAAAAAATCCAATGGTACTCTATTGTACGCGTCCTCAAGATCAATCGCTGCAGCAAAGGTTTAAATGCCTGAGTGGAAACCTTCGTAGACTGCATGGGCAAAAACTGTTGCATTGGTCCAGGTTTCTCTTTTTGGACGGTACCCACCCAGGGATAGGTGGGAAAACACCTTGCCATTCTAGCTGGCTTGATATTTTCCTGGCAATTACCTTCTCCAACACAATGAAAGAAATAATAGTGGAAGTAAATTAATAGAGATACGCACTCAATACGATCGCCTTACAACACACACACACACACGCACGCACGCACGCACGCACACGCACGCACACACACACGCACACACACACACACACACACACACACACACACACAGACACACACTTTTTTTTAAACACAAAGACTCACAAATATGCACCTGGTAGACTCAAAACGAAACATTGATTTCATATTAACAAGAAACAACAGCAAGAGAAATATATTAGATTACAGGGCAGTGTCCAACTTAAGTACGAACAAAGATTACAACTCAGTTATTACCACGATAAGAACAAATAGAAGAATTAAGCAAAGACCAGGAAAACACATACCATGCGAATACTTTAAAACCAAATCTCAAAGACGAGACAGTGAGGGAAAAGTAAGAGAAATAATTAAATGAAAGTTTTGTAAAACTACCTATAGAAAGAAATACTGTTTAAGAAGAATGGGAGATGTTCAAATCGTGTATTCTAAACAGTGCAAAAATAACGTGTGGAACCAGTAAATACGCAAAATACGGTTAAAGAAAATAACAAGTTGGTGGAACGGTGAAGTAAGTAGCTGCAAAAGATATCAAATGCAATTATAAAAATTGGGTGAACAGCAAACAAGTGCATCGAATATGGAATAGCTAGAATTCATACAAATATAATAATAAAGAGAGGAAAACAAAAAGACGAAGGAATATGGAGAAACCCTAAATAAAGACTACAAATAAAGATATAAAATACAATTATAAAAAGTGGGTGAACAGCAAACAAGTGCATCGAATATGGAATAGCTAGAATTCATACAAATATAATAATAAGGAGAGGAAAACAAAAAGACGAAGGAATATTGAGAAACCCTAAATAAAGACTACAAGGAGGCACTTAGAAACGTCTGCAACATGATTAGTGCAATGAGAACCAGAGGAGAACCCTGTGACCTAACTGAAATAATGAACAGTGAAAAAGGAACGAACGAACTTTATTTTAAAAGGGTAACAAATTGGGCACGCAGGCCCGTCTTACATTCGGCCCTTTCGATCGCTTATCTTTCATTTGCATGTTACATTTACGTAGGGAAAAAAACATTGTCAAATTGATTTTGTAAGCATAAACAATGAGAACCAAAGAGAACCAATTATTGAACAAAAACAAATACTAAAATGATGGAGGCTGTACTACGAACAATATTCCATCAGATGACACAGGAACCGAAGAAACTGACACAGATGCCATCGAAGAACTAGAACCAGACATACTGAAAGAAGAAATGAGAGAAGCCATAAGATTAACCCCACTGAATAAATCACCGTGACTAGACGAAATACCAAATGATCTAATGAAAACATCAAGAGAAGTAGGAATAGCATGGCTAAATAGAATATTTAACCATGTCTAGATAAAACAACAGACGCCACGAGACTGGAAAAGCTCCATAATTATCCCAATTAGGAAACACAAACGCAGCAAAAGAGACTCTACGCAATACAGAGGCATTTCCATTTTGAATCACACGATGCAAAATTTCCCTTTTGAATCACATGATGCAAATATTCTGCAAAGGTCTAGAGAAAAGACTACGACCTATAATAGAACCCCAGCTAAACGAAACACAACTTGGATTTAGGAAGAAACAAAGGATGCACAGGTGCCATCTTTGCTCTTTGACAACTAATAGAAACATCAGTCGAATTTAATTAGATACTTACTTAGCCTTTGTCTACCAGGAAAAGGTATTTGCTAGAGTAGATAGAAATAAGCTATGGGTAATCTTTGAAAGATATGGAGTGAGTACACATATAACAAACTTATGTAGAAGCTTATACACCCAACAGTGAATGTACAGTAAGAACAAATGGAGAATACCCAGATCCCTTCACCATAAGATCCGGAGTACGACAAGGTTGTGTCCTACCTCTTCCCCCTCTTGTTCACAACCTGTATAGACAGCATATGTAAATAAAACAGCACAAGAGAGACCGTAACAAAACCGCATGAAGAACAGAACAAATAAGAAGAACCAATGACAAATCACATCATTAAAGAACTCTTATTTCTGGACGATCAAGTATTAATAGCAAAATCGGAATCCATATTACAGGACCACAGTACATTTCATGAAAATTAGCACAATTAAAACAGAGGTAATGCCTATAACCAAAGAAGAAAGCACAATAAACAATAACCCCTGAATCAAGTAAAAAGATTCAAGTATATAGAAAGAATAATATCATCAAATGGCATATCAACAGACGAGATTGAAAATAGATGCAATAAGGCAAACCAATTCACTGGGCAAATGACATCAACACTAAAGAACAAACATGTATCAATAGCAACTAAGAAAGCACTATACCGCATAATCTTGCTACCAATTCTATAATACCAATGCAAAACCTTGACAACGACAGAAAAAGAGAAAAGACAAATTAGAACAACAGAAATGAGATTCCTGAGAAGAATGCGCAACGTATCAAGAAGAGAGAAAATCAGAAATGAAGAAATCAGGACTAAAGTTGGGGTTATAGCAGCGCTACAGTTTATCAGAAAACAGCAGGTTAAATGGTTTGGCCACATAACTAGATTGCCGACTAACAGTATACCTCAATTAGCAATGATGTAGAGTCCAGACAGAAGCAAATGAAGAGGCCGGCAAATTAAATGACGGATAGAGAATTACAGAGTCCATGGGAATATCGATATATGAAGCCCAATCACGGGAACTCTCCCGCTGTTCATGCTTCATCTCGACACCACAAGGTTACAAGAGGAACCTTATGAGATGAGATGAGATAAGACAGCGTGTGTAAGAGTACACGATGACGTGTGTAGAAGTACATGATGACTTGTGTGAAAGTACATGATGACTTGTGTGAAAGTACATGGTGACTTGTGTGAAAGTACATGATGACTTGTGTGAAAGTACATGGTGACTTGTGTGAAATTAATGACGGCATATGTTAAAGCACATTACGGTGAGAGTGAAAGTAAACGATATCGTATATACAAGTAGATATGTACATATGCTCTACTGATGAAGAATCAGATTCACTGGGCTGGTCACTAGACTCGCATTTCAGATCATAGGCTCCCTAAACGACTATTTTACAGCGAACTGCGTTGTGGTAAACGCTCCCAATGTGGCCAGAGGAAACGCTTTAAAGACACTCTGAAAATTTATCTGAATGCTTTTGGAATTCATCATGGCACCTGGGAGACTGCAGCCAGAGACCGATCTTCGTGGCGTGCATCATTACACAAGGGTGCAGTCATGTGTGAGGCAATCAGGACTGCAAGAGCTGTAAAGAAAAGGCAGGACAGAAATACCAGTGCAGGAAATCCTCCCCCAGAAACGTCAAGCATTCTTTGTCCACATTGTCAAAGAACATTTCGAGCCAAAATATGCCTTATCAGCCATCTTAGAACCCACGGCTCCATACTTTCAACCCCACTGGATGAAATGAATGGTCATCATCATTCTTGATGGACAAACAACACCAACAACACAAGTAGATGATGGTGTATGTGAAAGTACATGATGTGTATGTGAAAGTAGATTATGTGTTGTGTGAAAGTGTCCGATATATTTTGTTAAATCACATGATGACGTATGTAAAAGTATATTTTGCTAAGAATCATTATGCACAGAGTTAGGAAGAAAATACAACTCGAACTAGGAGAAGAACAATGTGGAGTCGTAAAAGGCAATGGAACAGTATTTACTGTGTATAATCTTAAAACATTAATTGAACTTCCAATAGAAGTAAACAAAGATCTACATCTTTGCTTGAATAACTGCACACTTGATTTCAATTAAGTTAGACATCTCAACATGATGAAGATGCCAGAAGATTGTCGTAAGTTATCCCTTCTTACTTTAGTGTCGTCCCTGGAGTGAGGGGAATCAACACCCACATTTTTATTAACCCAATATTATTGTCCTAGAGAAACCACCAGACTCCGCCCACCAAACTCCATCAGTCTGTCGACACCTCTTTCTTACACTCACTCACCCCTAGATCATACCCCCTCTCACTCTTCCCCAACACAACATACTCCACAAATCTAGCTTTAACAAATAAATACAAAATAATTTATTAAGCAAAGAGTATGTGTGTGAGAAGTGTGTGTGTGTACTGTGTAGAATGTGTGTCGAATATTCTAGTGTGTGCAAACTTAGACCAAGTAGCCGAAGAGCCCAGCCCGATCATCCCGGAAAGGATCATACCACATCTTCATTCAGTCCACATTACTCTCACCAAGGAATGTGTCCCTCCTGCTAGATGTAGACTTCCACCGGTCGCTGCTTGATCACGCATATACTAGTCACAGTTTAACACTGATCCTGCCTGGATCACACACCGTTATTAAATGTCCCTATTGTTCTTAGACTTATAACATCCTTGTCTAGTGAGGACACGAAAATACTGTTCCTTGAACTAAATGTAATTCCTGTCTAAAGTTGCTACTGCTCACCAGATCACAGTTTAAAAAAATTCATAATCAGTTTATACTGTTCTATTACCATGTGATGTGGAAAAACAGCATCTATTATTCTTTTCACCTGTCGTGTGAAAACATAATACCCACTGGACTTTTCCCATGTGGTGTAAAAAAAAAAAAACATTTCTATTGTTCTGTTCACATATGATGTTCGAAACATTAATCTCACGATTGTTCCTTCCCCAAAATGATGCAGAGGAAACAATCTCTAGTATTCTGCTTACATGTGACGTTTAATAAATACTCTCACGATTGTTCCTTTAAACCCCTTTCATCAAGGGCCCAGTGCAAAAGTTGCTGACTAACTGCCTGCACTAAGGTCTCTATTCTCAGTGACTTGAGTGACCTAAGGGAACCTGTAAAAGAGATAACAGTACACTTGGTGAGAGCACCTGTCCCTGACCTCCATTGGATGGGGGTAGGCTGACATCCTCACTCAGATACATGACAGTGAACCAACTCTGTCATGAGCAGAGGTCCTCTTCACTCCGGTCTGCGGTGGTTTAAGACCAGGACAGAGAGAAATGCAAAGTGTAGACCCCCAGCAGACCTCACTGGAAGATCCCACCATTAGACATCCTCCCCATCCCCAATCTCCCCAAATATCATCCCATTTCACTATTCCCCATCAGCGGAGCCACCCGCCTTCTTACACTAGTTAATCTTAACAATGCGACTGCTGTAACAGAGCACCATCTCTGTTAGTGGGTTAGGAGGTGATGTGCAAAGACTACGCACGGTTGAGCATCCCGTAAAAACGTAACTTTGGACGCTCAAGTCGTGACGCGGGGGTTAGAGAAGTGAGTTACTATCCGGACCTTGAATTGACAACATCTATTGTAATAACAGAAAACCTCTTGTATGCTGTTTTATATTATACGATGTATTCAGTCAAATTAAACATATGAAAAATACAAATAGGACTTCGCTTGCATCTATCATATCACTGTTACATATACAGTAGATTTGATACCGCTATCGCAGAATTTTGGACTTGGTTGTTGCAGACACAGCGTGAAGTATTACGAAAATATACGGCACAGCGGAGGACTTTTGTTGAGCGCCTTTTCTCAAGTTGCTTTACGCTGCTACAATAAAAACGTTACCACAACAGATGAATTGCTGGCCATATCGAGTTTTACTGACTGAGTGAATATTGTCAGAAGCCGCAGTCAAAGGATCCAAACCTTGTCAAAGGTTGCAACTCATATTGGAACCACCGTAAATCGTTTTACTGAGGCTAGTTGATTGGAGCCGCCATACACCTTATCATGAATTGCTGAATGGAGCTACCATCGTAGGCTGTTTGTCAGAATTACCATCATCGTGTCCTGGAGTGACCTGACCGTTGTCCTTGGGCGTCACTATGCTGTAAGTCTTGACCTGCTGTTATCGGGGCTGTTGATTGACCTTGGCTGCTTGAAGGAGGTCACTTACTGGAGCTGTCCCAGATTGAGGAAATTTTGCTGCTTTTGAAAACAAAACAGCCGCAACTAACCTGAACTTTAGGAGAAACTATAGCTCAGCAAGATCTATGTCATAAAGAATGCGATTTACTTGCTTTGGTCTTTTCGGACGCGGGTGGGCATAATGGGTTGCCGTCCTGCTGAAGAAGAGAACCTATTGTAAACGCTTCGCTTTTGAGCTTGAGCCGTTTCAAATCCAGACGTGCCCTTTTTCGGGTGAAGTCCAGACGTGCCCTTTTTTGGGTGAAAAGAAGCCACAAATCCGAGGTGCCCACCAATGGGTGAAATGAAGAGTCCAGAAGTTTTCCTTTCTCTGTGATGGAATCGAGGATCACAACATGCTCGTTTTTTTCCTGTGAAGCCTACAATTGTCAAGCATAATCGTCAGTCGGCACATTTGGACTTTCCTTTTGGACTCGTGGAAGATATATCCATAAACGGTATTTAAGATAATTGATTTAACTAATATATCATAACATTGTGTGTTAAGTAAAATTAAATAATTAATTAGAACACTTGATTTTTATAGGACGAAAAACAGTTGCTTACATCCCTTGTCTAGTTCAAATACGCCTGCAGTTGTACACTTATTGATAACTATTAACTATATTATAATTGTGAATTTGTTTATATAAGTTGTATAGCAAAACTATTTCAGCATGGCAGAGGAACAAGTTTTGTTAACACAGGTTTCAGGGGGAATGGGTTAAGCAATAAGCAGACTCAACTCCGCAATAAAACAGCAAGGAGTAGGCATGTATGTATAATTATTTGTTGTAGGATATTGAATAATTGAAAACTTGATGCATGTTTTTAAAGATTTGTTCTTTGAATAACCTTTTTTTTTTTTTTTTTTTGCAGAGGCGTGGTGAACTAATATGGATATCTTTTATAGGAAGTTAGGACGTGTGACAGAGTTGATGGACAGCTTAAGGATGGACGTAGACAGAATTTCATCTATGATAAAACTGATAAAGAGACAGACACTCGAACGAACCGAGCACAAGACAGAGAAGAGATGTTTTGATGTAGACAAGCCCAATAGATGGCAGCCGATCAATAGGAGCGATAACCAGTGTGGTTACAATTCTAAAGTTATCAACTATATACATATGAAACTAGATAAGAGAGAGACACAGAGATATGTAGTGAATCAACACAAAAATGTAGGAATTAGTAATAACCAGAAAAGGAAATTTTATAGGAAACAGTGGTCTTGGCCTTCAAATACTGAAAAAGCAAGAGCTTTGCGAGAAAACTGGTTTCAGATCAGACAGTTGCGATATTCAGTTGCAAGGTTGAAAAACAGAGAAGAAACCACAGACAAGACTTTGGGTGGTCAAGAGGTATCTTCAGTCTTTAGTGTCAGACAAGAAAGAGAGACACAGATGCAACCAGGCAGTAGTCTGGAAAAGAGTACTCAGACATCGATTGATAAAGTAGTAAGGAAAATTCAATCAAAACCAACTGAGTTGAAAGTGACAAAGAGAGACACTGTTGCATTAAAGAGAGACACTGGTACAGAGGTTAGACAACCCAAGACAAAAGACAGCAGAAAGAAAATTAGAAAGAGTGTTAGGACTAGAAATGAAAAAAGTTTGTGCATATATAATCATGGATGTAGAACCGAAGAATCTTTTGAGTCGTCTCTGGAATCAGAATCTTCAGACCTCACAGATTTTTGTATAGAATGTACACCAGACAGGGATTTAAAAAGAATGAATGGGAACGAGAGGATTGCACTACGAGCAGATCCTGACTCGAAGCGAGATGTTTCCTCCTACGGTATGGTTGCTGGTAGGCAAGAAGACAAATTTTTAGTTAGTGACTCTTTGGAACAAGATAACAGTATATATGGTAGAAAAGTAGTAAAAGCCAGGAGACGAATTCCAAAGATGTGAGAGAATGATACTTTTATAAAGAAAGATGTTTATCTATTGGAAAGTAGAACACAAAAACAGCAAAAAGCTGAAGCAGCGCTGGAAAAAGCTAGAAGTCTCATGAAGTCGATAAGACCATGGCTATATGGAAATAACAAATACGTGCAGATTTGAGTATTTTGTAACTGAGCTTGGAGTAATTCAAGTTTGATGAGGGTTATACCGGCTCAAATGTTGTGTTGCTGTGGAGAGGATTAAAGTGGAAAATGGTGGAGAATCACTGCAAGTGATGTGTGATGTTGAGAACTAATGTAGTATTGTCTTGTATTGCATAGGTTGTTTTGAGGTATAAAGGAGTCATAAAATAGTAACTGATTGAGTGGTGCGGCTGTTATAGCCTGAGAATAGCGCGAAGAAATAGATCCTTGTTATAGGAGATTGATGAGTGAGTAGTTGAGTGTCGGAATGAATTGTTTACTTATACGTTGTCCTTGCGTGCGTAGGCGTGTGGGCAGACATGTATTCGTCGCGCCGATTAGAGAATGAAGAGGCCTGGTTAGAAATGTATGGATGTCAAGTTTTCAGCGAGATATACTTCATAAAAATGTGAAGTGAGAAATTATATAAGAGGCACCTAGACGATGTACTGTCTAAGCGAGCATGGTATGCGCGTGTTGAAGGCAGAGGTTGACGGTGTGGCGCGTCGAGTGTGTCTGACTGAGTTTTTAGAGGTGGTGAGATGTTGAGTGAGGTGTGCTGGAACGGTTGACATAGCGTAAAACTGACATGGAGAGATATAGGCTGGTTAGAAATGTTCGTTGTTAGAGCTAAAGTGTTGTTTGAACAGAATAGGTTCTAAGTTGTTAAAAAGGAGTGAATGAGTGAGAAAAGTTGAAATGAGGAAGCAGTTAGATTGTGAAAGTCTTGTGGCAGATATTGAATGAAAGTTCCGGTTGTCGTTGTAAGAAACAGATCTAGTGTCGGTTGGCAGAATTAAGTTGGAATGAGATTGCATGATGCAGAGAAATGAGAGAATATGGCGAAGATGTGATCAGTATGTCTCGTCGGAGTGAGAGTTGTTGAGAAGAACTGTGTATTTGTAAAGGAGATAGACAATACGGTGTTAGATTGTCTAGGTAGAGATTGTCAAAGACTCGACCGCATCCCCTCCGCCAGGAAGAGCAGTCAATCTTGAAGAGGCCAGGAGGTGATACGGTGCCCGAGGTAAGGGCAGGGGAGATGAGGTAATGGGAGATGGTTATCCATTCCCTCATGAGACACGCAGGCGTTGTTCAGAGAGTTAGCACTCTAATCACGATAGCATCACGCCTCGTGGTAGCCACGGAGAAGTTGAGTATCCACTCAACATACCACGTCTGCGATCAGCGTGCCATGTGAGGCAACACGCACCAAGGTCAAGGTGAATCCGCGTGGTGTGTGACCACGGGATGAAAGATCGTCAGACGGGAGGACAGGACTTGTAGTGTGCACCTCGTTAGAGTAGCGATAGGGGTTTTGTGTTTAACTAAATAGAGAGTTAGCATAGGCATTAGCAACTAGTGATAGATAATTTCTGTGGCTTTATGTTGTGTGTTTACTAGCGACTGTTACCTGCTTGTAGCGAGCCAACGGCAATAAATGTACCATTTATTTTCCTCGCACACGACTTGCAAGTTTTCTTGTTTGGTGTGGGAGAAGTATCCGATAGTGCCTGTCAGTTGAGTTGTTGACAGAGATCGACGTTAGCTTTACGCGCTTGGTGTTTCTGAAAGAGCCCCAATAAATGTGAGTGGCGTGACTACCGTCGCAGTGTGTGTGAGTTAGAAGAGAGTTGAGTGTAACCCTGGCTTGTTGTGGTGAGATGATGGAGAGTAGTGATCCTAATAATAATATGCTAATAATGCTGATAATGTTAGTTGCGTCGTGTGGACGAGTGAATTAGTTTTTGGTACAAATCAAATTCAAGGGAAACAACTAGATTAGGAAATGGCTGTGCTGAGTTGCAGTTTCCCTTACTGAGTAGAGGAATTGTAGTGTGCTGAAATAGCCACACTACTTGGAAAATGGAGTAATTTTTGCTGTAGTTTAGAGTAATTGTTTAGTTAGTATGTCAAGTGCAGTAGTGTCGCAGTGGGATAGTTTCGTGAAAGATGGAATGTTGTGAAGGGAAATAATCAATGCTTGACTTCCAGAAAAAGTACGGTCATTTGTTGATTAATGACTTTTGGTTGAGGGGAACAGATATTGTTCTGCGTTATGATGAGAATATAGTCTGTAGGTAACATATATATATATATATATATATATATATATATATATATATATATATATATATATATATATATATATATATATATATATGTTACCTACAGACTATATTCTCATCATAACGCAGAACAATATATGTTCCCCTCAACCAAAAGTCATTAATCAACATTAATCAATATATATATTGGGGTTAATGCCTAGCATTGAGTTGTTTTTTTTCTCTGTTATAAGAATAACGGAATAGGCATGACTTGTGTTCCTTGTAGTGAATAGATATGTATTACATTGGTCCGTATAAGAGACCAATGTTGTTTAGTTACAATAAGTAGTTGATTTCTATGTGAATTTGATTATTATTTCAATATGTATAATTATTTTGAAAAATGTGGGGATATATGACAGCATTGTGAAAACAAAGGGGGGTGATATTGTTGTTCTATTTTGATTTGTCTTGACTCCAGTTATTCACGAATTGTGAGTTTAATTAGCTTACTTTGGTTAAATATTAGCATATTACTTTGTTTATTAATTTTCATTTGCAAAGGTTATAATACGAAAGGAGACGAAGCCTTGGTATAAACCTTTGAGAACAAAATTTTAAGACGCATCTTTGGACCCATTAGGGATACACAAAGTGGAGAGTGGAAAAGAAGAAGTAACAAAGACATTTATGATCTGTTTAAGTCCCCGCTAATCACTGGTATCATGAAGGCTAATAGACTACAATGGCTGGGGCATGTAGAAAGAATGGAAGATAATAGGGAAACAAAACTCGCTTACACTCAGGAAATAAATGACCGTAGACCCCGAGGTAGACCAAGAAGACGGTGGAGAGATAATACATGTACAGACCTACAAGCACTTGGAATCAACGACTGGCAAGAGAAGGTCCACCAGAGAGACGAATGGAGGCGGATTGTGTTTGCAGCAAAGAACCTCAATGGCTCGGAAAGCTGAAGAAGAAGTAGAAGAAGAAGAAGAAAAGTTATAATGATGTTACTTATTGAGTTGCCCTGACTATGTTTAAATTAGTTTTTGTTTGACGTTCAGTTGTGGGGAGTTAGAAAATTAAACAGGTCCATATTAAAGAGAGAGACTTATTAATGGGTCCTTGGGAGTTCTGGATACATAGTTACGTTCAGAAAGTATGGTAAGGAGAAAAACATGAATTGTATGCCATGTTTTAGTTCGAAGGGTAATGGCTGTTGTTATCAGCAACGATTGGTATAAACATGGACTGAGAGCCATGGGGGCAGGATTAATAATATATGAATCGCGAATGTTATTGTTCGTGCTGTGATTGCAGCAAGGGATGAGATTAATGACAAAGAGTAGAAGTTAAGTTTACAGTAAGTGAACAGCGATATTAATTTTTTTAGTTACAGCATATTGACCTGATTTAAAAGTAAAAGTATGGGAATGTCTATAATAAATAGACAGAAATAAGATAGAGTAGATAGGTTAGAAGGTCACAGACATGAGTTCAGTGGCAGTATTTTGGTTGCTGTTGATAACGGCATGAAGTGACAAGGGGAGGTTTTGGGAAGTATTGCCCATAATAAATGGACATTATTAGTAGTTGCTGAGGCTTTCAGAACCTGAAATATGTAAGGGTCGGAGAGTAAGGTTATAATGTTGGAGGAGGTTTTGAGTATGTTCTCAAGATATGTTTGGTAGTTATGTTCAGAGACATAGTAGGAGCTGCATTAAGTCAGCATGAATTGAAAATATATGGATTATATGCCATGTTATATTAAGGAAGAAGAAGTTAACGTGACTAATGTCTATAGGTGGTATAAAAAGAGGCTGCGTTAGTCAGCATCAATGGGAATATAAGGAGCTAGTTAATTGAGAGTGGACATTAATGGGGCTGTAGATAGCAGCACATATGGTTTAGTACAAAGTTAGATACGCCCATGAACAAGGATGGTTATAATGGGATGTGAGGGGGTAAATATAGGAGCTGTGATAAGCAGCGTTAATTGGTATAAAGTATGTTCATAAGAAATGAACATTGTCAATATTATTTTTATGGTTGGTTTTATGGTTCAATCAAGCCATGTGAAATATAGTCATTAATGGGTTTGGATGGCAGCACAAATATTAATATTGAGTATGTAAGGAAGAAATTTTTGGATCGACTTAATTTATAACAAACGGAAACATATGTTCATGGATTATAAGATGAGTTTTTAAAACAATTTATTTATAAAGTTTTTGTGTTTGCAAGGGAGGTAAATGTGATTGCTTTCTAACTACTTCTTTATATCTTTATAACTGGGTGCGCACCCCATCTTTTCTGTCTATACTGTGTTGTTTTGTTGATGTTGAGAGAAAATGAGAACTTACATAACGCATGATAAGTTTCAAATTATGTACTAACGATTTTGATGAACATATGTATATATGAAATGAAATATCTTTATGAACTGTTTAAAAAAAAATGAAACCTTGTAGGCTCATATACGGAAACGAAGAAGAAGTATCACTTCACGAAGATCTATAACAGAACATAGCGGTTAGCTATAAGAGATAAGTGGAGAACTGGACTCGAACGAGTAGAAGTAAAGTTCATTGGTTAAGAGGGGGTTAGTTTAAGATGGGTTGGAGAAATAATATTGGGGTTCAGGTTTTAGTGAGGGAAAGAATAAGTAGAATAAGTAGGTTAGGGATTAAGACTTTTCAGGAAAAGTCTTCTTAAATAAAGGGAGGAATGTAACAGAGCACCATCTCTGTTAGTGGGTTAGTAGGTGATGTGCAAAGACTAGGCACGGTTGAGCATCCCGTAAAAACGTATCTAGGGATGCTCAAGCCGTGACGCGGGGGTTAGAGAAGTGAGTTACTATCCGGACCTTGAATTGACAACATCTATTGTAATAACAGAAAACCTCTTGTATGCTGTTTTATATTATACGATGTATTCAGTCAAATTAAACATATGAAAAATACAACCAGGACTTCGCTTGCATCTACCATGTAACTGTTACTCTGTTATACTGCCTATTGTCGCTGATATTCCTTGACTACCTAACCACAATGCAACAACACTATGTTATAGTTCTAAACTATATTTCTAAGCTATTCCACATTAATTATAGCTAGATGCAATCTATAAAATACCTTATGCCGTCCTGACTCAACCTCTGAATCGAATACACCATTAGCCATAAAAGACACATGTTAAGCAAAACCGAACACATGCGATTCTATTCAACACGGATCGAGCCAGCTATCACTTCTACCTACTTCAACTGTTTGAGCTACACTAGCCAAAAACAAATCATGTTTTTGTCCCCATGAGCTGGGAGTGGTCTACTGAAGTTCTTTTCATGTCAACACATCAGATGATTCCAAGGGCAGACTATCCATTTCAGAATAAGATCTTATCTCCCTTGCTTTTAATCAATTTCCCCAGTTGTCTCCTCCTGTCCGGACACCCATAACAAGCCCGTGTATTACAACAACCTGGTCACAATTTCCTGACTGGTGTGGAAATTTCAAAGGACGGTGTATTGATTGATCTCACCGAACCTCCTAGTAAACAACTACAGCTGTTACTCTGACTGTCCTTGGTATTTTTGACATCTGATTGTAACTTGGAGTGAATTCACGACATAGAGACTCTTAAGAGAGTAGTCCATCTCACTCTTTTCCACTGCAAGTTCAATCCAGATGATTCATTCCTCTTCTTCAGGAGCTGGATGTCTTGACAAGAAGTCTGCTCCAAAATTTTCCTTCCCAGGAATATATTCCACTGTGAAATTGTAAGTTTGAAGTAACAACGACCATCGTATCAAACGGGCGTTGAGCTTCTGAGAAGTAGCCAGGAACATCAAGGGCTGATGCTCCGACTGGACCCGAAACTTAACTCCATACAAATAGGGCTGGAACTTTTGCACGGCCCATACGAGAGACAAGCACTCTCTCTCTCTCGACGGTCGAATAATTCCTCTCAGCCTGTAGAAGTTTCTTACTTGCGTATGCCACAGGTTTCAAAACCGAAGCATCGTCTTTTCCTTCCTGTAACACAGCTGCCCCAATCCCAATCCCCCTCGCATCCGTTCTCAACACAAATGGTTTGGAAAGGTCAGGGAGCTGTAATACAGGCTGTAATACAGACCAAGGCCTCCTTTAACTGACTATAGGCAGTCTCACATTCTGGTGTCCAAATGATTTGGTCCGGGAATCCCTTTTTCAAGGTTTCCATCAATGGAGCTCCCAGTTCAGTGAAATGTGGGATAAGTTTGTGGTAGAACCCACACAACGAGAGAAAAGATCGCACATCCTTCTTCGTTTTTGGCTTTGGTGCATTTCTGATTTTCTCCAGGTTCTTTTCTTCTGGGACAATGTGTCCTGGAGTGATGGTGTGACCCAGAAATTCCAGAGTCTGGTAACCAATCATGCACTTGGTTGGGCAAGCGGTAAGCCTGCTTCTCTGAGTCTATTAAACACTCTCTCCACGGATTGCAAGTGGTCCTTCAAGCTGTCACTGGAAATCAGAATATCATCCATGAATGAGATGATGGCCGGATCCTGTAAAGGATCTAGCAAAGTTCTCATCATGCGTGTAAACACACTAGGTGCATTGCTGAGTCCAAAAGGCATGACGTTGAATTCGTAGTGTCCACTGGGTGTACTGAAGGCCAACAGTGGTCGAATCTCTGGTTTGACTGGTATCTGATAGTACCCCCGACTCAGATCCACCTTTGAAAAGTATCGAGCCTTATGGAGCCTAGCGAATAACTGAGTTGGATTCGGCAAAGTTTCCACCTGAAAGTGTGTATGACTGTTCAGAAGTCGGTAATCTATACACAACCGGTGTTCTCTACTTGGTTTGCGTAACAAAACTACCCCCGCGTTGTATGGGGATGTGGATGACGCAATCACGTCATCCTCCAGCAGTTTTTGTATTTCCTCCTCCAGGGCCTTTTCTTTAGAGAATGGCACTGGGTAAACCTTTTGGCGAACAGGCTCTTGGATGGTCAACGTCATCTCGTACTCCACCAACCTCGTTCGTCCTGGTTTATCAGTCAGTATCTCCTGATGAGACTCGAGAACCTGGGTTATCCTTTCCCTCTCCTGGGAAGACAGATCAGTGTTTACTTGCACATCCCTATAGGTTTCCTGGTGTACCAAGGCATATTCCCTGCCCTCGTTGGTTCCCACTTCAGTCTCCACTGCAACTGCCATTGCCGTCGGGTGAGCTGCTTTGTTTCCGGGTCTCTCCTCGTATTTCCTTAGGAGATTGATATGGAAAATCTTCGACTTTCCCAGGATCCGGATCTGATAGTTGGTTCTGGATATCACCCTTTCCACGGAAAATGGTCCTTGCCAACCTATCTCCAGTTTGTTGTTTCCCGTAGGGAGTAGCAACAAAACTTTGTTTCCCACCTCTAGAGATCTGTCTTTAGACCTACGGTTGTAGTAAGCCGCATGTCTTTTCCTGGCCTTTTTCAAGTTTTGATTCGCCAGAGTCCATCCCTTGTGGAGTTTTTCTTTCAGTTCCTCCACGTATTTATAGGAAGAGATCACTTCTTCTGACGTCCCCTCTTCAGTCCAACTCCTCAACATGGCTTCCAACGGTCCTTTGATTGGACGACCAAAATGCAACGTAGCGGGTGGTAGTCCTGTTAGAGCCATGAGGAACTTCCCGATAAGCAAAAAGTGCTGCTGGGATATATTCATCCCACCTATCAGGTTTTTCTGTGCCAGTTTCCTGAGCATTGTCATCAACGTGCCGTTGAAACGCTCTACTTGTCCATTGGCTTGAGGGTGGTAAGGGCTGGTATGTATGTGGTTAGAGTGGAACACCCTAAATACCTCCTCCATGAGTTTTCCACAAAAATGAGACCCATTGTCCGTCAGAATTTGATCACGGAAGCCTAATCTGGTAAAGGCCTCCATCAGTGCGTCCGTCACTCGTTTCGAGTCAATCGTGGTCAACGGTATGGCTTCACCCCACATTGTACAGCAATCCACCATTGTGAGAATATGCATGTTCCTCTTCCTAGTTCTGGGAAGTGGACCCACGATATCGATGGCTACCCTCTCGAAAGGAGAGTTCATGATGGGCATCTCACCCAAGACCACCGGTGCTGTCCAGTGTTTCGGTGCCACCCTCTGATACCGACGCACATCATCTGTCATTCCCGGCCAATAGTAGTGGCAGGAAATTCGCTGCATGGTGGCGGCAATACCCATGTGTCCACTAAAGGAGATGGTATGCCCCATATGAAGAATCTGGGACCGGTGAGCTTTCGGGACTACCAACTAACCGTATAGGTTGTCTCCCCTTCCGGCTCTCCTGTAGAGCATCCTATTCATCATGTAGTACTGCCCCCGTCCTGGTGTATCAGCACTTCTCTGCAGCATTTTGTAGCAAGGACGTAAATTAGCATCCTCACTCTGGGCAGTTTGTAGCTCCCCCGGCATTGGGTTAGTCACAATTGTTTCTGCCTCTTCCGTTCTCTTCTGAGAGCGAGTCTGTATTGCTCCCATATGGATTGGCCCCCTGGGCATTCCCAGAAAGACATACCGGCAACCGAGGATGACGGGAAAAATGGGATCGGTCAATACAGCGGCCTTGATTGTGCCGGTGACATACCTTGACCGAATCTCCACATTAGCAATGGGCAACTTCATGGCCACAGCACTCTTCTGTGCAGGCTGTATCTCCATGGTCTCACCTGTGAATTGTTCTGGATGTACCAGATCCGCAGAAATCACGGCCTCCCCGCCCAGTCCGGTGTCGTACAAACACTCCACTTGACGACCATTAACCTCTACCAATTCCACTACATGTGGTTTATCCTGGTCTGGAGTCTCTTCTTCGGCCTCGACATGCTCAGTGGGCTCCACCTTAGGTTCCACTGGGCACACGACGAAATGAGAGTCTCCTGACTTTTCCCTGCAGTCAATAGCATTGTGCGTGTTTGACTTGCAGTTTTTGCACCATTTCCTGTCCTAGAATTTCTAGTGCCGGACTTGAGTGAGCTTTCCTGGTGGCGAGTTTCCTTGTTGACCTTGGCATTTTCAGTGACAACCTCCTTGGAAGTCACTTGACATGCTGCGAAGTGAGGGCTCTTAGCCTTCGATTTGCAGTCCCTCGTATTGTGAGAGGGTGACTTACAAATTGAACACCATTTCTCCGACCACTATCGTTTTGGTGTAGAGCTTGAAGTGCTCTTGCCTCCCTCCTTCGTCTTCTCTGAACTATCCTCTGATTTTTGGTTCCTGAGTTTTTGGCTTTCTTCTTGTCATGTTTCTCCTGACTTTTGGTGTTTGTGGAAAGGTTTTCCCCTGCCTCCCCATGTACCTCGACGAACCGTTCTGCTAATTTTGTCAAGAGGTCAATACGTTCCGCTCCTTGTTCTCCCAGGAATGTCCTGAGAGGTTTTGACATTTGCTTCTTCAGCTGGTCGACCACAATGCGCTCTTCCAGACTCTCGTAGTCATGTGCGAACCCAGCCAAATCCATCCACTAATGGAGGTAGGATTGTAGACGCAAACTGTCGGCGGCAAACAACTCCCCCAGTTCTCGTTTCGCTGCTAGAAATTTTTTCCGGTAGGTATGTGACGTAACCTCGAATCGTTTCAGCAGAGCCGTCTTCAACTCGTCATAATTGTTGTCATGTCCTTGTGGCAGGCGAGAATAAACCTCGTAGCCTGTCCCTCGTAATCCCTGGGATAGCTTGAGATTCCATTTGTTACGCTCCAGACCCATAGCAACGGACATGGCCTCGAAGCATTGAAGGTACTGGTCAATCTTCTCTTTGTCCTCCTCGTAGATCGCTAGAGGGAACTTCATAGCATGATAACTATGCCCCCTACTGGTGTTGAGCCTGGGATGGAGTTTCCCCATTAGATTGACTCTTCAACTCGAGTTCCCTCATCCGGTACTCTTGCTCCCTTTTCTGAGTTTCTTGCTCCGCTTCCCATTTCCGAGCAGCTTCCTCAATTTCAAGTTTCTTAGCAGCCTGACCAGCTTCAAATTCCAGTTTCTTGGCTGCCTATTCTAACTCCATACTTCTCAATTCCAACTCGGCCTTTCGATCTTCCCTTTCTGCTTGACGAAACTCCCTCTCCACCTCCTGTATGTAATCTGTTAGGGCAGATCCCGACAAACCCATTTCTTCCCATTTTGCTCTTAGTTCTGCCGTGGTTAGTTTAGGAGTGACCATTTTTCAGAGAGGTAAGTCAGCAGATAGAGTGCAGATTATCGCCAAGAGGAATGATATGTGTGTGTATATATATATATATATATATATATATATATATATATATATATATATATATATAATGAACAATTTCAGTTAATCTATATAATTAAGACCACAACACAACACAATCACTCAGTGACAGGAGCAGAATCAGAACCACAGACCTATGCAGACGTGTGAAGTGTGAACAGGTAAGATATGTGTCTTAACCCCTATCCACATTCACTCTAGCTGGATTCTCTCTCTAACAATATCTCCGTCCTTTAACTAAAGATCCCGTGTAAAAAGACCCCGTTGTCCGGAGATCACGTTTACGAGAGATCCCACTGTCCAAAGATCACGTTTACGAGAGATCCCACGGTCCAAAGATCACGTTTACGAGCCCCCAATAAATGTCGTAAGTTATCCCTTCTTACTTTAGTGTCGTCCCTGGAGTGAGGGGACTCAACACCCACATTTTTATTAACCAAATATTATTGTCCTAAAGAAACCACCAGACTCCGCCCACCAAACTCCATCAGTCTGTCGACACCTCTTTCTTACTCTCACTCACCCCTAGATAATGCCCCCTCTCACTCTTCCCCAACACAACATACTCCACAACTCTAGCTTTAACAAATAAATACAAAATAATTTATTAAGCAAAGAGTATGTGTGTGAGAAGTGTGTGTGTGTACTGTGTAGAATGTGTGTGGAATATTCTCGTGTGTGCAAACTTAGACCAAGTAGCCGAAGAGCCCAGCCCGATCATCCCGGAAAGGATCATACCACATCTTCATTCAGTCCACATTACTCTCACCAAGGAATGTGTCCCTCCTGCTAGATGTAGACTTCCACCGGTCGCTGCTTGATCACTCATATACCTAGTCACAGTTTAAAACTGATCCTGCCTGGATCACACACCGTTATTAAATGTCCCTATTGTTCTTAGACTTATAACATCCTTGTCTAGTGAGGACACGAAAATACTGTTCCTTGAACTAAATGTAATTCCTGTCTAAAGTTGCTACTGCTCACCAGATCACTGTTTTAATAACTTCATAATCAGTTTATACTGTTCTATTCCCATGTGATGTGGAAAAACAGTACCTATTAGTCTTTTCACCTGTCGTGTGAAAACATAATACCCACTGGACTTTTCCCATGTGGTGTAAAAAAACAACAATTCTATTGTTCTGTTCACATATGATGTTCGAAACATTAATCTCACGATTGTTCCTTCTCCAAAATGATGCAGAGGAAACAATCTCTAGTATTCTGCTAACGTGTGACGTTTAATAAATACTCTCACGATTGTTCCTTTAAACCCCTTTCATCATGGGCCCAGTTCAAAAGTTGCTGACTAACTGCCTGCACTAAGGTCTCTATTCTCAGTGACTTGAGTGACCTAAGGGAACCTGTAAAAGAGATAACAATACACTTGGTGAGAGCACCTGTCCCTGACCTCCATTGGATAGGGGTAGGCTGACATCCTCACTCAGATACATGACAGTGAACCAACTCTGTCATGAGCAGAGGTCCTCTTCACTCCGGTCTGCGGTGGGTTAAGACCAGGACAGAGCAAAATGCAAAGTGTAGACCCCCAGCAGATCTCACTGGAAGATCCCACCATTGGACATTCTCCCCATCCCCAATCTCCCCAAATATCATCCCATTTCACTATTCCCCATCAGCGGAGCCACCCGCCTTCTTACACTAGTTAATCTTAACAATGCAACTGCCAATTGTCGCTGATATTCCTTGACTACCTAACCACAATGCAACAACACTATGTTATAGTTCTAAACTATATTTCTAAGCTATTCCACATTAATTATAGCTAGATGCAATCTATAAAATACCTTATGCCGTCCTGACTCAACCTCTGAATCGAATACACCATTTGCCATAAAAGACACATGTTAAGCAAAACCGAACACATGCGATTCTATTCAACACGGATCGAGCCAGAAATCACTTCTGCCTACTTCAACTGTTTGAGCTACACTAGCCAAAAACAAATCATGTTTTTGTCACCAAGAGCTGGGAGTGTTCTAGTGATGTTCTTTTGATGTCAACACATCAGATGATTCCTAGGGCAGACTATCCATTTCAGAATAAGATCTTATCTCCCTTGTTTTTAATCAATGTCCCCAGTTGTCTCCTCCTGTCCGGACACCCAAAACAAGCCCGCGTATTACAACCACCTGGTTACAATTTCCTGACTGGTGGGGAAATTTTAAAGGACGGTGTATTGATTGATCTCACCGAACCTCCTAGTAAACAACTACATCTGTTACTCTGACTGTCCTTGGTATTTTTGACATCTGATTGTAACTTGGAGTGAATTCACGACAAAGATCAATAAATCATGGGAAATACCATATAGCCTTTAAAAAACACATATATTGGAAACAATAAGCTTCCATAAAGAGTGATGATGAAGTAGGTCAATATCAACCAATTAAGAGAGGTGTTCGACCGGGATGTGTAATATCTCCAGATCTGGTTTCCCTATACAGTAAACATATTTTGAGAAAATTAGAAGATATTAGAGTAATCACCGTTAGGGGATTTAACTTCAGTAACATTATATATGCGGATGATACAGTACTGATTGTAGACAATAAGCAGGGTCTTCAACGTTTGTTTTAGTAGATAGGGTTTTCGCACAGGGTGAGCAACTAGGGTTATAATTAAATTGTAGGAATATAGAGATTATTGTAGTCACTACGAAGAAGGAAATACCATAATGGTATACATAAATAAATGGGAATATTCATAATCATATGAATCGGAACAATTATCTAGGAACAGTCATAACATCTGATTTGAGATGCCTTGAAAAGCTTAGAACAAGAATCGCCATGGCGAAGGTCGTCTCTTGCAAGATGGAAATTATACTGTGGGATAAACAGATGTAATTTGCAACGAGGAAAAGAGTGTTGATGTGCAACATATAAATAGACTTGTGTATGGATGTGAGGCGTGGACAATGAGCTTATAAGTATATGGTGGTCGTGGAAATGTGGTTTCTGCGGAAAATGCAAAGATTATCTTAGGCCAAAAAAAAAAACCATTGGCCAAGTTCTACAGGAAGGAAATTAAAACCGTAAACCGATTAGAGAAATTAGATAGAGGCAGTCACCAATTTTGGACACGTTGTGTGAAGAAATAAATTAGAGAACTTGGTGAAAACTGGCATGATTGAGGGGAAAAGAACAAGGGGAAGGCAGAGCAGTAAATACCTGGATGGCTTGGCACGTGGTTAGGTCGAGACCAGAAGACAGAACATTTAGACATGGCACATGATGGTGATAATGATTCACTGATTATTATGATGCTAGTGCTGTATATATGATTACCTTTACACCCAGGTGGGTCCAGTAGGTTCTTACATTCAAGACAGACCCCAGTCTCGCGGTCACAGATGTCATCGAGGCATAGGTCTGGGCATCTCTTGTCGCATGCCATACCGTGCATGCCAACCCGACAACCTGAAATAGTGTTGATGTGTTGAAAGACACGACACGATGATCCGTGTTCTGAAGATATGCGAGTGAGCAGGCAGTCCTAGAGACGCCTAAATAAACAGACATCATAATTAACTGAATGAATTAACACACATCTTCCATGGTGTGAGGCGCTAGACTGGTGCTCATAAGTTCCAATCTCAATGGAGTCGGGTGATTTGTTTTTAGAATTGATCTGCAATCCCGGGCTAGTTCAACTATATTAAGTAGTTATGAGTGTTTTAAATTACATGAAGGAATTTGGAACGCTTGTAACATAATGCAACGCGTATTATAATATGAAGCCCATCAATTACGAGGGTAATTAAAAGAACCATGTCAAATACCTCTACATTCTGGCGGGTGGAGACCGTTCTTGCAGGCAACGCACTGTCCATTCGTTCTGCATACGCCGTCTTGACACATGTCTGGGCAGGTTTCTGAGCAGCCTTTACCGAACATACCTCTTGGACAGTCTCACAGAGAAACGTAACAAGAAATACATTAGGAAACAACTGAGTTAGTTCAGCTGTTAGCGTCGTGTTGACAGCTGTGTGTAATCATATTAGGAAGCTATGGAGTTGGTTCAGATGTTTGTGTCGTGTTGTTAGATGTGTGTAATCACATTAGGAAGCAACTGACTTAGTTCAGCTGTTTGTTTCGTGTTGACAGCTGTGTGTAATTACATTAGGAAACTATGGAGTTGGTTCAGCTGTTTGTGTCGTGTTGTAAGCTGTGTGTAATCACATTAGGAAGCAACTGAGTTAGTTCAGCTGTTTATGTCGTGTTGTCAGCTGTGAGGTTTGTGTTTCCAGCTTCGTGTGTTGTATGTCCAGCAACTATATAGATAATATGATCAGCCAGGTATCACCAAAGATGTGACACACGAGATACTATTTTCAGTTTCACGTCCCCAACCATATACCTCGAGAGATAAAGCAGTCACCAATCTTTTTATTTATTCTATGACGTGGTCAATGTGTCTCTGCCAACCGACTGACAGGATAGATCGTGTGGTCAGTTTGATGTCACCACCTGACATGCTGATGCTATTTTGTAAGGATGGGTTGACCACAGAGCAATGTGATGACGTAAAACTTGTCTCTAGAAGGACTGTGAGCGGTAAATGGAGTGAGTAACCTGATTGCTAATCTAGGGTAAGTAGTTATACCAGCTATGGATGGCCCACCTGCAGTGATACATGTGTGAAGTTTAGGATATAACGTGATACTTTAAGATGATGCAACATGTGAAGTTTATGATATGTGTTTCTGTGTTTTTTTTAAACATACATTTTCATTGAACATGAATTGCGCTCGTGATTCCTTCGCCACAACGTCGACTGTATACAATACAATACGATTGTACAAGAAGACAACAAGAACCCCAGTACAATACACGACATACGTGGGGCCAGCCATGATCTAAGGTAGATGTATCACAATATAAACTAAAGTACACAGCATTATGTCGATATGTTTCCTACTTTAACAAATACGATTTTAGTCTATGCAGCAGCCTTATCGTCTTGCCCTTTTTTTTGAATACGTCCAACTGCAGACGCGGACTATGAAGGCGAAACGTGCACAGTGACCCCCTAATTTTTCTCCCTTTGAAGAGACTAGAGGTCCGAGTGATGTTATCCTGAATAGTTACAGCGACCAGCAAGTGCCGCCGGCGTTATTTCTGGATACTTTATGTCATTATGCGAGCTCTCGACATTCACTATGGGAGATACAGACTGGTTACGTATTCCCGTATGTATACATGCCTACACATGTGTGGCGTATTCCTCAATGTATTCAGGCCTACACATGTGTGACGTATTCCTCCATGAATTCATGCCTACACATATATGACGTATTCTTGCATGTATCCAGGACAATGAGGAAATGTGCAACACATGGAAAGAATATTTTGTTGAATTACTAAATTGTGAAGCTCCAAGTAACATTTTCCCACGGGAAGAGGTTCTAACATGCGAATAACAAATTGAAGAACCTACATTTGAAAAATCCTATATGTAATCACACGACTTAAAAACAATAAGGCAACTGGGACTGATGGAATTGCTGCTGAATTTATAAAGGCGGATGGCCATGCATTACATCTAAAGCTATACGAACTAATAATAAAAATCTGGAGGACAGAAGAATTACCCCATGACTGGAAAGAGTCATTATTGATACCTATCTTTAAGAAAGGAGACAAGTTCCAATGTGGAAATTATAGAGGAATATCACTACTGTCCACAAGCTATAAGATACTATCCGCAGTACTACTAAATAGACTAAAACCATATTCAGAATACATATTAGGTGACTACCAGCCGGGTTTTAGACAAAACAGATCAACAATAGATCAGATATTTATCTTACGACAAATAGCCGAGAAAAATTGGGAATATAAAAGATATCTCCATAACATTTTTGTGGATTTTAAAAAGGCTTATGATAGTGTCCAAAGGAATAGTCTATGGAATGCTATGCAGGAATTTGGAATACCAAGGAAGTTAATCAACATGACCAGACTATGCATGGAAGATACTTATAATATAGTAACATATAAAGGCAGGAAAACAGAACATTTCCAAATAACATCTGGCTTGAAACAGGGTGATGCACTATCGCCACTACTCTTCAATCTGGCTCTAGAGAAAGTTGTAAGGAAGGTAAAGGAGGAATGTGATATTGGAGGAACATCCAAGCTTCTTGGTTATGCAGATTATACAGATATTATAGGGCAAAGTGAACAAAAGACATTGGAAATATTGACTCACTTAAAAGAAAAAGCCCAACAGATGGGGCTGGTTATCAACCAAGATAAGACAGAATATATGGTAATTTCAAGAGACGGAATGGCTAAAAACTCTGGCCACATACAAATAGATAATATGACCATTAAAAGAACAGAAACATACAAATACCTGGGTACAATCTTCAACTGCTCCAACGTCATAAGGGAAGAAATACAAACTAGAATCAACTCTGGAAATAATATATACTATGCACTACAACATCTACTAAAATCAAAGGCGCTATCTCGTAACACCAAAATCACAATATACAAAACACTGATCAGACCAGTTAGTTAGTTAGTTATCAGTTGGGGTATCTTCGTTGCACTCCGGACATGTCCATAGGTGCTCAGATCCTCCCCCCAGCATATGCATCAGCGTCCGGTGGCTAAAAGTGCCAGTTCTGTGTTGGTTGACGAGGCGCTTTGTTTCCCCGATGTACCTCTCGCGTCTGGCTGTGCCGATTCTTACTCCCAGGTCTTTCATCCTGGAAAGCGATGTGGAATCACTGGCGTCAAAATCCTCTGTTCTCGCCATATCATTAAGGGGGTTAATAACATCCGCACGATCCATGGGCTGGCCATCTACAGGGGGTGCAGAGCCAGCCAATTTATCAGCTCGTTCATTTCCCTCGACTCCCGCATGTCCCGGGACGAAGATGAAGGTGACTTTGCGGACAACAGACTTCCGCAGCGACTCAGTCCACTGTCTACGTACAGATCCAGCTTCGACCTTCTGAATCATGCTCATTGAATCACTTAGTACACACACGTTGGTATAATGCTGTGATTCCAGCCATATGAAAGCCTGTGTAACTGCCATCACCTCCATCGTCATGCTGCTCGTGGTCATAGAGTGGGCACCACTGGATTCTTGAACGGTTCGGCCCGCTGAACGGGCTGTAAATGCCCACGCACTTCTCTGCTGCTTTACAACAGATCCATCTGTATAGATGAGCACTTCGGGGCTATCTGAGTGATCATAGATGAGCGCGTTAACCTCTGCATTGACAGCGGCAGGGTTCTGCTCTCTGCACCGTCTGTCGAGTGTGATAATGCAGGAGAAGGTACACTTAAAAGCTGGAGGCACCGGCACCCATTCCTTGCCGGGGTTGATACTGGTAAGACTGCAGACCTGTCCGACGACATCTTCCGCCCGACCCATCCATGATTTGCCCCTTGTCACCGTCTCACCAATAGATATATTATTAGAGGGCTGCAACTCCAGCCCAAGAGAGAGAAGCGAGTCGCTCAGAGCCCGAGTAATCTAGAGCCTTCTCGAACCACCGGTCATTGAGTCCATGGGTCCGTGGACACTGATGTGGCCCGCCTAAAGCGGGGTCCACGAGGAACTCGGACAGAGTTACCGCCCGTGTCGGATTGGGACACGCGGAGACCGGCAGAGGACAGACGGACTTGAGAGAGGCAACAAGGCCTGCCTGAGAGGGACTCAATAGATATTCATAGATATATATACATAGGCTAGATAGTGTGCTAGATTGTTGTATGACAACTCTGTGTTTGAGATTAACTATCTGTGATATGTAATATGCGTCAACGCATACTGTAAATGTATATACAATAAATATGTGATTCTCATAGTGAGCAGATTTATTGTTGCCTGTATGAACCCAAGTTCAGTTACCTAGATAAGAGCAAGATGATGACAGGCTTTTTGGGGGCTCGTCCCAAAAAGCCTGTCATCATCTTGCTCTTATCTAGGTAACTGAACTTGGGTTCATACAGGCAACAATAAATCTGCTCACTATGAGAATCACATATTTATTGTATATACATTTACAGTATGCGTTGACGCATATTACATATCACAGATAGTTAATCTCAAACACAGAGTTGTCATACAACAATCTAGCACACTATCTAGCCTATGTATATATATCTATGAATATCTATTGAGTCCCTCTCAGGCAGGCCTTGTTGCCTCTCTCAAATCCGTCTGTCCTCTGCCGGTCTCCGCGTGTCCCAATCCGACACGGGCGGTAACTCTGTCCGAGTTCCTCGTGGACCCCGCTTTAGGCGGGCCACATCAGTGTCCACGGACCCATGGACTCAATGACCGGTGGTTCGAGAAGACTCTAGATTACTCGGGCTCTGAGCGACTCGCTTCTCTCTCTTGGGCTGGAGTTGCAGCCCTCTAATAATATATCTATTGGTGAGACGGTGACACCCCTCTTTAGCCTGTCACCCTTTTCTCTGAATACAGCGTCATGCAGAGGGTGCTGCTCATATGCACTTATTTTTAAGTATGCACGAGCTCTCCAGATCTTGATCCTGTGTTCCATTGTCGGGAAGTCAAGGAGGTATCTCATTGCTACACAGCTGGTGTCTCTCGTGCAGCCCAAAATGATGCGCATGGCTTCGTTTTGTACCTTTTCAAGTCTTCCAATCTGTGTAGGCCTGACAGTGAGGATGGCCAGGGCATACTCGATGCGTGAAAGCACAAGTCCTTGGAACAGAAGTAATAGCAGTCTTTGCTCGATATTGGCAGTCGCCATGACTCTCATTGCTGCCAAACCTTTTCGAGCCTTCGTTATGACATAATCGACATGATCTCTGAAGGACAGGCTACGATCAAGCCTCACGCCAAGATATGTCATTGACTGGGTTCTACTCAGAATGCTCCCATCCATTCTTACTGCCGGCAGGTCTGTTTTCACAATATGGTTGTTTAGTGAGAACCGATGTAACCGTTGCCTTTGCAGGGTTGACAAGGGCACGGCATCAGCACACCATGAGGAAATCCGATCTAGTTCGCCCTGCATATAGTTGGCAACCGCCTGTCTGTCTCGACCCTGTCGATACACGAGGATGTCGTCAACGAATGATAGAGTCCTACCACTCCCATCCAACTGTTGTTCAGTGATCGGCACCATATACACGTTGAATAATACTGGTGACAGTGGTGAACCTTGCGGCAATCCTGGACATATCGTTATCGGCTCAGAAGACCAACTCCCGCATCTTAGCACCACCTTCCTTTGGAGTAGAACTGCACCTATCCATCGTACAAGGTGAGGGTGCACTTTCAGTCTGAGGAGGGTTTGCATCAAGTGCTCGAAAGATACTCTGTTATATGCGTCCTCTAAGTCTATGGCGGCCGCACATGTTTCTACTCTGACCTGAAACCCTTCGTAAACATCTTGAGCAAAGACCGCCGCATTCAGCCATGACTCTTTGTTGCGTCTGTATCCTCCAAGTGTGGGCGGGAAGCAGCCGAGCTGTTCCAAGTCCCAAGCAAGTCTGTGTGCTACAATTTTCTCCAGTAGCTTGCCAACAGTATTCTGCATCGTAATGATTCTGTAGCCGCTTATCTTGGAGTCGTCTTTGTTCGGTTTTGGCAGCGGCAGCAAGTAACTGTGTAGCCATTCTTCTTTGACCTGACCCCTCTGGATACTGGTGTTGAATTCTCTGGCCAGTTCTTCCATGTCATCAATGATATCACCATTAGGTCACCATATCGGATGCCGTCTGGGCCTGGGGCGGTGTTAGGTGATTTCTTGAGCATCGCACGCAATATGTCAACTGTGATTGTCCATTCATCGTCTGTCCCGTCCCCCTCGCACAACTGAGAGAGTGTTGTTGTGGTCCTCTGTCTGGCGGGCTCGTCTTTCTGGTCAGTCTGTTCTGTGTAGCGTGCAAGAAGGGCCTTACCTTTATCCGCATCCGACTTTTTCCATGCGGGGTCTGTGCCTTGAAAGTCTGGAATACCCCTACGTTGTGCAGCACCGTTCATGCTCTTGTGGAGGCGCCAGAATGTCGTAAGAGATTGCTCGGAGCACACCTTCCTGCAGAACTCGTCCCATTTGTCGGCCTTGGCCTGTTTGGCGCAGGATTTGAATAAAGTCGTCGTCCTAACGACCTCAGTCTTCAGGTTCGCCAACTCAACCTGTGGCATGTTAGCCTTTCTGGCCTTTTGCCAGTCTTTGACAGCCTGCCTCTTTCCCAGCCACACCTTCTCGACCTCTCCATTCCACCATGGTGGCTGCAGCCATCTTTCTTGTCTCCTACGGGAGGAAGTTAGTTTCCTTCTTCTGATCTTGCTTATGGCGTCTTGACCAGTGGTGTCGTACGGGAAGGCATTGGTCTTGTTTCTTTGACTCATGGCCCCGTCTTTCTTGATCAGGATAACACAAGGGTAGTGGTCACTATCGTGGTATCCCAGTGTGCCCCACCGGCACCTTGGTGCGATGGTGGGCGACACCAGAGCCAAGTCAATGATGCTGTCAGAGTCGCCTGGTCGAGTGGCCATTCTAGTGACCTTCCCATCATTCAGACAGATTAGGGCAGCAGATGCCAGGGCGTCCTCCAAATCTTCTCCCTGTCTATTGGTGATGCAATTCCCCCATTGACTGCCTCTGGCATTGAAGTCCCCGCAGTAGATGATATGCCTTTCATCCATATCGAACAAACTCTGCCATTGTCGCACATCGACCTTCCCATTTCGCGCATAGACGTTAACGATTACAAGCTGCACTGGTGTCATTATTCTTAATGCCTGCACTTGCAGGGCATCGCTGTTCCAGGCGGACATATCGATCTCAGACACTAGTATGTTGTCGCGGACCAGAATGGCCTGTCCGAGGTGCCGCCTGTTAAGGAAACCCTGAAATCCCGCAACATTGACTGTTCCGTCGGTGAGCTGTGTTTCTTGCAAGACTACAATATCGTTTCCGTAGAGTAGTCTTTCAAGAATGGGTCGGCGTTGACTAAATGATGCACAGTTCCAGTACAGTACTCGAACATTTCCGATATCCAATCTGTCACATTTTAAGAGCCTTCTGCGCGCGCCCGCCCTCTTACCACGTTGTGTCCTAGCTGGTCGTCTGGCCGTCATGTTAGGCTTAACTATCGCCACCGGGCGCCGATGATACGCCGAAAGAAGACCGGACGCGCGTGCACGAACTCCGTTGCACGGTCCGAACTCCATTTCACCACGAAAAAACACTTAATCCATACACATTTCGGAAAAAAACACGTTCCATTTTACGGGACGAAGAAATGTCCCGCCATCTTGCTCAAGGGAACTCACTCCTTCCCCTGATCAGACCAGTTGTGCTGTATGGCTCTGAAACCTGGAGTACAACGAAAGGAGACGAAGCCTTGTTACAAACCTTTGAGAACAAAATTTTAAGACGCAGCTTTGAACCCATTAGGGATACACAAAGTGGAGAGTGGAAAAGAAGAAGTAACAAAGACATTTATGATCTGTTTAAGTCCCCGCTAATCACTGGTATCATGAAGGCTAATAGACTACAATGGCTGGTGCATATAGAAAGAATGGAAGATAATAGGGAAACAAAACTCGCATACACTGAGGAAATAAATGACCGTAGACCCGGAGGTAGACCAAGAAGGCGGTGGAGAGATAATATATATACAGACCTACAAGCACTTGGAATCAACGACTGGCAAGAGAAGGTCCACCAGAGAGACGAATGGAGACGGATTGTATCTGCAGCAAAGAACCTCAATGGCTCGGAACGCTGAAGAAGAAGAAGAAGAAGAAGAAGAAGAAGAAGAAGAAGAAGAAGAAGAAGAAGAAGAAGAAGAAGAAGAAGATCCAGGACTACACAGGTGTGGCGTATTCTTGCATGTATCCAGGACTACACAGGTGTGACGTATTCTTGCATGTATCCATGACTACACATGTGTGACGTATTCCTGCATTTATTCAGGACTACACATGTGTGACGTATTCCTCCATGAATTCATGTCTACACATGTGTGACGTATTCTTGCATGTATTCAGGACTACAAATGTGTGTCGTATTCCTCAATGTAATCATGCCTAGGAATGTGTGACGTATTCCTCCATGAATTCATGCCTACACATGTGTGACGTATTCTTGCATTTAGTCAGGACTACAAATGTGTGACGGTGTTAGCGCTGCACCCATCAACCGCAGGTTCCTGCCACGGCAATTCTTGCGTGTCTCGGGGGTGCCCTAGTGGCTTGATGCTTGTCTGTCGGCCTGGGGATTACGGGTTGGATTCTGTACGTTTACATCATTTACCTGTCCTCCCAGGTCAGCCCAGTTTACCTCAGGTACCAGCCACTGTCTTGGGGAGTCAAGGTGGTATGTGTGACACAGACCGAGTGCCGATTGGTCTATATACACCTGAACAGAGCACCATATGCTCAGTTCGCATTAGACAGGTCCTTGACATTGCCTACGTAGTGGCGACTACCAGCGTTACTACTTTCTCAATAGTGCTGTCGTTTTCTTTGTGTTCACAATTTGATTCATACCATATCTGCTCCAACCAGAGACGGGTGTATGACCACTAAGCTACTCCACCCTCGGAGTCTATCATATAACCGGCTCCGTGAAGAGAATCGCGCGATCTTGTCTGCATCAATCCTCTCATTACCTTACAACTTCGACGCTCACAAGACTTCGTCAACTACACAGATGATACTACATAGATGCTACAACGCAGTTCTAGGCTTACACAGTAGAACAGATCAGGATAACAGTCAAAGAGGATAGCGGCGCATTCAAGGTAACAATTGAAAGATAAGATTCGACAGACGTGCAAGTATCACTAACCTGGATTTACACACCGGGACATGACTGAGTGAAATGTAATGTACGCGTAGACCATCTGGCTAATAGTGCACCAATGCACATGGGAAGAAGCGTGGGTAGGGCAGATATAATCAGCCCAGTACAGACCGGGCCAATGGATACAGACGAGAATTCGACGCTAGAACTACTACACGTATTGGGAGTCAAACATGGCAATGCCGCATTGGAGTGACATAGGAAAGACACCACAACCATCTCTGCATGAGAACAGTGAACTGTGGGATGGCTGCAGCTTCCAGGATGTTGTTCGACATAACATAGCAATAATTACCATTACATTCAGGCGGGTCATATCCGTTCTCACAGGCGATACACAATCCAGTTTCAAGCTCACAGATCCTGTCCTTACAGAAGTCCGGACACTGATAGGAACATTTGTAGCCGTATGTTCCTTTTGGACAGTCTGCAATAAACAATCGTCTCGTCGGGTACCGAAATACAAATAGTCCATTGCTCTACATTCTTTATGTATTTATATTAATTAATCTTCTTTGTCTTCTTCTTCTTATAGCCCATTTGGTGTTGCGTTGGTTATCGTGTCTATCCACACCCTTCTGCCTCGTGTACTGTTAACGCTTTAAAAAAAAAATACTGACGATAATCTATAGCGCGATGTAAAACTATTTTCAGTTATCTAGTCTATAGAAGACGTAGGCGATCACAAAACTTCTGTCCTCTTCAACTATTATATGAATTAAGCTGACATTGCTTGTATCATTGTACACCCCCCGCAATTGCCGCTGATGTTGATCACATGGCCCATGTTGCGTCAGCTGATGTATACACATGTGGACCTAGCATCATATGTCCCACGCCTTAAGACGTATGGAATCGCCCTTGAACTTTGCTATTTAATACATTTAAGTGATGTCTGTTAGCCTACTCGTGTCAACATTTCCCTTACTTGAGGCTAATGTCCCTGGTATATTCCTTTTGTTGCTGTGCCCGTTACAGCGCGGACTTCATTTCCTTAATGATTGTTCTAGATATTTGGGTTCACATGCAGCTTCTAAAACATTAAAATTTGTTTTCCACCATATTCACATATGCTGTTGAGTTGAGCAGAGTTGAGTCAATAACTGACATGACTGCACACGGGGCATTCCCATAAGCGCGCAGTCCTCATATTCAACAGCCCGCGAAGAGCTCCAATACCAGTGATACCTGTTGCCATCTGATTATTCGTCCGTCTTGCTTTATCTCTGAAAGACGACTGTCGAACAAATCCTCTGACCACCCCTTGCTGCCACATTCTCTGTAGACCAATGGTCCTCAACCTATTATGGCCCATGCACCCTTTCACCATATGTCAGAATGTCATTCCCACGTTTCCAAACTTGTTAGCCTCAGAAGGTGCGTTTAAAATAACATGTGTATAATACTGAGAATCGTTATTTTCTTCCATATGTATATATATAGCCGTTGCAATATACAACAGTGAGACAATAGACAACAGTGACAGTCTAGGGCGAATATTTCGGAAAGGACGTCAGTTCACGATAGATCTTCGACGACCGGGCCAAACGCATATTGGTGCAACAGAAAAGAAAAAAAATCATCGCCAAAATTGATGCAGCAGTACAGGTGAACCGTTGTCGAAGCATACGTTCGCTAGCGAAAGATTTGATGTATCAATTGGGACAATTCAGAAGGTCGTACATAAGAATTTGCAATATCGGAAGGTGTGTTGACAATGGGTTGACCGACCACCAAAAAGAGGAACGCATGGAATGGTGTTTGAACCACTTGCTGCGTTACAGAGTGGAGGATGAAGCATTTCTCTTCCGCATAGTGGCAGGCGATGAATCATGGTGTCACCGTTTTGAGCCGAGCAGCAAAAGAGAGAGCATGCAATGAAAGCATGCTGGATCACCAAAAGCCAAAAAAGTTCAAGTTACAGGTTTCCGCTGGTAAGGTTATGCTGCGAGCATTTTTTTAAAATTTACCAAGCAGGGCTATTGTTGGACTTTAAAGAACCTGGTGTAAACATCAACTCTACCCACTAAGTGGGAACACTAGACAAACTGTATAAAGCCATCAAGAATAAACGACTATTCATGCTTTCTTGCGGTGTGATTTTGTTGCACTATAATGCTCGTCCGCGTGTTGCAAAGATTGTGCAGGAAGGATTAGGTTGGAAGAAGTGGGAAATCCTGCAACATTGTTGACGTCTTACTTTGTCTAGGTAACTTAATGGGTTCACACAGGTGTTAATTAATACAAACAATAAATACGTTCGCTATGATATAGCCGATTTATTGTGGCAATCTACAGTTGGCGCAGTGGGTTAAACAGCCCGCGCTTTACATCATCATCATATCACAGATTCTAGAACATCAAACATTTCATATAACAAACTAGCACACTATCTAGCCTATGTTCTATCTCTATACAAGAGCTAACGAGTCCCTCTCAGGCAGACACTTGTTGCCTGGTCTCAGTCCATTTGTCCTCTGATGGTTTTCCGCGTGTCGCTATTCGACGGGCGGTAACCCTGTTCGAGTTCCTCGTGGACCCCGCTTCAGGCGGGCCACATTAGTGTCCACGGACCCATGAACTCGAGGGTTGACCTTCGATAAGGTTCTGGACTTTTCTTAGTCTGAGCAACTCGGTTGTCTCTCTTGGGCTAGAGTTGCAGCCCTCTAATTCTATCTTTAGGTGAGGTGATGACAGGATTCCCCTCTCCCCTCCTGATCTGGCTTGTTATTGGTCAATTAGATTTAATCTAATTCTGTCATCGACTCATCTAAAGTTAGGGTTTGTAGTTTGGTGGACAGTAACTTGGTAAACTACCTAATGGCATTAGTAACTCATGTATTCTACCATACACTACTTCTCTGATTTGCTAAAGAGATCACTCTGTCTCCTGTGTCCTTAACAATGCTTATCAGACCGAAGTTACGTGGCGTTTTAATAGTTGTATTGACAACTCGCCCTTCTCACGCACCCTATTGGTGCCCAGACAATTAATCTCTGGTTAAAGAGAGTTAACAGGACCGAAGTCCTGGCTAGTTAAGTACACTTTCAAATCTTGATTCGTGAGTGTATTTTAATACACTTTTACTCTCGTATGTCATCCAATGCTAAATATGTAGTTACGATGTTCTCTTATCCCCCTCAGACTACATGTGTCCCTGTTGGCTTGTTAGTGTGTTTGACTAATAAGTTGATGTCTCTAATAAAGTGACTGTATTTTAAATTGAAAGTGTTGAGTTTTCAGGTTTGTGTATGTGCTGACTGGATGGTGTATTTCCAAGCGTCACGAGTTGGGATAACCTCAATCATGAATCCTTGCACTGTGTGCACTACATGATCCGGCATTCCAAGTAGTGATGCTTAGTTATATCCTAAATGCTAACCTAAGTATGTTAATTATTTACTAACTAAGCTAAATACTAAACTAAGTTCTATACATGTATTCACAATTTAGACAAGTTATGTACTTTTACATCAAAAACGCAGACAAATTACAATAAATACGTGTTGCGTACAATTTGTCCGCCAAGTGTATCGTTCTCTTATTTAATCCTTTCACACATTCATTCATTCGTCTTTCAAACACAATAGTATTCGATTAAAATATATAATTTAAGTTAAGGTAAATGTTATTGCCCTTGGAAACAATGGGCTAGGCGATATTCGCCCTTTAAGAAAAAACGTACTTTCTGTACGATGAAGGAAAAGTAGGTTATAATTTAAATAGAGACAATTGTATAGGACGGGTTTTCTTAGCCTCTGAATGGCACCGCCTGTAATATTAAAGTAGAATATGTACAAATTACAGGTTAACACAATTTATATACATCAATAATGGAAATATAATACATATTTAATTAAATTAACTAATTAATTAACTCCAACGATGATGTGCGTGTTGCCGTCCTGTTGTTCCTGTGTTTTGCTATAAATGTTAAAGTTCGTATAGCTGTCTCTTGCGTGTTGTAGTTGATGTCGTACTATTTCGGCTGTTTGCAACGTTTGTAGCAACAGTAAATTATGGGTTCTTTTCCATGTTTCGTATGAAATATTACAGTGTTCATGGTTTGTTCTGGTTGATCTTACTGGTTGAAATAAACACAGTTACTGTTTCTTGATGGTCTAGTAATAGAGTTTAGGCACTTGATGGTATAAGCTATTGAAGTACCGTGTTCATGGGTGTTGTAATAAACTAATCACTAAGAGAACTTAGGCGGTGTATAGGTACACTTATATGAAACGGTATAAAAGTATCACAGTATATAATATGGCTAGTGGTTGACTGAGTAGTGTCAATCTACTGGCGCATTTGACTGGCGTGATAAAATGTCGGCCAGAATATTATCGGTGCCCTTGATATGGCGTATTTCAAAATCATAATCTTCCAGCAATAAACGCCATCTTTGTAACCTGTGGTTCTTGGGCGACCCTTGGTTAAGGACTAATAATGGTGAACTGTCGGTGAGAACCAGGAAGTGGCTCCCTAAAAGGAACTTCGAGAGCCTCAGTATACAAAACAATAGGGCTAGACACTCCAATTCAATTGTTGCATATCGAGTTTCAGCCTTCTTCAGTTTCCTGCTCACGTAGAGAATAGGGTGTCTAATTCCGTCGACTTCCTGCATCAAGCAACCTCCTATAGCTATGGCGCTTGCATCTGTGGTTAAGATAAAAGGTAATTTTATGTTGGGTAATCGTAACACTGGAGGATTTGAAAAAATATGTTTCAATCTACACATTGCATCATCTAAGCTGGTACTTTTACAAATTTTCGATGGATGATCTTTAGTTAACATATCAGAAAAAACTGAGGTGAGTTCTGCCCAATGTGGAATGAATTTGGAATAATAATTAATGAGACCTAGTAAACTCCTAATCTGCTTCTTTGTAGTAGGTACTTCTAGATTCAAAATCTTGGAAACAATTTTCTCATCAGTCAATAATTTACCTTGAGAAATTCTATGACCGAGGAAGTCTATTTCTGTGTAACCTATTTCAACCTTGGAAGGTTTGATAGTAAGTCCGAAAAGAGAAATTTGGTCGAAGATTTGTTTTAGGGTAAGTAGATGAGAAGTGAAGTTAGATATCATAAAATGCAATAAGTGGTTTAATACCAGGATAATACAAGGTTTGTTAGAAAGGATAGGTTTGTAGTTATCCAGGATAGGCAAATTGTATTGCCGTTGTCGCTGTGTTAATGTGTCACTGATATGAATGTCGTCAATGCTCCCGTCGTTAGTCATGATTGGTATAGGGACTTCAGTATCGTCTATGTCCGTCTGATTTATCACCGGTGCTACTGTTTGTAAATTGTCTTCAATGTCGTTGTCGTCGTCGTCAAGGTCAACAGTCAATATGTCGTCAGTTTTGTCGTTGTTGTAGCTAACACAGAACATCGGTAATGTCCATATGTCTTCGTTGTTTATGTCGTCAAATTTGTTGTCGTTGTCGATATCACAGAATGTCGGTAATGTCCATATCTCTTCGTCGTTTTTGTTGTCGTGAGAGTGCGTCGTTAACGATGCTTCGTTTGTCAAAGTGTCATTCTGTCGGGACATTGTCGTCTTGTCTTTGTCAACAGTTTGTTGCGTCTGTTCATTTGTCTCACTTGTCATGTCTGGCATAGGACGGACTGTCATTCAGTTGGGTGATTGTCCTTTTGTTTTTGTCATCAGTTCGTTTCATTTGTCTACTCGTTTCCGTGTCTTGTTTAGCATAGTCTAGTTTCAACCCATTTAAATTGAATATGTCCACTTTTCCATGTACTGAAATTTTGTACTCAAGTCCAGAAATTGTTCTGATACTTTCAAGAGATCCGTGCCAAGAGGTTTCAATACAATTGTTACATAAAATATACAATAATAATACAAGCAATTTCAATCTGTGACATGGTTTTGATACAAATGTTTTTGAACATTTCTGTTCTTTTCCAACATTGATGTTAGTTGAGTTGGGTGCGAATGTTTCTAATGGTTGTTGTAGTTGGTCCGTGTTGGTTTTGTGGGTTGTCTGTCGTGTAATGGCGTTTGTGTCGTGTGTGTTTTGTAACACATTTACAGGTTTGGTACTTTGTAGCATGGGAGTGACCTCAATTCGAGGTTTTAATTCGGTCGTCTCGTTAAAAGATTCGACCGCCCCTGCGTTGTACACCTCGGTAAATTCTTTTTGAATAACCTCAGTGTTTGTCTCCCTTGGTATTTTGGCAGTTTGAGACAAATTAACATGGTGTTTCTCTTTAATATCGGTATTTGTGTGGTGGATACCGTGTTTTTCTTCCCAGTCTTTAATTTCTTTGTCAGAGCATGGATGGATGTTAGGTAAATTCCCAAGTATGATATCTGCGATTGGGTCTTCAAGGACAGCGCACAAAAGTTGTCCTGATATATATGGTGTTTGAATTTCGACCATCGCAAGGGGGTATCTTTCTATCGTACCTGAAAATGTGCGACAGTTAACATGTCTGTCTGTGTAGTCTGTGGTGTTGACTAATGTTTTCTTTACCCCACAGAGCGTTGCCCCGGTATCGCGGATTAATGAGCACTTTTTCCTGTTCACGAAGCCTGTCAAAAATGTTAGCTTCCCTGTGGCTGACAAAGCAGCGTTGGCTGTCTCATTTGCAATAGGTATCGTGTGGCCACATGGTAATGATGGATCTAGTTGGAATTTCGTGCAAGCGTTACATGTTTCATCTACAATGGTGTTAACTATATGTACAGCATTACCAAGCTCGCTTTCATTGTCATGCTGATTATAACCTTCAATCAGTGAATCCGTCTCATCATCAGAAGACGTTGCTACTAATGCAGCGTTAGCTTGCTTCAGTAACTTACGACCTTCACAATATCGTGAATAATGTCCCCAGCTTCTGCAAAAGTAACATTTTACAGCCTTTTGGTACGCGTTACGTTTTGCTTTCTGTTTATCCACCATCATTTTTAGGTGGTGGGGATAGTTCGGTGACTTGTCGCACATTTCGTAAGCGTTGTGTGTCAAACTGCAATACTGGCATTTTGCTACTTTATCACTGTTGGATCGCGGTTTAAATTTGCCTTGTGTTTGCTTGGAGTACTTAGTATTTATTACTGCAGCTGCTGTGTCATTGTGGCTAATGTTGAGTTGAAATATATCCCTGTTTGCTGTGTAGAATGCATTGCCTTTGGATTCAATTTCTTGGATGGTTTTGCAATCCATCTGTTTTAAAAATTTTGCAAACGGTGTGGGGATGGTGCTCACAATTTTATCTATGATGATTAGTTCTTTAAGTTTATCGTGGCTATTGTTGGTTTTCGCCGAGTTTATCCATTTAGTGCATATGTCTTGTACTGTACTAACATAATCTATGAATGTTTGGTTTGGTTGGGGAGCTAATTTTGCAAATTGTTGTTGGTACCCTGCAGTGTCTAACGAAAAATGTTGGAGAATGCGTTGTTTGAGGTATTCGTAGTCTTTTCGCATCTCTTGTGGTACTGTTTCTATTACTTTAAGCGGCTCGAGAGCCAGATTTCTCATGAGTATAAAAGCCCAATCTGCCTTAATGATTTTATGGTAGGCCATGAGACATTCGAAATTTTCTAAATAGGCGGAGATGGAATCTCCTGCACAGAAAGCCTTAACGAGACCTTTATATTTACTATATTTCTGTTCCTCTTCTTTATTTCTTAATTTGTTTATTGATATCTCTGTGTTGGACTCTATTTCCATCTGTTTCAATTTCAACTGTGTATCAGCGTTCAATTGGGCCTGTTTGGCCGCTGCGTCGAGCTCCATTTGCAATTTCTTTTCCGCTGCCTGTAGTTGCTTTTCTTCGGTCTCTCTTTGCAATTTTCTTTCTTCGGTCTCTCTTTCTTGTTGCAATTTTCTTTCCTCTGCTTCTCTTTCCTCTCGCAGTTTCTTTTCCTCTCGTTCAATTGCTCTTTCCTCACGGGCAATGTTATCTGCATGTGTTTTCTGTGCCCATTCTGACAGTTTCTCTTCTTTATAGCCTAATTTTATTCCCTGCTCAATGCATTTATCTAAGCTTGACATTTTGGATTTTATTTATTAGTAATGTTTATAGAGTTATTTCCCTTATCAAAAACTTTGGTGTGTAGAAAAATTTGGTTGCCTACCTTGCTTATTAATGTGTAACTCAAAATGCAAAGTTATAATGGTGGCAAGGTCATGAATATCCGAACAAATAAATATGAAATACAATAATATATTGATGATAATGAAAATGGGAAGCACAGCTTAGACTTTACAATGAGTATGATCTGAAACTTAGCTCTGAATAGTAGCGCTCGATGTTGTCGTTCTTTCGTCTCTGCTGGGAAAAGTTACACTGCGTTGCACGCGGTCCTCTCTGTCACACAACTTAGTGGCTTGAAAAAAATCACATGTGTTGCCCACGGTATTCTTTGCGGCACAATCTGCTCGTAGAGCAAGAAACATTAGTCACGGTCAACGAAAAAAAAAACAAAAATGTCATAGTTATGTTAAACAGTTATACATCGTTAACAGACCACTAATATTGTGGTATAAGGTATGGACTTTGTTTTGAGACTGTTGAGGGACTCTGCTTATTCTGATTACTTTTATTCTATTGCTAGATAGCTACTAAATATGTTGAACAATTTATGGTTAACAATTTTCTTCTATTGTAACCAAACAATGTGATATGAATAAATAATTTTACATGACATTTCACAGTTATTTCATAACATATTATGTCAAAACCGGTACTAGCCCCCAAAAACCTGTTGACGTCTTACTTTGTCTAGGTAACTTAATGGGTTCACACAGGTGTTAATTAATACAAACAATAAATACGTTCGCTATGATATAGCCGATTTATTGTGGCAATCTACAGTTGGCGCAGTGGGTTAAACAGCCCGCGCTTTACATCATCATCATATCACAGATTATAGAACATCAAACATTTCATATAACAAACTAGCACACTATCTAGCCTATGTTCTATCTCTATACAAGAGCTAACGAGTCCCTCTCAGGCAGACACTTGTTGCCTGGTCTCAGTCCATTTGTCCTCTGATGGTTTTCCGCGTGTCGCTATTCGACGGGCGGTAACCCTGTTCGAGTTCCTCGTGGACCCCGCTTCAGGCGGGCCACATTAGTGTCCACGGACCCATGAACTCGAGGGTTGACCTTCGATAAGGTTCTGGACTTTTCTTAGTCTGAGCAACTCGGTTGTCTCTCTTGGGCTAGAGTTGCAGCCCTCTAATTCTATCTTTAGGTGAGGTGATGACAAACATCCAGCCTATAGTCGTAATTTGTCAGCATGTGATTTTCATTTGTTGGGACCTCTAAGAAAGGTCTCAAGAGGCAACGATTTCACACAGATGCAGACGTAATGAACACGTTAAACACTTGGTTCAGTGAGCAACCACAGTCTTTTTTTTTGCGGGTGGCATTCGCCGCCTACCTAAACAATGGGATTGTCGTGTCATCCTTTAAAGTGTCGTCCCTGGAGTGAGGGGAGTCAACACCCACATTATAATTTTTCTTCCCTATCAATATCCTGGAGAATCCACCAGCTTCCGTCCAACACACTCCCTCAGTCCGTGGACACCTTTTCCTCTCTCTCTCTCTCTCTCTCTCTCTCTCTCTCTCTCTCTCTCTCTCTCTCTCTCTCTCTCTCTCTCTCTCTCTCACTGTCGTACTATGCGCCCTCTCATACTTCCACAACGCAACATATTCAACAACTCTTGCTTCTAAAAATTAATAAAGATTAATTTATTAAAAGAAAAGTGTAACGTATATGAGACGTGTTTGCGAAGAAAATGTGTGTCGTGTATTCTAATGTAAATGTATAGGTCAGAGCACAGAGTTCATGTTCAGAGTCCACTCATCATGGCAAGGATTACACGACATCACAAGAATCAGTACAATGGACCTCACCGAAGTCGTGTCCTTCTCTCCAGACATGTCCTCCTCCAGGAGCTCTGATGACCATGAAATCTGAATCCCATTCAACTATATAATCCGTGAAAAAATACTATTATTGTTCCTAACACAACTGTTCCTAATAGTTTATAGAAACTCAGACTTCATAATTCCTGCGCAGTGAAAAAAACATGGAACACTGTCCTATGGACATGACGTTTTGTCTTCTTGCGAAATGTTCTATAGTTCTCACTATTAAACAGTTATTGTCTATACTCCAATAGAGTCCTTTATTTTTGTTCTAGTCATAAGTGAACTGAATATCCATCACTACTGGTGTGTTAAAACTGGTATGACCTAAAACTCATTCGGTATTTATCCTGTAGGATACTTCTACCATTCAGCTCCACTGAGCAATGTTTATCAGCTTCTTCTAGCATAGACCAATTGATAAAGTTGCTGGCCAATCTTCCTGCACCAAACTTTATCCGGGATCGGATTTTTCCTTGGTTCAGTGTTCTTCCTTCCAACCAGAGGGAACCTGTAAAATAAATCATACAGCTGGTGATAGCCTCCCCGTCACTGATCTATATTAGATGATCGTGGCCATTGGCCCTTGCTCAGCAAAATACAATGAACCTAACTCTGTCAGGGACAGATGAACTGAACACATAGGTTTTCATCAGGCCAAGACAAGAAGAAGAAAAAAACAACCAACAGCGTGCGGAGCTCCCCCACCAGGGAGCACCCACTGGAAGATCCCAATTATCCCCCATTACTCAATTCTCAACTAGTAGAGCTTATCAACACTTCACTACTCTATTTACAACTAACAGAGTCAAGTATCACTTCCCTACTCTCTAGTTTCAACCATGCTACTGCCTAAACTAATTAGGACTAATTATACAATATGAATACCTTAGGCAACACCGCAGTCCTTCCGAATCACATCTACAATTGCCATGCCAGGCACGTGTAAAACTAATTTAATCCAATTCGCACACTGTAGATATTATTCCACTCCCTAACTGCAGTGCCAGAGCACGTCCGCCCAAATCCACTGTTTGAGTTACACTCTCTCTCCCAATCATGGTTGATGGCAACCGCCTAAAATTGGTCACATGACGTTATTTTATATGTGCATACAGGTGTTAATTTGGGCCGATCATCCCTTGTCAGGAATCCATCTCCCCTGGTATAGTCACTGTCAGAGTTGTCATCACTTGTTTTGACTCCCAAAACAATCCAGCGAGTTCCTGTACGATCCCAACAACGAGCTTCCACAACACCCCGGCAATCCGCGTGATGTCCGGAAACTCTAAATGACAGACGGGACTATTTCATGTCCCTAGCTGGCAATTCTACGTTGATCCAACCTGTTGATAAACTATCAAAGTGGTGTATTGAGTAATCTCACTCACTTCCCCTACACATCTGCAGCTGTTAACTTTGCCCGACCTGTAATGGTTGACATCTGATTGTAACCAGGATCTGACGGGTTCTACCTGTATTCGAATGTTGATAAACTGTCAAAGCGATGCAGGGATTTATCTCACTCACCACCGAATGTTCCTAATCTGTCGACCAGCTGCAACCCCGACTGTTTTCTCTGGATTTGTTGAAACAACCTGTGGCCTCGAACATGCCGCTAATTAGAACGCCTTTTATTCTCATCACTGGTTAAATCACGTTGGTCTATTATGTGACAGGGATGCTTGCCTGAATGCCTACGGCGACTTCTTCTGACCAACCCATGGTGCATAATTCATTCAAAATGAATGCTTTGTGTTATTATGCCACACCTGTTAATGTTTCTTTCATGCTTTTGTACTAAAGCCATTGGAACTTGTTTATAATGAACGACCCTTATACGTAACATTTTACAATTGTCATTTTTAATGCTCTGTTAATCTCTCTAGATTTTTAATACTGATTTCACGATGTTGAAAGCATTTTGGCCATTCCTATTCTATTTTTGATTTCTGTTTCACTTTTGCCATCATCTGTTATTACATGTCCAAGAAAGGAGAAACTTGTTACTTGTTCTAGCATCTCCCCGTTTACTGTGATGTTCATTTATGATTTTTTTCCTTTCCACTGCTATCATAATTGTTGTGTTTAGGATGTTAATATCTGAGCTGCATTCTGCACTATGCCTGTTTACTTGTTCCACTAGGTTTTGTAACTCTTGCTCACTTTCTGCTAGTAACACGGGATCGTCAGCACATCTAGGATTGTTTATGATTCGTCCATTGATGTTAAATCCAGGCAGTTCGACTTGTTTAAAAATGCTTTCTGTATATAGGTTAAGGAGGCTTGGGGACAACACGCGTACTAGCCGTACAGCTCGTTATATCTCTATGAGCGACGAATAATTATTTCCGTATATAATTGAGGCCACTTGTTCCCGGTATAAGTTACTAAAAAGTCTGATGTCCATTCCATCTACTCCTGTATCTTGAAGGCATGTAATTAGTCGTTCATGTTGTACTCTGGCAAACGACTTTCTTTTAGTCTATAATCACACACACGCACGCACGCACGCACGCACGCACACACACACACACACACACACATATATATATATATATATATATATATATATATATATATATATATATATATATATATATATATATATAGTTCGGAACTTCTATATATTTTTCCTGTAACATCCTTTAGCACTCTGAGAGCTATGCCGGCAGTAGCGTAGCTACCAGCAGGGCCTCCCAAGCCGGACAGGTCAAAGGTAGAGAACAGACAAAGAGAAACACCCTTGTCCTCCAGGTTGGGGGTTGAAGCGTGGGGTTAACATCCCCACCTTTGTAAAAAACTATTTTTTTACGATACAGATACATAAACCTCGAATTCACCCCGAGGTAGACCAAGAAGACGATGGAAAGATAATATATATATACAGACCTACACGCGCTTGGAATCAGCGACTGGCAAGAGAAGGTCAACCAAAGAGACGAATGGAGACGGCTTGTATCTGCAGAAAAGAACCTCAATGGCTCGGAACGCTGAAGAAGAAGAAGAACATCCTTTAGCACTCTATTGTTTCTCTGGTGCGGCTGTTTTTGCGGAACCGAAATTGTTTTTCAGCTACTTCCTCGTCTGTTTTAATCTGAATTCTCTCTTGTATGACCATGAGCAGTATCTTAGTTATATGGCTAATTAAGCCATAATAGTTATGTAATCCTCACAATCAAACGCTCTTGGCCTCTTAAGTAGTGTGATGAAAATGGATGTTTTCAATTGAGATAAGCTGTATTTCCTGGAAAAGTATGCACTAATGCGAACTAAAGAGGCGCAAGCATGCGTACTTTGCATTGCGTCACCACACAATGTAAGTGCGACAGCAAAATATACTATTAACAAATAAAAACACAAGCTAGCGAAGAGAAAGCCCAGTGTGACCTCTCAGTAGAGCGGACCGTTGCACAATGCCTTTTTTGTGGTACCGAAGCCAATTTGAGTCTGCCAATGTGTGGTCTAAATCCCGGCTCCCCCCAACAAAAAAGTGTGAATATCATTTTCTTCGCCATGTCCATCGCCGCCATACACTTAAGTGCATTGAGCCCCATCTAACATTTTGTAACCACAACGTCAACATGATCCCTGAAGGACATGTGTCTATCAACAGTGATTCCCAGATACTTCAGTCTGCTTTCTATATTCATATTTCTATCTTTTATCGTGAATCTTGGGAGGTCAGCTTTAAAATTATATTGTCCAGAGAACACAAGACAGATGCATTTTCATCTCCCTACACCAATATATATCGTTGTCTATTGTCTCCTGCAGCACCTGGGCTGTTTGATGTCTTCCCTCCTCTGCCTGTGCGCGAGAACACCTTATGCAGATGTTGGTATCCTTCCAGCTCCTGGAGTTTTGAGGCGTGTAATCCTGTTCGTATATACATTGAATAACAAAGGTGCATTTGCCGCCCCTGAGATTGTGTACGGAAATGATACATAACACAGAGGTACATGTACCAAGGCGAGAAACATTCTACGAGAATACAAGACCGCTGCAATCCAGTTCACCAACAAAGGACAAACGCCCATCTCCATGAGAGCGTGCATCAAAATATATCTGACTCTTTTGTACACGTCCTCGAGATCTAGAACTATGTATGGATTGTCACCTTAATAAACATCATAAGCAAATATCACAGCTATACTGTAAACAGGTAAAAGGGATCTAGGTCCAATACAATCAGTTTGAGCGAACAAGAGGAAGAAGGATCATGCCAATGTTGCATACGTTGCTGTGGCGTGACTTGACAGACGAGAGAACTTCTTGGTCGTGGGTTGGAAGCATAAGACTGATCTCCAAGAACGACAACACGTAGAAGAATGTGTGTTATGAAAAAAATAAAACCGTTGAAAATGCCATCATCTTACCGTTACAGCTGGGTGGGTTCAGTTTGTTCCTGCAAGCCTTACATACCCCAGATACAACGTGGCACTCCTGATCTTTACAGTAGATGGCACATATCTTTGTACAGTTGCTGCCATAACGACCAATCCGACAGTCTACAAGAGACATGACATTGAGACAATACGTCATTCAACATTCTGAACGTTAATGATCATGTATGCGGTTACATGGCAAGTAAAGTAAATCACACAGTGACACGTCTTGAGCATGTGGTACTAGCTTCACATTTGGTATAGACCAATCATCGCCCGCTAAATGTTGTGGTCAGTATCATCGTTTTACTTCCCAAGTCGCGTCCTGGTAAATATTTAGTTATACCTCGGAACCCAGGTTAATTTTACATCAACTCCGTTGCAGATTTTAAACCCATAACCTCGGGCTGGGCAGGCGAGCGGCTGTCTATATCGATTCTGCGACTCCCGTGGTTTTACATCATTTCTTAAATTGTGATCAGTATCTGATAGCGTGGGATACATAAACCTTCAAAAATTAGATTTTTAAGAGCATGCATCTTTCTAATTGCATCGTACGCCTGTGAGATCTGAACACTTACTAAACAAGCCGAACAACGCATAAATGCTTTTGAATATAAATATTACAGACGGGTTATACTAATATACTGGATACAGAAAAGAACAAATGCATTCATACGACACAATCTGAATACTGAAGAAGGTTGGCTACTAAAAAAAAAGATAGACAAGGAGAATTGAAATACTGTGGTCATTCCAAACTTCATGAAAGTTTCGAGAGAAAAAAAATTGGGATGTGTATGCCGGGAAGAGAGGAAGAGGAAGGCTAAAGAGAAGAAGTGTGCAAGATGTTGCAGATGGTCTCCAGATGGGTGTATCGGTAACGGGATATGTCGCTTATGACCGAGAAGTTTTCCAGAAGTTTGTTATGGTAACAATATACTGCAAAGGGCATGCTACCGTCCGTATGAATATATATATATAATATATATATATATATATATATATATATATATATATATATATATATATATATATATATATATATATATATATATATATATATATATATATAGAGAGAGAGAGAGAGAGAGAGAGAGAGAGAGAGAGAGACAAGTAACTGGTAATATATTTGAACAAGTGAATCGGTACAATTATCTCGAAACAGGCATAACATCTGATGCAAAATGGCTTGATGAGATTATAACAAGAATCGCCATTGCGAAGGTAGCCTTTTGCAAGATGGAAAGCATACTGATCAATAAAAAAACATGCCATTTGCAATGAGAACAATAGTGTTGAATTACAACATAGAACCTGTACTTTTGTGTGGATGTGAAGCGTGGGCAATGAGCTGTCAAGTTAAAAAAACATCTATTGGCTGAGGCTATGTGATGTCTGAGGAAAATGCAAAGAATACCTTGGACAGACAGAAAACCAATGACAAAATCCTACAAGAAACTAATGAAACATGTAAACTGATTAGATATATTATATGTAGACAGCCACAATTGTTTCGTTACGTTATGAGAAGAATTGAATTGTAGAACTTGGTGACAATTGGCAAGATTGAGTGGGCAATAACAAGGAAAAGGAAGAGAGGTAAATACCTGGATGGCTTAGCCACGTAGCATGGTCGAGACAAGAACACAGGAGCTGATGCACGACTCTGGTGATCGTGTGAGATCCCGAAACATGACCGCCCCCGCTTATCGGCATGGCACATGATGATTTGTAATGATTAATGTTATAATAATGTAAATTTTGCTTCTCCAGTTCCCAGTTACTAATAAATACGCTATCTTTTCAGTGTTATCCTGCATCTTGATTGCACGTAATCAGCTATCCGTGTCTTACTGTGTTGAAAGCATCTTGCTGTCTATGGTTTAGTTTAGTTTAGTCGTTAGATCAACATCACGACACACGGTTTAACCCATAAGTGCTCCGTTTTCCTCCTAACTCAAACCTGAGTCTGGAGAAACTCAGCTCAATGCACGAACTCCGTTGCATCGGCGAGGATCCTGAAATACTTTGGGTAGATTTTTAACTCGAAATTGTGCCCGGGCAGCGCCGTTAGGCTACTCTTTTTCGATGTCCAACTGCCAAGGGATTTTTTACGTGCGCAACAATACACACGGGCGTCCGATCTCACTAACTAGAGACGAGGGGAAAGCTGGAAGGGCATGTGGATTTTTTAAACAAATCCCGGTCCTCACCGGGGCCTGAACCCGGGACATCCAGCACTCGAGGCGGACACCATACCTCGAGACCACTCAGCCCCCTGCTGTCTATGGAAGATACATGAATACTTTAAATGATGTACTATGTGCAAAGAGTCAATGCCCTTAAACAAAAAAACAAAAAAATACCGCTCTGGTATCGTTGCTAGTCTGCCCCTCCCGTAGCAAGACACAAGCCCATGTATCGAATCTTGCGTCGACCACGCCCATTTCATTGTCAGCGAATCTCTTTGCCAGAGAGCCACATACATCGTTGCGTTCATCGAAACCAAATTGTTCTTCAGCAACGTCTTTATCATTTTCAGGTACATTATTTCTTTTAAGACTGCTTAGGAATATCGTGGTTAATTTAGTCCTCAAGCTCACGTGCCTGTAGTTTTAACAAATGACAGCTTTTGATTTCCGGGGAAGTATGTTTTAAATAGACGTGCAGACGTGTGAGAAGAACTATTCTGGATTTGTGATATTACATAATGCTGTGAGAATATCAATCACATCGTTAGGTAACGATTTTTATTTTATGTATGTACATTGTTATCTTGTCTCGACGTGCAGACTTTTCTTGATTCATCAGGTTGACAGCCTTCTTTACACTTGCGTTTACTATGATTGGTCGTGATTTATGTGCACTATTGTCGCGGAAATCCCCAGGGGTTCTCTCCTCTTTGACCGAGTTCATGTACCGGGGAACCTGTTGCCATTAATAGATGGGAAAATCCTTCAGGAGATTCGCGTCTCGTTCTTTCTAGAAACTAGAATGAGGTGAACTGCAGTAAAGCTTAAAAAGGCAATGAATAAATCACCCAAAATAAACGAGAAGTAGATTGTGAGCTTTACTAAAACACGACTACAAGAGACAAATTGGACGTTGCGGCCAAAGCCTTCGTCAGCACAGGACAAACAAATACAAACCAACACACATTTCTAGAAACTAAACTTACCTGCTTTTTTTTTATCAAAAAGGGAATAAATACTAAACATATCTTGGTACTTCAATTTTAATTCACCGCAAACAAAGGGAATTCCAGGGCACATGTCATATCCTGGAGTCCCCTTATTCGCGCTGTATCTCGGTGTGCATGACCTTGACCGGAATAATGTTGTCGATGTGCAGCAAATGGTTTAGTTATGTGTGTGAGTTGACCTGAATATTTCAGTGGTTGTATACTCTTGTTAGGGTTAGGGTTAGGGTTGGGGTTAAGGTTAGGGTTAGTAAAATTCATGACTGCAGAAAGCCAACGTAAAAATTTACTACACACACTGTGTTACCGTTCGTCGCTCCTTTTTCGCGCCTTTTTCGCGCCATGTCGCGCCATGACACGCACTGAAAAAAACTTTAACTGAACGGAGATCCCTCGCCAGTGCTATATATAGCTGCTAACTACGCTATATATAGCTGCTAAAGCTAAATATAGCCTCGTGGCGTCTGTTGCGGTGAATTAAAATTGAAGTACCCTCGCCTCTTCTAGTATAAGTGAACTCTAATTGCGAGCTAAGCGCAAAAGCGTGCGGGAGTACTAGTCTCGAGTACAAGATCAGGTTATTATAGTGAGGCCCTGACGATTTATTAGTCACTTCAGGTCTAGACCAGGTCACTGCAGCACGTCCTTGCGTCTTGAATTTTGTGTTTTAAAGAACATCTACAGATGAAAGATTCATGGTCCAGTGTGTTGTTTTGTAAGATAAGGTAGTTGGTTGTTATATTTTCTTACACACTGTGTTAAGCTGACTGTTAGATTTCACTACAAATGCCAAGGCATGCGCTGAACTTGACGTGAGTAGGTCAACCCTTGCATTTAATAATTGGGGGTGGGGGAGGGGTGTCAAAGACTAAAATAGATAGGAGGGAAGACCACCCGGGATGAGTGGTCTACGTCAAGTAGATCAGAGGTAACCCAGTGCCCCTACATGAGGGCAGGGTAGGTGTAGGGAGTAGATAGGAAGGGGAACTGTCAAACAGTTCTCTCATGAGACACGGAGGTGTCAACCAGAGAGTAAGCACTCTGGTTACGGTGTAATCACGCCAACATGATGGACACCAAGCACTAGAATAGCACTCAAGAGTAGACTACTACTCTAAGAGTTTTGAATGATGTAGCACGCAAAAGCCGAAGTGCGCACGAGGTCCTTCCGCGTACTGTGTAATCAGCACGCGGAGAATCGTCAGACTGGGGACAGACTTCGTAGGGAACACATCGCTTAGCGTCGATGCGTATTTCTTTAGATGAGTAGATAGATTTAGCAGTAGGGCTAGGGACGACTAGTGATAGGAAATTCTGTGTATTCATGTGTGATTCATTAGAGACAGTTTTGTGCATTTATGTAATGTAAAGAGCCAGTGGCAATAAAATGTGTAATCAATTCCTCTCGTACGACTGACAAATCTTTTTGTGTGGTGCGAGAGAAGTTTATCCCATAATGCCTGTAGCATCGCTTGATGACAGGCTAGGATAAAAGTGGTGTCAGAAGTGTAGCTTGGACAATTGTTCAAGCTAAAACACTCACCCACGGCTCTAGAATACTATTACTGTCAGTTTATCACAGGGTTTAATTTGTGTTAGTGTAAAATGGCGTGTGCAGACTAGAACAAGATGCGAGCTGTGCCCATCGTGACCGATTAACATTTATTTATGCTTATTAAAATGTTTTGTGCTTTATGAATATGTTTTCTTCTGATCTGTAAGTATTATTATTATAGTTTTGTATCATTTATTTCTACAATTATTGGTTTATTTATGAATATTTATCAAAAATGATTCACGGCGGAGCAATACACAAGAAATGAGCCGGCGACAATATCGATTTTTCCAATCTAAAAATAGCGCTGCGCCTGTGACGTATCGCGGTTGACAAACAGCTGCCCTACGCCATTTGCAATCAGCGACAGATTGTTTACAAATCGCCAAGCGGCTGCTCGCCTGAATCTTCGGCTTATATTGAATATTATTTGTTTATACAAGCTATTTATTGAATATATTTATTTATTTGAACATTATTATTACCTTTATATTAATTTCAAAGCATTTATTTAATTATTTGTAGAGTTTTTTCTATTTTCTACCGTCACGATGGCACTACTTTCGTTATGCAAATAAGATTCCGTCTGCACAGCACTTCCACAAATTAAACAGCAATAGTTAGGGAACGCAGAAGACATTAGAACGAAGACAGGACAGTGACATTTACTATTAACTATACCACATTGTGTTGTCCGGGGGCATGTGATTGTAAACGTCAAACAAATGTCTAAAGTCATATGTCGTTTACAAATAGTTAATTATTGATGCTCTTGTAAACCAGGTATAACAAGAGCGGTGTATAAGAGTAACGCAAGGTGTATATCGAGGTGCCAAACGATTGTACCTGAGGTGCCAAACGAATGTACCTGATTGTTCTGGAATGCTGAGATGAGTATACCCAAATTATTTTTGAATGCAATATAATTAATAATGCATCTCTTTTTCAGGGTGTAATCGGATAATATTTTGTGTACACAGGCATTTAATATCTTAACATATCGAAGATACCTGAGTAAATATTTGAATACCTATCAACTCTAGCTAATTATCCAACAACATGTCAACTTTAGCTGATTTCATACAAGCAGGCAAGGAATTAGGACACACAGGAAAGGAATTAGAGCAATATGCTGATCAAAAATTTAGGGAAGTAAAAGATGCTGAGAGAGATGAACGTGCACGAGAAAGACAACACCAAAAAGAGATGGCACAGAAACAGTCAGATCAAGATAAGGAGATAAAGCAAAAACAATTAGATCAAGATAAGGAGATAAAGCAAAAACAATTAGATCAAGATAAGGAGATAAAGCAAAAAGAATTAGAATTAAAACAAAAAGAATTAGAATTAAAACAAAGAGAGATAGATGAAATGGCAAGAGTGAAAGAAAAACAAATACAGATTGAATCAGAGACACAGTTAAAGATGAAAGGTATGGAAGTAGATTCACACTTAGAGATCTCCACTACAAAACTAAAGAGTCAGCAAGAAGAGAATAAACTTAACAAATACAAACATATTATTAAGCCATTCTGTAAAGAAGATTCCATATCAGCTTGGACAGAAAATGTCGAATATCAGCTGTAATATCATCAAGTACCAATCGATATGTGGGCCATGATTTACATGAAAAACCTCAGTGGGGAGCCCCTTAAAATTATTGAATCAATACCAACTGACCTTAGATCTAACTATCAGTACATTCACGATAGGATAATGCAACATTTTTTACTTGATGCCCCTGGGTATCAAGTGCAATTTTCTAACTTAAAACCAAAACCAAATGAGACCTTCATCGATTATGTCTCGAATGTCCAAAGCGTGCTGAATAGATGGCTTAGTGCAGCAAAAATAGGAAAGGACTTTGAAAAACTAAAAAATTTAATAGCCATGGATAAAGTCATATCCACAATCCCATCTCCTTTCGCCAAGTTCCTTCAGCAGTCAGACATCGAAACAATAGAACAATTCGAGAAGAAAGGCTCCGCGTATTTTTCCTCGAATAGAGAAATTTTTAAAACATCAAACATCGACTCTGAAATAGTCTCTTTTGTTAAGGACCAACCTAAAAGCTATCGTAGCAATAAAAAACCATTTCAGAGAGTCGACAAGAAAGATCAAAAATTGCCTAAATGTGTGTATTGCCAACTTTTTCATGATACTTACGCTATGTGTGATAAATCACCAAACTATCCGACACATCTTGAGATGGTCATTAAGAAACAACAAAACAAGAGAAGTGCATACAGGCGTGCAGTCAAATGTTTCTTCTGTTCTAGCTACGGGCATTATTCCAATAAGTGCCTAGGCCGCCAAAGAATGAAGGCCAACAGTGCAATTTTGATTGATACATCCTCTGATAGTGGAAGTGAGACTGAGTGTGAGGTTGAAAATGAATTACCTGTGAATCAATCTAAAGACGTTTGTTGTGTAAACGATATTTTAAGCTTTGACAGTTGTGAGCGATGTTACCAATTTCATGCAGACGGAAAATTAGAATGTGGACATACAGTACCATTCTCCACTGAAAGTGTAAATGCAGCATTAGCCTCCAGAGGCAATTTGGTGTTCCACAATGCATTGGTCAACGAAATACCATGCCAATGTTTGCTTGACAGTGGGAGCACTCTTATCGGTCTTAGAAAGGAACTGGTGAATCCAAATGATTATACAGGTGACTCAGTCAAATGCCGAACCTTTTCGGGTAATATCGAAATTTACCCGTTGGCAAGAGCCCGTATTAACACTCCTTTCCTTTCTGGTACCTTTACATGTGCTATTTTAGATAACCCTTGTACTGATTTAATTTTGGGATGCTTACCCCAAATGAAGCAATTGCACTAACGAAGAAATAGCTGCATGGGAAAAATTAAATGCAGCTAATGCAACAACCAGAGCAGATACTATTAAGCATCAAGACACACTACAGGAGGAAAGACTACTGTTGCTATCACCAACTAGCACGGATGATACCACCAGACAAAAGTTCATAGACCAGCAAAAAGCTGATCCGAGTGTGTCTCCATATCTAAAACTATTAAAAGAAAAAGCCAAAGTAACAAAAAACGCATCATGGTTCTTTAGACTTAATAATCGTATTCTTACTCGTTATTATACAACTGGCAACCATGAGATTCAGCAAACGTTGTTACCTGTACAACACCGCCAAACTGTGCTAAAGATTGCACACGAGTCACCGTTTGCTGGTCACCTTGCATATGACAAAATCAGGGCCAGAATTCAGGCTCATTTTTATTGGCCAGGTTTTTGTAATGACATAAAAGTATTTTGTCGCTCATGTAATGTCTGTCAACAACTAGTACGTAAGGGTAAACATCCTACAGCTGAAGTACAACCTTACAACACTGGCCTCTAGGCCATTTGAGAGTGTGGCGGTAGATATTGTTGGACCCCTGAACCAGGTGTCCAGCAAAGGAAATCGCTTCATCTTAACGCTAGTAGACCTATGTTCAAGGTGGGTTGAGGCAGTAGCTTTGAAATACATCACCTCCAAAGATATTGCCAATGTATTTCTACATTTGTTCTCACGATTCGGATTTCCACGTACCATCTTATCCGACCGTGGAACCCAATTCATATCGGCTGCAACGCAAGCCCTTACGAAAATGTTAGGAATTAAACAGCATTTTACGACAGCTTATCATCCAGCCAGCAATGGAATAGTAGAGAAAATTAATGGAGACCTAAAGCATATGCTGGCTAAGGTGACAGCAGAAAACCCAGCTGATTGGGATACACTGTTGCCAACAGTGCTGTTCGCCTATCGGGAGATTCCCCATTCAAGCACGGGTTTCTCAACGTTTGAATTAGTATACGGGGCTAACCCACGTGGACCCCTAACAATTTACCATCAGTTAGTAACTAATGCGATCGAAATTCCAACCCCTAAAACACCTTATGAAATGGTAACAGAAACACGAGACAAAATTATGAAATCGTGTATCATAGCCAAGGCAGCTTTGGAGAGGAAGGGTCAAATCTACCGCCAATACGCAAATAGAGGTGCGAGGACTATTAATCTTGAACCAGATCAAGACATACTGCTTTTACTCCCAGACAAACGGAATTTATTATTGACCTCATGGCAAGGGCCATTCAAAGTGGTACGAAAAATTTCAGATGTCGATTATGAAATATCGATAAACGGACACTTAAAGATATTTCATATCAACATGTTGAAACCCTACTTTTCACGACAAGAGACAGAACTAGAGACAGACGAACACAATGCACCCACACCTATTGATGAGACGACAGACATACATAACGCAACTACACTAGTTAGCGAGACTGGCAAATCCGACAATATGCATACACCTAGTGAGCATACAGAAAACGCACTTAGCACCACAACCGTACTGAATCAGGTAGACGACGACGGGATGGAACTACCTGTTCCAATTGTAGACAAGACTGCCACATTAGATTGTATACGGTTAGAACCGGAACTAACAGAAGAACAACGACGACAGACAATAGAATTAGTGACGGAATATAAGGACATATTTTCCGACATTCTAGGTAGGACGGACAGGATCGAGCACTCCATCCTTCTTTCGGACTCTAAGCCTATTAAATGCAGGCCGTACTCTATCCCACTTAGCTACAGAGAAAGTCTAAATAAGGAAATTCTTAATTTAGAAGCTAGTGGAATCATCCAGAAATCTACATCTGAGTACTCCTTTCCAGTTGTCTTGGTCAAGAAAAAAGACTCCACAATTCGTCTCTGTGTGGACTATAGAAAACTCAACAATGTCACTAAGATCGACGCAGAACCAATTCCTTCCTGCGAAGATCTTATCCTTGATATGTCCACTTCCAAAATCTTCTCTAAATTAGACCTTACTAAGGGATATTGACAGGTCCCTATGCAGACTCAATCCATCCATCTTACTGCATTCTCAACACCTTTAGGTCTTTACGAGTGGCGGTTTCTTCCTTTCGGACTTCGTAACGCTCCTGCCACTTTCGTACGCCTAACTAGAGATTTACTACATGGAGTGACGAATACGGTGACATATATAGATGATATTTGTGTCCATACAGACGACTGGACAACACACTTACTGAAACTAAGACATGTCTTCGATAGGGTGCGACTCTTCGGTCTCACTATCAAACCTAGCAAAGTTGAACTGGGCCTACAAGAAATTGAATTTTTGGGTCATGTCATTTCACAAGGCCAACTAAAAACTGACAATAGAATTGTTACTAAAATTATGAACCTGACCATGCCTACAACAAAGAAGCAGGTCAGGAGCCTTCTGGGTTTAGTAAATTATTATAGTAAGTTCATACCGAACTTAGCTGAAATCACAAGTGTATTTTCAAATGTTTTGAAAGCATCAGTAAAATTAGATGTCAAAGATGCATTATTAATTTCTGCATTGTCAAAATTGAAACTCCTATTTAGTAATGTACCAATCCTGCGTTTGCCTAATCCTAGGCTCGTTTATTATCTTAGGACAGATGCCAGCAGGATTTCCATCGCTGCAGTACTAGGCCAGTTTTACGACGGCATCTTCCATCCAATTTGCTACGTGAGCCGTAAGATCACACCTGCTGAGTCCAGATATTCCATATCAGAGTTGGAAGCCCTAAGTGTCATCTACTCAGTGAGGAAGTTACATCGATTTCTAGCGGGTAATCACTTCGTAGTACAGACCGACAACTCCCCAATCACGGTCATACAAAGTGGGGTACATCGCAATGACCGCATCTACAGGTGGTCGTTAATATTACAAAATTATACTTTTAGTATAGAGCATATTAAGGGTAGGGACAACATTCTTGCTGATACCCTTAGTCGACCATCTGAGGTAGAAATACCTGATACTCCACATGAAGATTGAGTCTAAGATATCTAATTTAGTACACTTAAAATATCCTGTATAAAATATCCTATGTAATACATAGACATCATGATCAGGACTGTGTGCTAATAACAGTGAACCACCATGTGTCCATAGACAGCAGAATAAGAACTGTGCTCCAAGAACAAGTGAATCACCGTGTGTACATAGACAGCTCGTTACTTAATATGCTCCATTTGTGTTCCGGTGAATCACCTGTGTTAATCATGGAAGAACAGTGTCAGAACAATGCATAAATAACAGACACGAATATACTTGTCTACGACACCAGCGGACGCTACGAGTGGAAGAATACCCATAAGACACAAGTATGACTGTGTAGTGTATTTAATATACCCAGGACAATTGTGTATCTATGAACTGTGCCAACGAAAGCAATTTCTGAACGTTATGGCAAACACTAACCTGAGGTAGTTAGATACCATGTATATATATTTATTTATTGTGATATGTATGATAACATGTTTTTAATATAGTGATAAATTATAGTTAGATTAGTTACTTTAATATAGATTTAGATTAGATTTAGGAAATATAATAGATTTTTGTTTGTAGTCTAGAGAAATCACTAATTTACCCACTTACTTAGGATAATACTTTAAATTTAATAATAGCTTAATAATAAATTAAAGACGAGGATAAAAAGTTAAGATAGGAACAGTACCAGTTAGTACATTTCATTTCACATTATTTCATTCCATCTTGATAAACACTTTAACAACCTCATCATTTAGGATTAAAATTAGCTAATACCTTATAGGATGATACATTTAACATACATCATTTACACCATATATAGTAAAATTATCAATCATATTTTTTTCATTTAAACATTAAAACATTCTTTTTTTTTTTAACCCATTATTTATAATTTTGTTACATTTCACATTACTCATTTCAGAAAGGTACATAACTCATCGCACATCATTTTCATTTTTTTTAATTAGTTAGATTACTTCCCTTAAATTAGGTTGATTATGTGCAACAAAGTAGAATATATATATTGATAGAACTAGTATTAGTATTTCAGTAGAATGTAGTGTTTAGTAATATCAGGGTACAAACTATCAACCCTATTTCATCCATGTAAATATTTTGTAAATACATGACTAGTGCAGTAAGTTACGCACAGTCATTAAGCTCAACTCTTTTCAAACTGAGCCAAACTTGTACAGTGTCACTTCAAGGTTTTTAAATAATTGGGAGGATAAAAGATGTGTGACAGAAGTGTGAAAGTAAGAGAAAATGGAAAATATACAATGGAGAGTGAGGACAACCAGCGGATTTTTTCTGCCGCTCAACGCGACTTTTTATTATTTGTCTACGTCAAGCGTTTGCTTTCAATGTTGAGATATACTGTCTCGAATGTGTTGTGTGTAGTTTAGTGTAGACCTTAGAGAAAGTATTTTAAGTCTCATAAGACGGAAACGTAGTCACGAATTAGTGTTATACACTTGTTTGTGGCCACATTTAACCGGATTATGGCACTTGAAAACTAACTTACATACAAATGATAGACAGACACACATGTTAGAAGGTAAATTATATTATTAGGTACAGCCAAACACGCAAACAACCAGGAAAACAAACATGTAAAGTACATACATTTTTTAGATCAAAGGGAGATAACTCCGGGTCAGGGGACACAATAGACAGCGAAACACTAACTTAACAGTGAAAGATACTTTACACGCGGAAGCGAGATAGGTAAAGCCTGTCGCACACAGCTTGTGCAAGGGTTGTTTAATATTATATGGGGGACATGAAGCAATTCGTGTGTTGATCCTAAAAAAATCAACTTTGTATGGGTAGTGAGTTAATTTGCTATTTGAGGGTAGGTCTTATAAGACAATGGTCCGGTTCAGACAAACCTCTAATAAATATAATATTGCGATTGAGAAGAGGGCTCACGCCAACCAGACAAGTTTGTGGCGATCACCAGTAGCCAAGTAAAGTAATACTACATTGTGACAATAGTCAGTAGAGGTCTATTGAGTTACCCAGAACCAAGTTATCAGTAGTCTTTGACAAAAATTAGATACACTAATTTTTAGAAACCTCTTGCGTCACAACCAGGAGTCAAAGTTTGTAACGCAACACAGGAGGGGAGGGTGTGTGTCAAAGACTAAAATAGATAGGAGGGAAGACCACCCGGGATGAGTGGTCTACCTCAAGTAGATTAGAGGTAACCCAGTGCCCCTACATGAGGGCAGGGTAGGTGTAGGGAGTAGATAGGAAGGGGAACTGTCAAACAGTTCTCTCATGAGACACGGAGGTGTCAACCAGAGAGTAAGCACTCTGGTTACGGTGTAATCACGCCAACATGATGGACACCAAGCACTAGAATAACACTCAAGAGTAGACTACTACTCTAAGCGTGTTGAATGATGTAGCACGCAAAAGCCGAAGTGCGCACGAGGTCCTTCCGGGTACTGTGTAATCAGCACGCGGAGAATCGTCAGACGGGGGACAGACTTCGTAGGGAACACATCGCTTAGTGTCGATGCGTATTTCTTTAGATGAGTAGATAGATTTAGCAGTAGGGCTAGGGACGACTAGTGATAGGAAATTCTGTGTATTCATGTGTGATTCATTAGAGACAGTTTTGTGCATTTATGTAATATAAAGAGCCAGTGGCAATAAAATTGTGTAATCAATTCCTCTCGTACGACTGACAAATCTTTTTGTGTGGTGCGAGAGAAGTTTATCCCATAATGCCTGTAGCATCGCTTGATGACAAGGGGGGTAAACAACTGAGTGTTTTAGGCGATTGAGCATATTATAAGCTTGTTTATTTTTGCAAGCTATAAGGTAAACAACGATGAAAAATTAGATAACATCAAACAAGAAATGGAAAGAGAGAAAATTAATATTTTAGGCATATGCGAAACGAGATGGACAGGAGCAGACATCAAGATAGATGAAGATTTTAAGATTATTTATTCTGGAGGAGAAAATCGACGAAGGGAGTATGCCACGGAATTTGTCTTTGCCAGAATATTGAACGCAGAACATCGGTGCAGAGGCTGGTACAATACGTGACAATTTCAGGATACTCGCTGTACACAAACCACAGAACAACTTTATCGTACTTAGTCTACACAAGAAATGTTATTGTTACACAGCTCTCACGCGTGGCTTTCATGCGCTGCCGGCTGCTCGCCGTTCTTGCGTTCCACGCATGACCAGCACAAGCACTGTTGATAAATATTATTCATTGTAAAACTAATCATTCTAAAGGATCTGGGTTGTTGTCGTGTTTTCCTTTATAGTGTCGTCCCTGGAGTGAGGGGAATCAACACCCACATTATTTTAACCCCATATCATTATTCTGGAGAATCCACCAGATTCCGTCCACAACACTCCGTCAGTCTCATGATACCTCTTTCTCTCCCCCTCTCTTACCCCTGTGTCATGCCCCCTCTCACACTTCCCCAAAACAACATACTCAACAACTCTAGCTTCCAAAAATTAATAACACATTAATTTAATGAAGAAAAGTGTATGTATGTGAGAAGTGTATGTGTAGAATGTATGTCGTATACTCTAGTGTGTCTGCAGAATCAGACCGAACAGCTCAGGAGCAAAGTCTGATCATCCTGGTAAGGACTACACAACATCATCATAGTTCAGCACAAAATGACCTCACCAAAACGATGTGTCCCTCCTGCTAGATGTTGACATCCTCCAGTGGCCTTTTGATAACCTCGATATCTTGTCACCAATCACGGATATAGTCCGATACTTGGCCTGAATCGATCATACACAGTGTTACTAATGTCCTTAAAAGCAGTTGTATTATCCACACTGCTATATGCTTGTGAAACCTGGACTGTTTATCAGCGACACGCTAGGAAATTAAACCACTTCCACACAGTTTGCCTAAGGAAGCTACTGAAGATTAAATGGCAAGACAAGATTCCAGACACTGAAGTCCTAGAAAGAGCATCCATGCCCAGTATCCACACTCTACTGATGAAGAATCAGATTCGCTGGGCTGGTCACTTGACTCGCATGCCAGATCACAGGCTCCCTAAACGAATTTTTTACAGCGAACTGCGTTGTGGTAAACGCTCCCAAGGTGGCCAGAGGAAACGTTTCAAAGACACTCTGAAAATTTCACTGAATGCTTTTGGAATTCATCATGACACCTGGGAGGCTACAGCCAGAGACCGAAATTCGTGGCGTGCATCATTGCGCAAAGGTGCAGTCATATGTGAGGCAACCAGGACTGCAAGAGCTGTGAAGAAAAGGCAGGACAGAAAAACGACTGCAGGAAATCCTCCTCCAGAGACGTCAAGCATTCTTTGCCCACATTGTCAAAGAACATTTCGAGCCAAAATAGGCCTTATCAGCCATCTTAGAACCCACGGCTCCACACCTTCAACCCCACTGGATGAAATGAATGGTCATCATCATTCTTGATGGACAAACAACAAACAAATGTCCTTAAAGTTCTGAGACTTAACAATCCTTGCATCGTGAAAACACGGAACACTGTCCCTGAAATAACATGGTTCATTGCTAAATGCCCTAGAGTTTTCACCATTACACAGTTATTGTTTACAGTCCCACAGGAATCTAATACTTTAGTAAAAGCGCCAGATTCATTGTTCCTGTTCCCTACATAATCACTATTGTTCTTTCTACATAGATAATCAATATTGTTCTTTCTACATAGATAATCACTATTGTTTTTTCTACATAGATAATCACTACTGTTCTTTCTACCTAGATGATCACTATTGTTCTTGTTCCATGTGGTATAGAAAATAATCTCACTATTGTTCTTGTTAGTTAGTTAGTTAGTTAGTTAGTCGCAGTTCCAACTTCACAGCAACGGGTTGTCCCCATTATGCTCCGTTCCTGTGCCAGTGAATATAACACAAAACGCTCTCCACTGCCCAAGGTGAAAAGTGGAAAAGACAGGAGTCTCGACAAACAACAGTCCGCACAGATACACTGTGCATAATGCCGCCGCCAGAATGTCAACACAATAGTCCCCCACGAAACCCAGAGTTCATCTCTGATGGAATCAGCAGTCATTTTCCCATCTGTATGTTTCCTAGATGTTCACCCACACAGTCCACGAAATACAGTTCATCGTCGATGGTAGTGGCATTCAACCAGAAGCTCAGCAGCCACGCTGTTCTTGTTCCATGTGGTATGGAAAATAATCTCACTATTGTTCTTGTTCCATGTAGTATGGAAAATAATCTCACTATTAACTTCCGTGATCCCTATCATTAAGAAGTCTTCTGCCGGATACTTATAGGTTTCGGCTCAACAAAGCCTTGTTCCTTCAGACCCATTTTATCATGGGCCCAGTGCAAAGGCCGCTAAATAAATCTTCCCGCACTAATTTATCCATGATCTGAAATAGTGATGTTTCAGCCTGTTTTCTTCATAACCTGAGGGGAACCTGTGAAAGAGAGAACACACCTGGTGAGAGCAACCCGCTACTGACCCCTATTAGATGAGTGTAGGCCGACGGCCTCACTCAGATATATAACAGTGAACCAAACTCTGTCATGGGGCAGAGGAGCTCATCACATAGGTCTGAGTTAGGGTAAGACAAGGAAAGACCAAATGTAAAGTGCATAACCCCAGTAGACACCTGTCAGGGTCTTAAACTTGGCTCGCTAACCTAACACATGTGAGACAGTACAAGTACAACCTGATTTGACTTGAGACTCAACGACACAACGTTCAATGGGTTTATTTACAGATCATATACAATACGATGATCACTACAAGATATACTTTACACTTCAATACACTTACATACACAATACAGCTCACAGTCTATCTCTCAAGATGTCCAGACACTCGACTTTCAGGCACAGAAACCACACAACGCCTTTCTCTCATCTTGCGTCCAGTCGAGTCCACGTCCCAGAGCTGTCTGCCTATAGCTCGCAACTTGCCTCCCACCTGAAGTGGCTTCACGAGGCATGCGTGCGTCTTGCGTCGTCCTTGCCTGACCGCTGGCCGTCTCGTCAGCCAGCAACCTCGCAGGCAGGTAACTACTACTCGCCTGGCGGCGTAACGAAGTTACGGCATCCCTGCTGGGGACTAAGTCGCCTGGCGGGCGTAACGATGTCACTGCATCACTGCACTATTCTAGACTCTGACAACACCCCATTGGAAGATCCCACCATTGGACATTTCCCCTATCCCCCAACCATCCTCAATCTTTCTACATATCATCCCACTTCACAATTCCCAACCAGCTGAGCTAATTGACCTCTCACACTAGTTAGTTTTAACAATGCGATTGCCTACTGTCGCAGACACTCCTTGAATACATAACCACAAAGCAACAACACTATGCTCAAGTCCTAATCTCTATCTATCACTAGGCTGTTCTACATTATTTACATCTAAATGCGAACTAGTGAATACCTTATGAAAACACAGCTCAATCCTGAATCGAATCTACACTTTGCCATGAAAGACACATGTTCATCAACGTTAATTGATACAGAACACAATAGATTCTTTTCTATATTCGAACAGAGCTAGTCAAACACTTCAGCCTAGGCAAACTCTCTTGTTCACACTAGCAGCAACAAGTTATGTTTTCATACAGTCGGGGATTGTCCGAGTGACGTCATTCGATGTCAACAACAGGTGGCCCCAGCGGTAGACAATCTGTTCCCAACTTCACAAGAATAGTTGTCCCCCCTTCTACGACTGACGCAACAGTCTTTTCCTCTCGAACGGCGTCACATCAAACAATGCCGACAAATTTCCCGTTTCCTAGGGAAATCTCAAAGACTGGTAGTTTCGTTTGATCCGACGTGTTTCCCCACCAGTAACAAACCTTGAGTGACGATCTACTGTTTGCCGGTGTTCTCGCCTTCATAAGTAGACATCAGATTCGGCATTATTCTTCATACCAGATCGATTCCATAGCAGAAATCTGCTCGAATTTCCCTTCTGAGCTTTGTTAGTTCGATATTACTATTCTTACGTCTCGCCCTCGAATGTCTAAAACATATCGGCCGTCCTACTCAGCCAGTGCGCAGTCATGTGACAGCGCTAGCTCCGCCCAATGGCTGGGCACTGCGTCGCCTGTGTTTTCTCGTTTTTTTTTTTCTGATCGTTTGTATGAGCAGTTCTTTTCTCGTTCTTAGTTTGACGCATATACTAGGTCGCTTGTATCCATCTCATGGTAGGGTAGCAATTATTTTTTAACCGGAAAACATCACAATCCGTTCAAGGATATTGGACCGTGTCAAACAGAGTCCTACTAGTTAAATTAAGCGGCAGACTTTTTAGCATAAATGTTATTCAAGTATATGCCCCAACAGGAGAATCATGTGAAGATAGTGTAGAAGAATCTTATAATGACATAGAGTCTACTTTAAAGAAATGTAAAAATTCAGAAAGAAACATCACAATGCAAAAGAAGGAAATCAAGATGATAGATACACAGTAGGAAACTATGGTTTAGGAGAGAGAAATGAATGAGGATACAGACATGCATAGAGGGCAGAAGAGCAGGAAATGATTGTAAGAAACACCTGGGTTAAACAACACCCTAGACGATTATGCACATGGAGGTGTCCTGATAGCAGGATTAGAAACCGGATTGATTACATTCTGATTAGCAGAAAATTTAGAAATGCGCTAAAATAGCAAATACTGTTCCCAGTGCTGATTATCATAGTGACCACAGATTACTTACAGGTACATTGAGGATAAAGTTAAAGAAAGTCAGGTATATAAACACTAAATATGATTTGTGTACGTTGAACAATGACAAGGAAATACAAAACAAATTCAACATAGAGGTACAAACAGATGTGATATATTGTCTGATAGAGAGATCCTATTCCAGAATATGGATGATCAATGGGAAATGTTGAAGAATTTAATCAGTTTGGCTGCAGAAACAATTATTCCAAAATTAAAGGAGGTGGGTCGTAAGAAATGGATGATTGAAGAAATATTACAACTAATGGAAACAAGAAGACTAAACAAAAATAAGTATGCCAAATATGAAGACATTCACAGACAAGTCAGAATATTATGTAAGGAGGTAAAAGAAGCATGGCTTGAGAAAATATTTTTTGAAATTGAAAAACAACACAACAGTCAAAATACCAATTTAATGCACACAAGATTTCAGGAACTTACTAATAAAAGAACATGTACATCATCAGGCTGTCTAAAATCTAAAGATGGCAGAATCATAATAGAAAAAGATCAGATTGAAAAACCGTTATGATGATAAGAGAGATGAGCAGTATATTATTCTATTTAATAATGAAGGACCGCCAATTTTGAAGATGGAGGTTCGAAATATTCTTAAACATTTCAAAGCTGGCAAGGCCCCCGGTTGAGATAACATCACAAGAGAAATGATTAAAGCTTTAGAAGAATATGGAATAGATCAAGTCACCAGAATGCTGAACTCATTATATGATACCGGACATATACCTTGTGAATTATGTAATTCTGAATTTATTGCAATCCCAAAGAAATCAGGAGCCTTGGAATGTGATCAACATATAACAATCAGTATAATGAGTCACATCACAAAGATTTTGCTACGAATTATCATGTAAAGAGTGAGGAAGAAAATACAACCTGAAATATTGGAAGAACAATGTGGGTTTTAGAAAGAAAGGGTACAGTAAATGCTGTGTGTATGCTGCGTTCAGTTATTGAACGTTCTATAGAAGTAATCACATATATACATCTTTATTGACTACACAAAGGCTTTCGATAAAGTGAGACATATTAGAATTATAAGAATCATATATTGGAAATAACAAGTTGCCATAAGGATTGATAATGAAGTGGCACAATATCAGCCGATTAAGAGAGGTGTTAGGCAGGGATGTGTGATGTCACCAGATCTTTTTTCCCTATACAGTGGAAATAATTCCAGAAATGTAGAAGATATAAATGGAATCAGCATTGGAGGACGAAACATCAATAACATTAGATATGCAGATGATAAAGTATTGATTGCAGACAATGAGCAGGACCTGCAACAATTAATACATGCGGTTGTTGCACACAGTGAACAAATGGGATTATAAATAAATTGTAAAAACAGACACAGATTATGGTCGTCACTAGGAAGAACGAAATACCACAATGTAATATACAAGTAAATGGGAATACTCTTCAACAAGTGAATCGGTACAATTATCTCGGAACAGTCATAACATCTTATGAGAGATGGCTTGTAAAGATCAGAAAAGGAATCGCCATGGCGAAAATAGCCTTTAGCAAGATGAAAAAAATTCTGACCAATAAAAAGTAGGCAATTGAAATTAGAAAAAAAGAGTGTTGAGGTGCTACATAGAGCCTCTTCTTGTGTATGGATGTGAAACTTGAATAATGAGCAGCCAAGCTGAAAAACATCTGGATGGCTGCAGAAATTTAGTTTCTGAGGAAAATGCAAAGTAAAATACCATGGACATACAGAAAAACCAATGACCAAGTACTACAGGAGACACATGAAAATCGTAAATTGATTAGAGAAATTAGACGTAGACAGTTAAAATTGTTTGGACAAGTTATGAGAAGAAATGGATTGGAGAACTTAGTGACAACAGGCAAGATCGAAGGGAAAAGACCATGGGGAAGACCGAGAAGTAAATACCTGGATGATTCGGCCACATGAAATGGTCGAGACAAGAACACTGAGCTGATCCACGACTCTGGTGATCGAGTGAAATGGCTAGTCATGACCGCCCACGCTTTACGGCATGGCACATGATTGATTGATTGAAGGTTAGATAGCTTCTACCAATCTCACCCACATTATACTATTAGGTTTGGGCTAAACCGTTGTGGAATCAGCTTCAATTATAATATACATTTATATATGTAAACGCTTACAATGATTATCTAGATGACGTTCCCTGCGGAGTATTGGCACTGGCAAAATGTCATTGTTGTCAAGTGCGCTAAGCTATATAATATAATGATGGAAGTTCCTTGGGAAGCGGGGCCGCTTTCTATACCATACTTCTACAGGATCCTTCACTAGATCTATTAAACTTTTATAGATTCCAGACGGAGAGTAGGATTTCATGTCTGCACTTATAATAAGTTATGCCAAATACCTGATATAATTCTCTAGCTCACGAAAGAGCCTTGACACCTCTTGACTTTATTCTTAACCATCGCCTGATTGGGAATATTATAATAATATTGCTCCCGGAGGAGCAAAGGCACTGTCTATTCTTTATAAATAATTGGCGCCTTACTTTATGATGTAGCTCCTGTGGAGCAGAGGTACCTTTACTTCTATATTATCTTCTTCTGGGAAGAGCTAATTAAAGGGATTTTGACTACTTTATAAGTATTCGAATACAGCTCCCTAGGAGCCAAAGATCCGTTCAATTTATATCAAGTATTAACCTCTTAAGAGAAGGGTTACTGAAAGGAATCTGAAATAACCCACCACCTTCTACATAGGAAAATGAAACATATCTCAGCCAGCACTCTTTCTCTTCGTCATCGTTATGATCACCAATAGAGCGGGGAAATCTTGGGATTATATTGAAGGTTGTTCTTCTATGGGGAAGGTTACACCTCTTCAACAGAATACCGAACAGATTAGTGGTCGGACGTCTAGAGTCCCAACCGTCATGAGGATCTGAAAAATAAGTCTGAGTAGACAGAAGACAAGGATGAATGAAGTGAGTGAGAAAAAATGGGTTCTGGCATGAAAGGGTTCCAGATGTCAAGAGTCTAACTCGACGACCGAGCCTATACACGCTGAGACTATGTTCTTTCAAGACCATGCTGTTCACTTGGGCCTCCTGGTAGAAGATGTTCTAGCCAGCTCAAGTCTTTCAGCAAAGCCATCCAGTATCCGGTAATCAATGTATATTGATGATACTCTGTTCTAATGGCATGCCTGCCTTCTTCCTTGTTATGTGCAAATGGGAGTAAAGCAGGTAAACTTAACCAGGTTGTCTATTTCAGGGTCTCCCTTTTAGGGTTGACAGCTGAAGAAAGTTAGAATTTCCAACGATGGCGGATCACTCTACTGAAACGAGACAAGTAATATCCTACTATTAATTTACCTCTGCTGCATGAGGAGATAACATTCTAGATCAGACCATTTGAGAACAATCAGCGTCAAAGGCCCACCAGCATGGCCACTGTAGCAAAAATATCGTACTTCACCAGACGTATGTTGTCATTAATGATTAGGAACGGTGTTGTGGATAAAGACAACCTAACAACTCTGATCTGGTCCTTTCCAGCAGTGGCATTGAATTCAAATTATCGCGCATGCTATTGAGCGCTTGCATTTGAGGAGGACACTTATGGCCATATTGATATCTGTAGTAGATCAATCGCTAGACTATGACGGATTCCAGATATGATGCTGAAGGACAACCAAAGTTCGACTACAGAGTTTAATGATTCCAACCAGAGACTATTGTTATTGAAGATTCATCCATGACTGGTGTTAACTTTTCAACACATTATTTGGGCTAGTCTCGTTTTGCTGAAGAATACTTCCCGCGGTCCTGTCTGCAGCCGGAGGAAGATGCCATCTTAAATCAGGTGAAACTACCGCTGTCTTCTGACGCACGTACCTTGACGGGGTTATCCATATGATGATACATTTGCTCCAGTCAGCATGAACTGAAAGCTGGACTGGTTGCCTGTGGTTTGTATGTATCTATTTCTGTTCTTCTTCTCTAGGAGTCCTCGTCTTGTAACTGTTGCCTGAGATATTATATCTATGGAGTTAGTTCTACAAGTGTATTTTTTCTTGTCTTCTAAAGAACTTTAAATATATGCAGATGATAATATTTAGAGGTGATTATGTGGATACATAGCTCAGGAAACCGTGGGGTCGGTAGAACATCCATCATTGTCTTTGCCGCATACTATCCTGATAGTGTGTTTATTCAGACTATCTCATTAATATGTTAGTTCCATCATATATCCTTTCTCCATTTATTCTTCCGATACAGCTATTCCCTGTTATATATTTTCAATTATTTATAATTCGCTTTATCTTTTCACACATTTATTTAGAGTTTTGTTACACGGGCCTGAAGATGAGAGTAGGAAAGATATGGACACGGTATATGGCAGTATTCTTAATCTGGTCGTATGTAGATATATAACAGAACAATTTACGTAAGCAATCATATTCATAGGAGTATATCTATCATCTCTCATACGGAATTAATGGGCGTAAATTATACATTTCGTGTCACACGGATATTACCTCTCTTAATCACTATAGCTAAATTCAAAGATGACAGTTCGTCTTCTTGCCTGCTCGCTTAGTTACCTAGACGTCACAAAATGTAAACAATTGACAAATAGCCTTTAAAATCTATCCGATGGTTTTGCTATGTTTCTAGATGATCATCTTGTCCGCGCCATCAATTAAGGCTTACGTCTTCAAACTTATGTTGAAATGATCGACTTCATTGCACCGTATTGTATCCCACATGGCGAGTGGTAGACATCGTCAATTCAAGACACAATATTAAGTTTAGCAATCCAGGTACCTATACAAAATGGTGGATCAAGTCCGTTTTCGCAGGTAATGCATGATCCGTTGTCGAAGTCACATATATCGTCTGTACACAATCCTTCAGGACATTTCTTACTGCAACTGTAGCCAAATGTCCCAACCGGACAATCTGTAAAACAAATTATGTAACACGTCAATACAGCTAAACTAACAGGCGTATGCATTGGTATCAAGATGCATAAGAATATTACACTGTTACCAGTCTATACAACTTAGGATGCAGTTGTAAATCCTGGTATCCCATATTTGCCTTAGTACACCTTCCCCAGTCTATCCTACTCACAACTTTCCTCGTTGTGAATTATGACACCTCGTGCTTCGTTTATAGTACGTTCACAAATGCTTGCCCTAATTCACGTTCAGTTTGTTTTACAAGCATCTGTTGCATCGTTGTGGAATTTTTCCTACAGTCTTGTATTTACTCCCACCCAAGGAATACGTCCTTTAAAGGTCCATAGGCAACTGAAATCACGGTAAGCGGCAACATTTTAGTGTTGTTTTCAAGAAAATATATTTAATTAACGATAACAAATTTGTTTTACAGTAACCCCTGAAAACTTCCGTTCGAATATGTGATGTGCTTCTCATTAACATATCCCCGTGCACCGCGGAGAATATTCATTATTGAACACTGATGTTTCCATGTGAAGATATAATACATCTCATAATATGCACTTAATCTCTGACCCGTGAATTATATACTACATATAAACAAACATAGATACCTGCTGTGCAATCTCCAGAACAAACATATTTGTATTGGGTGTACATAATTACATCATATATCAATAGTTACTAAGAAAGCTCTCCAAATCACAATATTCCTACCAACTCAATGCTACCAACGCCAAACCTGGACAATAACAGAAAGCAAGAAAAGAAAATCACAACCACATAAATGAGACTCCTGAGAAAAATACTCAGTGTATCAAGAAGATATAAGATCAGAAATGAAGAAATCAGGACTAAAGTGGGGGTTATAGCAGCACTAGATTTTTATTAGAAGGCAGCAGATCAAATGGTATGGCCATGCAACAAGGTTACCACCTAATAGTATACCACAACAAGCACTGCTGTACAGACTTGGTGGAAACAGAGGAAGAGGCCGACCAAGTAAACGATGGACGGAGGGAATAGCAAAGTCCATGGGAATATCGATACATGAAGCCCATAATTGGGCACTTTCCCGATGTTTATAATTCACCCTCAAAACCGCAAGATAGAAGAGGCACAAGATGAGATGAGGTGAGAGTACATAATAATGCCTTGACAAGCTAAATCTCATCATTTTCCTTCATTTGATTACTGAGTTATTCATGCTTATACGAAGGAAAACATTTGTAAACGCACTATTGTAGGCTTTCCCAAATATATACCACTCACATATACCTGCGTTGTAAATTATGACACCGTGTACTTCCATTAGTACTCTTTCCCCGCCATTCTATCTCTAGTGACCATACAGTAATCCTGACATCTAATTCTTGTCTGAACACACTTATACCAGCCTGTGTCTCTCAATCTATGATGGGTCAGGCCGAAGACGATATCCATCAGGTGTGTGTTCACTATAGGTCATAAACCCGGCAACGAATATGTGCCAGGGCCAGAAATGTACAGTGCATCTTTCTCAGTCTGCACTAGACTGGGCAGAGAATACAGACAATCAAATACGCTGGTCTTTGAGACAGAAGGGCGTAAATTAATGTTTGAAAATGCTACCATGGGTGATGTGATCGTCTACACCAGTGGTTCTCAACCGGTGGGAAATCCCCCCCCCCCCCCGGGGTGGGGAATTTTAGGGTTTCCTGGGGGGGGGGGGAAATTAAGATTATTTCAAGATCGTGTTAATACAAGAAACCGATTACTTGATATTGTTTATCCCTTCATACTTTACGGTTTTGTACGGCTCACCCTTCTAAAATTCATTTTATAAAGTCAGTAGACCTACAAATCACGTTTTATGTGGACGTATAGACTTGTTTTAGTATGTGCTATTAAATTTAGTTTCCATTATTACGTACACTGTATAAAAGGGGGGGGGGGATTTTTAGGTAGGAAATACGAAAGAGGGGGGGGGGGGATGACGTTCTGAAAATATGGTAAAGGCCAAAAAAGGTTGAGAACCACTGGTCTACACAGATACGTCGGTCGCGCATCACACGCGGAGCGCATGGCCTTTCAATGCTCAAGTTGGAGGGAAGACAACGGCGCTTTTGCCGTGGCTACGAGCAGTATAACCTCGGAGGTAATGGACATAAGAGGCAATAAAATGGCTGGAGACACAGACATTCACCCGAGCATGTTTTCTCTGCGACTCCATGAGTAGGCTCGTGAAGATGGAGATGGGCTGGTCAGAAGACAATGGCTTGCATCTCTGAGGAGATGAAGACTGACTAATATATGTTTCTTTTTTGTGCCAGGGGACACGGGTGTAAGAGAAAACGAACAAACATTTAGGCTTGTGGACATGGTAGCAGTGGGAAGTGGACAAGAAATAGACCAATTTGACATTCTGCACGCCGTCAGTGATTCAGGACAAGTAACTGATCTACATGATGGGTGTGATTCTGCAGCTGTGACCCAACTGTAAGAACATCAAGTCACACGAGGACAAGCTAGAACTGTGACCCAACTATAAGAACATCAAGTCACACGAGGACAAGCTAGACCTGTGACCCAACTGTAAGAACATCAAGACACACGAGGACAAGCTAGAACTGTGACCCAACTATATAAGAACATCAAAGTCACACGAGGACAAGCTAGAACTGTGGACCCAACTGTAAGGAACATCAAGTCACACGAGGACAAGCTAGAACTGTGACCCAACTGTAAGAACATCAAGTCACACGAGGACAAGCTAGAACTGTGACCCAACTGTAAGAACATCAAGTCACACGAGGACAAGCTAGAACTGTGACCCAACTGTAAGAACATCAAGTCACACGAGGACAAGCTAGAACTGTGACCCAACTGTAAGAACATCAAGTCACACGAGGACAAGCTAGAACTGTGACCCAACTGTAAGAACATCAAGTCACACGAGGACAAGCTAGAACTGTGACCCAACTGTAAGAACATCAAGTCACACGAGGACAAGCTAGAACTGTGACCCAACTGTAAGAACATCAAGTCACACGAGGACAAGCTAGAACTGTGACCCAACTGTAAGAACATCAAGTCACACGAGGACAAGCTAGAACTGTGACCCAACTGTAAGAACATCAAGTCACACGAGGACAAGCTAGAACTGTGACCCAACTGTAAGAACATCAAGTCACACGAGGACAAGCTAGAACTGTGACCCAACTGTAAGAACATCAAGTCACACGAGGACAAGCTAGAAACTGTGACCCAACTGTAAGAACATCAAGTCACACGAGGACAAGCTATAAACTGTGGACCCAACTGTAAGAACATCAAGTCACACGAGGACAAGCTAGAACTGTGACCCAACTGTAAGAACAATCAAGTCACACGAGGACAAGCTAGAACTGTGACCCAACTGTAAGAACATCAAGTCACACGAGGACAAGCTAGAACTGTGACCCAACTGTAAGAACATCACGTCACACGAGGGACAAGCTAGAACTGTGACCCAACTGTAAGAACATCAAGACACACGAGGACAAGCTAGAACTGTGACCCAACTGTAAGATCATCAAGTCACACGAGGACAAGCTATAACTGTGACCCAACTGTAAGAACATCAAGTCACACGAGGACACGCTAGAACTGTGACCCAACTGTAAGAACATCAAGTCACACGAGGACAAGCTAGAACTGTGACCCAACTGTAAGAACATCAAGTCACACGAGGACAAGCTAGAACTGTGACCCAACTGTAAGAACATCAAGTCACACGAGGACAAGCTAGAACTGTGACCCAACTGTAAGAACATCAAGTCACACGAGGACAGTGACCCAACTGTAAGAACATCAAGTCACACGAGGACAAGCTAGAACTGTGACCCAACTGTAAGAACATCAAGTCACACGAGGACAAGCTAGAACTGTGACCCAACTGTAAGAACATCAAGTCACACGAGGACAAGCTAGAACTGTGACCCAACTGTAAGAACATCAAGTCACACGAGGACAAGCTAGAACTGTGACCCAACTGTAAGAACATCAAGTCACACGAGGACAAGCTAGAACTGTGACCCAACTGTAAGAACATCAAGTCACACGAGGACAAGCTAGAACTGTGACCCAACTGTAAGAACATCAAGTCACACGAGGACAAGCTAGAACTGTGACCCAACTGTAAGAACATCAAGTCACACGAGGACAAGCTAGAAACTGTGACCCAACTGTAAGAACATCAAGTCACACGAGGACAAGCTAGAACTGTGACCCAACTGTAAGAACATCAAGTCACACGAGGACAAGCCTAGTAGACTGTGACCCAACTGTAAGAACATCAATGTCACACGAGGACAAGCTAGAACTGTGACCCAACTGTAAGAACATCAAGTCACACGAGGACAAGCTAGAACTGTGGACCCAACTGTAAGAACATCAAGGACACACGAGGACAAGCTAGAACTGTGACCCAACTGTAAGAACATCAAGGACACACGAGGACAAGCTAGTACTTGGACCCACATGTAAGAACATCAAGTCACACGAGGAACAAGCTAGACCGTGACCCAACTGTAAGAACATCAAGTCACACGAGGACAAGCCTAGAACTGTGACCAACTGTAAAGAACATCAAGTCACACGAGGACAAGCCTAGACTGTGACCCTAACTGTAAGAACATCAAGGTCACACGAGGACAAGCTAGAACTGTGACCAACCTGTAAGAACATCAAGTCACACGAGGACAAGCTAGAACTGTGACCCAACTGTAAGAACATCAAGTCACACGAGGACAAGCTAGAACTGTGACCCAACTTGTAAGAACATCAAGTCACACGAGACAAGCTAGAACTGTGACCCAACTGTAAGAACATCAAGTTCCTCCGAGGACAGTGACCCAACTGTAAGAACATCAAGTCACACGAGGGACAAGCGTAGAACTATGTTGACCAAGTGTAAGAACATCAAGTCCCACGAGGACAAGCTAGAACTGTGACCAACTGTAAGAACATCAAGTCCACGACGAGGTACAAGCTTAGACACTGTGAACCAAGTTAAGAACCATCAAGTCACACGAGGAACAAGCTAGACACTGTGGACCCACCTGTAGAACATCCAAGTCAAAACTGAGTACACGCTAAGAACTTGTGACCCAACTTGTAAGAACATCAAGTCACACGAGGACAAGCTAGAACTGGACCCAACTGTAAGAACATCAAGTCACACGAGGACCAGCTAGAACTGTGACCCAACTGTAAGAACATTCAAGTCACACGAGGGACAAAGGCTAGAACTGTGACCCAACCTATAAGAACAATCAAGCTCACACGAGGACAAGCTAGGAACTGTGACCCAACTTGTAAGAAACATCAAGATCACCCGAGGCAAGCATTAGAACTGTGACCCCAACTGTAAGAACATCCAAGTACACACGAGGACAAGCTAGTAACTTGTGACCCCAACATGTAAGAACATCAAGTCACACTGAGGACACGGCTAGAACTGTGACCCCAACTTGTAAGAACATCAAGTCACACGAGGGACAAGCTAGGAACCGGTGACCCAACTGTAAGAACATCAAGTCACACGAGGACAAGCTAGAACTGTGACCCAACTGTAAGAACATCAAGTCACACGAGGACAAGCTAGAACTCGTGACCCAACTGTAAGAACATCAAGTCAAACGAGGACAAGCTAGACTGGTGACACAACTGTAAGAACATCAAGTCACACGAGGACAAGCTAGAACTGTGACACAACTGTAAGAACATCAAGTCACACGAGGAGCAAGCTAGAACTGTGGACCCAACTGTAAGAACATCAAGTCACACGAGGACAAGCTAGAACGTGTGACCCAACTGTAAGAACATCAAAGTCACACGAGGGACAAGCTTAGACCTGTGGACACAAACTGTAAGAACATCAAGTCACGACGAGGACAAGCTGACCCAACTGTAAGAACATCAAGTCACACGAGGACAAGACTAGTAACTGTGACCCAACTGTAGACATCAAAGTCACACGAGGACAAGCAGGTAAACTGTGACCCAACTGTAAGAAACATCAAGTCACACGAGGGACCAGCTAGAACTGTGACCCAACCTGTAAGACAATCAAGTCACACAAGGACAAGCTAGAACTGGATGACCTCAACTGTAAGAACATCAAGTACACACGAGGACAAGCTAGAACTGTGACCCAATCTGTAAAGACACATCAAGGACACACGAGGACAGCTAGTACCTGTGACCCAACTGTAAGAACATCAGTCCACACGAGGACACAGCTAGAACTGTGACCCACTGTAAGAACATCAAGTCCACACGAGGACAAGCTAGACTGTTGACACAACTGTAAAGAACCACTCAAGTCACAACAAGGACAGCTAGAACTGTGACCCATCTGTAAGAACATCAAGTCACACGAGTACAAAGCTAGAACTGTGACCCAAGCTGTAAGAACATCAAGTCACACGAGGACAAGCTAGAACTGTGACCCAACTGTAAGAACATCAAGTCACACGAGGACAAGCTAGAACTGTGACCCAACTGTCAAGAACATCAAGTCACACGAGGACAAGCTAGAACTGTGACCCAACTGTAAGAACATCAAGTCACACGAGGACAAGCTAGAACTGTGACCCAACTGTAAGAACATCAAGTCACACGAGGACAAGCTAGAACTGTGACCCAACTGTAAGAACATCAAGTCACACGAGGACAAGCTAGAACTGTGACCCAACTGTAAGAACATCAAGTCACACGAGGACAAGCTAGAACTGTGACCCAACTGTAAGAACATCAAGTCACACGAGGACAAGCTAGAACTGTGACCCAACTGTAAGAACATCAAGTCACACGAGGACAAGCTAGAACTGTGACCCAACTGTAAGAACATCAAGTCACACGAGGACAAGCTAGAACTGTGACCCAACTGTAAGAACATCAAGTCACACGAGGACAAGCTAGAACTGTGACCCAACTGTAAGAACATCAAGTCACACGAGGACAAGCTAGAACTGTGACCCAACTGTAAGAACATCAAGTCACACGAGGACAAGCTAGAACTGTGACCCAACTGTAAGAACATCAAGTCACACGAGGACAAGCTAGAACTGTGACCCAACTGTAAGAACATCAAGTACACACGAGGACAAGCTAGAACTGTGACCCAACTGTAAGAACATCAAGTCACACGAGGACAAGCTAGAACTGTGACCCAACTGTAAGAACATCAAGTCCCACGAGGACAAGCTAGAACTGTGACCCAACTGTAAGAACATCAAGTCACACGAGGACAAGCTAGAACTGTGACCCAACTGTAAGAACATCAAGTCACACGAGGACAAGCTAGAACTGTGACCCACTGTAAGAACATCAAGTCACACGAGGACAAGCTAGAACTGTGACCCAACTGTAAGAACATCAAGTCACACGAGGACAAGCTAGAACTGTGACCAACTGTAAGAACATCAAGTCACACGAGGACAAGCTAGAACTGTGACCCCAAACTGTAAGAACATCAAGTCACAAGAGGACAAGCTAGAACTGTGACCCAACTGTAAGAACATCAAGTCACACGAGGACAAGCTAGAACTGATGACCCAACTGTAAGAACATCAAGTCCACACGAGGACAAGCTAGAACTGTGACCCAACTGTAAGAACATCAAGTCACACGAGGACAAGCTAGAACTGTGACCCAACTGTAAGAACATCAAGTCACACGAGGACAAGCTAGAACTGTGACCCAAACTGTAAGAACATCAAGTCACACGAGGACAAGACTAGAACTGTGACCCACTGTAAGAACATCAAGTCACACGAGGACAAGCTAGAACTGTGACCCAACTGTAAGAACATCAAGTCACACGAGGACAAGCTAGAACTGTGACCCAACTGTAAGAACATCAAGTCACACGAGGACAAGCTAGAACTGTGACCCAACTGTAAGAACATCAAGTCACACGAGGACAAGCTAGAACTGTGACCCAACTGTAAGAACATCAAGACACACGAGGACAAGCTAGAACTGTGACCCAACTGTAAGAACATCAAGACACACGAGGACAAGCTAGTACTGTGACCCAACTGTAAGAACATCAAGTCACACGAGGACAAGCTAGAACTGTGACCCAACTGTAAGAACATCAAGTCACACGAGGACAAGCTAGAACTGTGACCCAACTGTAAGAACATCAAGTCACACGAGGACAAGCTAGAACTGTGACCCAACTGTAAGAACATCAAGTCACACGAGGACAAGCTAGAACTGTGACCCAACTGTAAGAACATCAAGTCACACGAGGACAAGCTAGAACTGTGACCCAACTGTAAGAACATCAAGTCACACGAGGACAAGCTAGAACTGTGACCCAACTGTAAGAACATCAAGTCAAACGAGGACAAGCTAGAACTGTGACACAACTGTAAGAACATCAAGTCACACGAGGACAGTGACCCAACTGTAAGAACATCAAGTCACACGAGGACAAGCTAGAACTGTGACCCAACTGTAAGAACATCAAGTCACACGAGGACAAGCTAGAACTGTGACCCAACTGTAAGAACATCAAGTCACACGAGGACAAGCTAGAACTATGACCCAAGTGTAAGAACATCAAGTCACACGAGGACAAGCTAGAACTGTGACCCAACTGTAAGAACATCAAGTCACACGAGGACAAGCTAGAACTGTGACCCAACTGTAAGAACATAAAGTCACACGAGGACAAGCTAGAACTGTGACCCAACTGTAAGAACATCAAGTCAAATGAGGACACGCTAGAACTGTGACCCAATTGTAAGAACATCAAGTCACACGAGGACAAGCTAGAACTGTGACCCAACTATAAGAACATCAAGTCACACGAGGACAAGCTAGAACTGTGACCCAACTGTAAGAACATCAAGTCACACGAGGACAAGCTAGAATTGTGACCCAACTGTAAGAACATCAAGTCACACGAGGACAAGCTAGAACTGTGACCCAACTGTAAGAACATCAAGTCACACGAGGACAAGCTAGAACTGTGACCCAACTGTAAGAACATTAAGTCACACGAGGACAAGCTAGAACTGTGACCCAGCTGTAAGAACATCAAGTCACACGAGGACAAGCTAGAATTGTGACCCAACTGTAAGAACATCAAGTCACACGAGGACAAGCTAGAACTGTGACCCAACTGTAAGAACATCAAGTCACACGAGGACAAGCTAGAACTGTGACCCAACTATAAGAACATCAAGTCACACGAGGACAAGCTAGAACTATGACCCAACTGTAAGAACATCAAGTCACACGAGGACAAGCTAGAACTGTGACCCAACTGTAAGGACATCAAGTCACACGAGGACAAGCTAGAACTGTGACCCAATTGTAAGAACATCAAGTCACACGAGGACAAGCTAGAACTGTGACCCAACTGTAAGAACATCAAGTCACACGAGGACAAGCTAGAACTGTGACCCAACTGTAAGAACATCAAGTCACACGAGGACAAGCTAGAACTGTGACCCAACTGTAAGAACATCAAGTCACACGAGGACAAGCTAGAACTGTGACCCAACTGTAAGAACATCAAGACACACGAGGACAAGCTAGTACTGTGACCCAACTGTAAGAACATCAAGTCACACGAGGACAAGCTAGAACTGTGACCCAATTGTAAGAACATCAAGTCACACGAGGACAAGCTAGAACTGTGACCCAACTGTAAGAACATCAAGACACTAGAGGACAAGCTAGACTAGAGCTCAAGACAAGCAGACAAGAAGAATAGTCGACAAACATAGAACTGGCGACGTCAGTCGCTTCAGGCGTAGGGGATAGTCATCAATGATACACTGTATGACCTCCCAACCATAGTGGAAGTAAACAAAGCCATCCAGCAACTCTCCAGCGGCAAGGCACCTGGTCCGGACTCCATCCCGGCAGAGATATACAAGGCAGGTGGGCCGGTCCTAAGAGAGCAGCTTCACCAAGTCTTTACAAACATATGGGTGAACGAGACAATGCAACAAGATTTCAAGGACGCGTCAATAGTCCACCTTTACAAACGAAAAGGAAACCGCCAATCCTGTGACAACCACCGAGGCATCTCCTTGCTTTTAATTGCAGGAAAGATACTCGCCAGAATTATTCTCAATCGCCTCACGGCCCATCTCGATCAAGGTCTTCTTCCCGAGAGCAATTGTGTCTTCAGAAAAGAACGTGGAACTGTTGAAATGATTTTCGCTGCAAGACAGCTGTAAGAGAAATGTCAGGAACAGAACTGCGAAATGTTCTCCACTTTCATAGACCTTACCAAAGCTTTTTATACAGTCAGCAGAGAAGGGCAATCGAAGATTATGGCAAAATATGGCTGTCCACGAAAGTTGTCCAAATAGTGCGGCTATTTCATGATGGCATGCAGGCAAGAGTACAGGAAAATTGTGAACTGTCAGAACCCTTTCCTGTCACCAATGGAGTGAAACAAGTATGTGTCCTGGCACCAACACTGTTCAGCCTCATGTTTTTAGCTATGTTGACGAATGCCTTAGAGAACAACGAAGTTGGAATGGACATCAACTACAGCATGGATGGAAAGTTATTCAATCTCAGAAGGCTGAAAGCTAAAACCAAACTTGACAGCGACACCGTCAGAGAGCTCCTGTTTGCTGATGATTGCTCTCTATACGCCAACTAAGAGGCGGACATGCAACATAATTTTTCAGCTTTCTCACATGCCTGTGCCAACTTTGGGCCCAATATCAATTTGGAGAAGACTGTAGTTATGTACCAGCTAGCTCTAGGGAATAATTACACTGTGCCGAATATCAAAGTGAATGGCCATAGTCTAAGTGTTGTGGGCAAATTCACCTATCTTGACAGCACTGTGTCACTAGTGCCACAATTGATGATGAAGTGAATGCAAGAATCTAAAAGACCAGAGCGGCCTTTGCGAGGCTGTACAAGAATGTATGGGACAGAAATGAAATAAGCCTGCAAACAAAGCTGAAATTCTACAAAGCAGTCATATTATCCACACTGCTATATGCTTGTGAAACCTGGACTGTTTATCAGCGACACGCTAGGAAATTAAACCACTTCCACACAGTCTGCCTTAGGAAGTTACTGAAGATTAAATGGCAAGACAAGATCCCAGACACTGAAGTCCTAGAAGGAGCGTCCATGCCCAGTATCCACACTCTACTAATGAAGAGTCAGATTCGCTGGGCTTGTCACTTGACTCGCGTGCCAGATCACAGGCTCCCTAAACGAATTTTTTTACGACGAGTTGCGTTGTGGTAAACGCTCCCAAGACGGCCAGAGGAAACGCTTTAAAGACACACTGAAAATCTCACTAAATGCTTTTTGAATTCATCATGACACCTGGGAGACTGCAGCCAGAGACCGAAATTCCTGGCGTGCATCATTACGCAAGGGTGTAGTCACGTGTGAGGCAACCAAGACCTCAAAAGCTGTGAAGAAAAGACAGAACAGAAAAACCACTGCAGGAAATCCTCCTCTAGAAACGTCAAGCGTGCTTTGTCCACATTGTCAAAGAACATTTCGAGCCACAATAGGCCATATCAGCCATCGTAGAACTCAAGGCTCCATACTTTCATCCCCACTGGATGAAATGTATGGTCATAATCATTCTTGATGGACAAACAACATTGATTGCAGACAATGAACAGAACATGATCTCTCAACAATTAATAATTGCGGTTGTTGCATACAGTGAGCAATTGGGGTTAGAGTTAAATTGTAAAAAGACACAGATTATGGTCGTCATTAGGAAGAACGTAATACCACAATGCAATATACGAGTAAATGGGAATACTCTTTAACAAGTGAATCGGTACAATTATCTCGGAACAGTCATAACTTCGGATGGGAGATGCCTTTAAAAGATTAGAACAAGAATCGCCATTGTGAAAGTAGCCTTTCGCGAGATGAAAAACATACTGACCAATAAAAAGATGTCAATTGAAACGTGAAAAATAGTGCTGAGGTGCTACATAGACCTTGTTCTTTTGTATGGATTTGAAACTTGGAACATGAGCAGTCAAGCTGAAAAATATCTGATGGCTGCAGAAATGTGGTTTCTGAGGAGAATGCAAAGAATACCATTGACAGGCAGAAAAACCAATGACCAAGTACTAAAGGAGACAAGTGACAATAGTAAACTGATCAGAGAAATTAGACTTAGACAGTCAAACATTTTTGACTGTTTTAAAAAGAAATGAATTTGAGAACTTGTTGACAACAGGCAAGATCGAAGGGAACAGACCAAAGGAAAGACCGAGAAGCAAACACCTGGATGGCTTGGCAACATGGCATCGTCGAGACAGGAACACTGATCTGATCCACGACACTGGTGATCGAGTTAAATGGCGAGTCATGACCGCCCACTCTTTCCGGCATGGCACATGATTGATTGATGGATATACGCACACGAGGAAAAGTCAATAAATATGTCACAAATGGCTGCAGAAAAATAACTAAACTTTTTTTTTTGGTACATACATTGTCCCTTTATTTCTCAACGTAATTTCCACCAACACTGATGCACTTATCCTATCGTTTTATCAGTCCTCCCAAATCACATTTACACTTCTCATTCAACTTCGGCGTCATTCGCGAAATATCTCCCGCAAAGATGGTTTTTCAGTGGACCAAAAAGGTGGAAATCGCTAGGGGCTAACTCGGGACTGTAAGGTGGAAGTTCCGGAGCTTCCCACCTTCCGTTTGCCAAACAATAAACGCACTATAGCACGTTGCTCTTTGGTTGTACACTTTGTAAGTATAGTCGTCATTTTCTTTATGCGCTACGCATGCGCATGAGACAGATAGCGCCACCTGACGAAAGGGAATATACAATTCAATGTTGCTGTCACCTAATGAATCCTGTAGAAACAACCCACCATCCCACATAAATATCTGACTTACTTATTGACTCGTATGCGCGTGTGTGTGTGTGTGTGTGTGTGTGTGTGTGTGTGTGTGTGTGTGTGTGTGTGTGTGTTTTCAGAAATAGATGTCGCAAGTGTATATACATTGTACAATTAAGCATCCTTAGTACATAGTTTTTCCCCATCATCCAATTATTCACAATAAATGGTGGTTTAAGTTGACACACCCACACAAACTTACCCGCACAGTATGGCAGAACTCCCTTCTCACAGGCCAGACAAATGCCGGTGGTAAAATGACACAATTTGTCCTTACACGACTGTGGACACTTGTTGTTGCACGCCTGCCCATAGAATCCTCTGACACAAGCTACAATATCGAGACATACAGAACAGTATCACGATGTATGTGAACTATATAAATATGCTGTGTCTGAAAATTATAAACATATTCAGAATGCATAATCCTTAAATGAGACAAACATAATTTGGATAACAATCTTTGTGAGTGCTTAATTTCAAACTCACCTGCTACGTGATTTTACGTTTGACTATATTAAGTTTTCGTTTCCTATAAAACAGAGCGAGATAACATTGTTGTTCTAATAAGTCAGCCAAGACACAAATTGACAAACGCCCCGACCTTGAACCTGATAGTTACTGGTTCACGCAGTCTCGTCTCATATACAAAACACACTCAGGCAAACGTTAAAAATGAAAGACAGATGTAACAATGTGAATCTGCAGATGGGCTGGAAAGAGAGTGTTAAATTGTGTCATCTTGTCACACTACCATAGATGACCCGTCACCTGAATAGGGTTAAACAATGGCCGAAGAACCACATGGAACTAATGCTGTTACACGCCCTCCCACCCCTGATCAGATAGATTCCTTGGATGAGGACGAAATAATAAAGTCCTGTGTACAGCTGAGTACGTTAAGAATCCCAAGACATGTGGGCCACTTAAAGAGTTGGTCAAAAGGCTGCTGTAGTGTCAAAATTGTTAGGTAAGAAAACCTACTCACGGGTAGCAGAGCCCGGCAGCAGATCTATAATAGCTGTTTGGGGGCAATGGCCATCCAAGGACCCCATTGACAGTGGCGTAGCACCCCTACTATACCACAACATTGCAGGCCAAGTCATATGTGCCCCCCCCCCCCTCACCTCAGGGTCTCCCGGTTTGTCACCGTGATAATTCCGCGGACCCACCGCGACCCATCAGAAGATAACCAGACTGAAACCACCACCCTCACAGCCTGATGCTTAGAAGGCAATACGAATCGCGAGCCTCTGTAGTATCATTCAGAGAAGGTCGCCTGCGAGAGACAGGAGCATTTAATGCAGCTCTACTACATGCGACTCAAGCCAGTGTGTTATACTTCTACATTCTGAAGTCGTCACATCACGACATCGGAATGTTCTAAACAACTTTCAACTATCGCCGCAGCATCAGTGTACACTAATGCAAACTGAGTGTGTTGGAGTCAAGATGATTACTTAGCAGGCTCTGCATCCAGAGGCGTAATACCTTGTTAGAGATATGCCATTCCAAGATGAAATATTGTGAGTGGATCACGACCCTTGGGGCAGTGGTTCCGTACAATGCCAAGGGCAGCGGCAGTTACTGCTAAAAAAAACATGCAGCAACTAAAATGGAGTAGTGTTACATGTGCGTGTCTGATGTGCGCCGCTGGCACAAAGCAGCCATGAGACATGTGTAAATTACATAGCACTGTTCTACTAGCCAGCATGGATGCTGCGGTATGTAGAAAATGCACACCCGAGGAGGAGATGATAACTACTGGTTTTCTAAAGAGGAAGCATATCCCGATGCTGGGAGGCTATGCTAAAGGTGGCATGGACGGAGTGTAGACAGGGCGAGGCTTTTACAAAGTCGGTGCCTTTGACAGTAAGCACTTCGTGGTGTGGTGTGGTGTGGTTTAACCACGCCGCAACTGAAATTAAAGAGGGATAGATCACGTTCTCTACACTGTAAATAATATCCGTGTGTTGTGAATGACAGGCGAAAAATAAAGCTCGCTGTTTTTCGGCGAAAAGCACTTGGATGACAAGTGTATTACTTCCGTCTAGCGCGCTGCGGCATTAATCTACCCTGTTTGGGGGATAATGAAGGCGTGGGCATAGTGTATTTGGTAGGCTCATTTTTCGTCTCTGAACGCAAATAAGCGGAAACTTTACAACGGATTTCTGTCGCATTTGATGGTATTTTAAGGCATCGGTAATAGTTAATCGAAATTTAATATTATATATCTTACCATTTTACAAGACCGCTGTCACCAGTTCGGAAATGGTACACAGTTTACCCTCCAATGGAATCCGAATCTCATGTTTCTTGGCCTTCAGCAAGCATCTGTAGGCCGCTAACTTGCCGGGCTCCCCAATAGGCTAAACACGAGGGTGCCTATCTCTAGGCCGAAGACAACAGGTCCGCAATCGTAGTTGACATAAGCATCACGTTCACCGTATGCAGTGCCGTATCAACCCAATCCAAGACATTCACAGCACGGCAATACTTCTTACATAGCAAAGATCTTTTTGTTTTCATGCTCAGCCTCCAAGCTCTTTTGTAATCTTGAAAGCGATAGCGCTAGCGCTACCTACTAAACAAGCGCGTCTTTATCTTCAACTGGGACACAGAGTGCTCTGTCAACATCATCATCATCATCTTCCACTTCTGCCTTCAAGTGTCGTGGAGAGGAATAATTTGCGTTCCAGCGCCCGGTGGGCGGCACTAGATAGTGTCATTCCGAGTGGTTGTACAATGTCTCTGATGTCGTCAATCCATTTTCTTCTTGGACGTCCTCGTGGTCTCGTCGCAGAGGATCTTTGATGGAAGGCCAGTGATGGTAGTTGTGGTGTTGCATTCTAACGACATGGCCAAACCACTTGATCTTCTGTCTTTCAATAAATGTGGTACACGGTGTTGATCCCACTGTCTGTCTGATAATAGCATTTCTTACTCGATCTCGGATTGTTAAGTTGGAAGCTCTCCTCAGGCATCTTATCTCGCAGGTGTTGATTTTGCGAAAGTATGATTTGGATAAAATCCAGGTTTTAGATTGGTAGCAAAGGGTTTGTGTGAATATGCTGTTTATTATCTGTCGTTTTGCGGGCATGGGTATACGTGGATCTTTCAGTAAGGGTGAAAGGGTTGTGGGAGCACGTGCACACCTCGGAGGAGCAAATAATCACCATAGTCTGGCAAGAATGAGACAGCGAGGAGTGACGAAGGGATGTGGCCAACGCTCAACGCTCAGAGGAAAGAGGAGACGGATATATAATCAGATTGCTACTGATAATATTAGT
>JACEFZ010017923.1:135000-192500 GCA_014155875.1 Cepaea nemoralis | reverse complement strand
GTGGGAAAAGCAGATTGGAATGTAGTTATGACGCAACTGCATCGGCGCCAAGGCATGTTTCATTGTTTCAGGCCGTGGCGGGGCATCGGTCAATTTGATTGACAAATTAAACTACCGTCCACAGGGAAGGAGGAGGGGTGAAAAGAATTTGGGACTTAATCCATCCCGGTAACTCATCCTACATGAAATAAAATAGGTGGAGCTAACAGGAACTTGGACATAGGTAATGGGCCCACGTGAGAAGAGCGGAAATGAAATCACGTCATGGACAAACAGAATATTTAACAACAAGCATGGCCAACAAGACTTAAGATGCATTCACAATAGCGTACCAGGGAAGCCGGAATTTTAATTTCTGGTGAGATTTTACCCTCTCGTTTTGATACTTAAATACAAGAGGTCGTGTGACAGAATTTTCTAGCTAAACTCAGGTAATACCATATATTATTTTATCCGTTTGTCTGCTGCCGTCTGCTGTCTTAGAGCCGGCTGTTAGTTTCTGTTTCGAATTTCTTCTCCTGAAAACTTCACGCATGTGGATTTTCTTTGTACTTAATGTTCCAGTCTAGCTTTACGATTTCACTGAGAACTATCTTCTTCTTTCATTCACTACTTGGTTGTCTGATTTGTTGTAGGTGATAATTTGGAGAAATCCATTACCCAAGCTGCATGAGCGTGTGGCTTATGCATGTACAGGAGATACATTTAGATTCATTCTTTATGCTGTTAAACATTGGGGAGACTGACTACTTATGAGAAATTCCTGAGAGATACCAGTCTCTTGATAGCGTCCAATTAACATTGATTATTTGGACCAACACTCGGAGTGCCTACCAAGATTGTTGTGAAACCACTTGGTTTGAAGAATGGCACCAGTTCACCTTGTCTGCATGATGTCTGCATGAGGACAGGCATGACTTAGGACTTTCAATATCCCAGACAGATTCAGGGAAGGCATTTAATGTTCGACAGGGACTGTGCGAACAATCCTTCCCACAAGACAGAATGAATGAATTAGAAAGGGAGAGAGTAAGTGGGGTGAACTTATATGGGAAACACTCCAATACATAGATAGATGTGAAGATGTATGTTTTGAGCTATAGATGGTCTAAATGGTTTTATGAATATATACATATATTTATTTAGAGCTGATATATGTTTATGTAACATGCCATCATATATCATCATACCATCATATATTATGACATGAATGTATTTTTATATGAATGTGTAGACATATTTGTTTGAGATGTGTAGACGTAGATGCTACCCATCTCCGTTCGTTTCATTCCAGATATCTTAGGAGCAATGGACAGTCAACAACCCATATCAGGGAGTGACTGAGCCTAGTGAAGGGACCAATTTGGACTCCTGCAATCTGACAGTTAACTGCGTCTCACCGGGGGAAGCATCACCTATGTACCTTCTTAGCCAGATGAGTTATATGCTAAATGTCGATAAATGTTTGTGTAGTTTAAATATGTACACACATTTGGTTCACACATATTGTCCAGAAGTAGGAATTTATGTCAGGGATTTACCTTGCCTATGCAGTCATAAGTAACCAGATTAATCTGCATATCTTAACTCCTCCTTTCTCACTTCTGGTGATACAAAGAACAGTAAAATCTATATTTTTTTCTTCAACGAGCCACTTCTTGGCTCTTTCTTGAGTATCCAGGGACGGTGTCTTTAATCAGCATAACAGACATCTGTTCCAGGTTTTCTCTCTGGGTTCTGGGGTGGTAATTAGTCCCTTTTGACAGAGTTAAGGGATCTCAACTGCATCCTGAACTATACACCAGTAGAAGAAAATGACTTTGGCTGAGTGGTTGCCCAAACGGGATCTTACTTCAAGCCAATTGATGACAATGGGATACAATATATATATATATATATATATATATATATATATATATATATATATATATATATATATATATATATAGAGAGAGAGAGAGAGAGAGATATCGTCAAGTGCCATGCCGGCTGGCGTAGGCGTTCATGACTCCACAGATCTCAGTCTTTGGTTTTGTTGATCAACTCCGTTGTTGATATTCCTCCATGCTACCGTCTCAATCCATTCAGCATCATTTGTCTTTGTCGGCCTCTGCCTCTCTTTCCTTCGATCTTTTCAGCTGTCACGATGTTCTCTAATACCTCTTTTCTCATCACATGAGCAAAGAGAGGTGTTGGCCTCTTTCTTATTGTTGTATAAAATGTTCTAGTTTCATTAACCTCTTTCAGGCAGTCGTTGTTAGTTAATTCGAAGTCCAAAAAAATCGCAACATTCGTCTCAGAAACCACATTTCCGTTGCTTCCAAGCTCTTCTTAATGTTTTTTCTTGTTCATCTCAAGATTCACATACCTACAGCAAAACATGTTCTGTATAGCATTTCAGCACTCTATTTCTTCCATTTAATGATATTGACTTATTGCATAAGCTATTCTTAATTTTCTTAAATGCAGCCTTTGCTTGCCCTATTTTGCACTTCATCTCTGTTGTGCATCTTCCATATGATGTTCTAAATGCCCCTAGATATTTAAAACTATCCACTTTGTGACAAATATTTCCCTTCTATCATTATTTTTCACTTGGGTGTCACTTATTTATGTTTGTTTTGTTTAATATCACCATTGTTACTATTTGATTGATATTCAAGGAGAGTCTTTTCTTTGCAATCTCTGTTACTACAATGTCTAACACTTGTTGTAGATCTTTTCCATTATGTGCCATCAATACTGTGTCATCTGCATAGCGCATATTGTTTACATTATAACCTCCAAATAGTATTCCTGGCTTAGATATAGAGGGAGAAGAGATCCGGTGACAAAACAAATCTCTGTCTTACTGCAAGAATTATTTCTTTCATAATTTTCTACTTTATTTCCCACATTAATTGCTGCCACTTGGTTCCAGTAAATATCTGTGTTTATTATTCTGAGATCTTTCCCATCAATGTTAATATGGTTCAAAATTTTAATCATTTCATCGTGTTTTACTTTATCAAATGCATTAGTGTAATCTACGAAGCTCAGATGTATGTCTTTCTGTGTCTCTATTGACTCACTCGGGTGATGTGATTATCTACACAGATGGTTCGGTGTTAAGAGCTGAGAGACGTGGCTTGGGGTTCATAGTTAAAGCTAATGGTGGACGTTTGGTGCAGGAGAGCCTGGCATATGATACCAAAACATCCAGCTTAAGAATGGAGGTGGAGGCAGTCACTGCGGCTCTCCGCTGGATGGAGAATATGACACACACACACACATCGTGATTGTAACTGACTCTGAAAGCATACTGACGAGGGTGAGAACGGGCAGGCTTCGTGCTGAGTGGCTTGCTTCGCTTTGGAGGTCACGGGTGACAAGCATCGCCTGGATCTTTTCTCCGCGGCATGCCATTGTGCTGGGAAATGAACAGGCGGACAGATTGGCTGGCTCTGCAGAACTTGGTGGAGTATTGATACATGACAAGACAGACGTGGTTGCGGCCTTGTGGGAGCAAGTGTACACCTTGGAGGAGCAAATGGATTACCATGGTCTGGTAAGAATGAGACAGCGAGGAGTGACGAGGGGATCTGGCCGACGCTCAACAATTAGAGGAAAGGTGAGAGGAACATATAATCAGATTGCTACTGGTACTATTGGTGTTGGGAGTCTTCGCTGGCTGCTGAGGATGGGGACGGAGCACTTATGGGAATGCCCCGAATGCTGTGATGTCAATTCCTAAATCAATCAATCAATCAATCATATTGACTTTCTAAATATTGTCCGCTATATATTGCACTGTGTGTACCTTTTTCTTCCACAAATCCATACTTTTCTTTTGTGTGTGCGTGCGTGTGTGCGGGTATGATTGTTTGTGTGTCTCCGTACCTCTGTTTGCAGTGCATGTGTTTGTAACTGTGCAGAGGTCGGTTTGACTACACAAACAATGTGACATGCTGTTTGGATAAGCACCCGTACAGTTAGACAAAGACCACAATGACACTAGGGCAGATGACACATGAACTATACGCAACACAGACTGATAATGTGCAACTTACTAGTGCAGTCTGGTACGCTATGATTATTCTTGCAGCCAAAACAACCGCCATCGTGCATGTCACACAAGTTATCTGTGCAGATGTTAGGACACATCAGGGCACAATTTGTGCCATAACGTGTTTTTGGGCAGCCTTGAGAGGATGTGGCGTGTGTAGGAAATATTTGAGCATAGCATTATGATACTGAAGCCAGCAACACATTTTATTGTATGAAACAATATTATATTTAGTAGTTTGTCTTTTATTTATTTTGTTTTACGTATCGACTCATTTGTTGTCCATACATATGCTGCTATTTATAGTGTACTATACTTATCATTGAGTGTGGATTAGCTTTCCCTATAACTAGTGTCCCTCGACATCGGTCGAACCTATACCGGCTTCAGAGGTACTTGTAATCTACGTCCCCAAGTCAAGGACGAGAAGTCAAAGTTTTAGTCCAGCTGACCAGTGTAGGGGTTGAACCCACTACCTCAGCATCAGTACACCTGATGTTTATGAATGGATGCAGTTATCCATTCGGCCATGTTGTCCTCCAGTTAGCATTTGACCCCTCTTCATCACCATCACCAGCACTATCACCATCACCAGGTTAATGAGTTAATAATCTGGAGTTGTAGTGTTCAGATCACATGGCTCCACTGTCCCCTACACTCACAAATACTTTTCATCTCACAGAACTCCAGTCAATATATGATGTTCTTGTTTCTTCCTCGAACTCTGATCTTTTTTACTCAGATTTTATCATTATGTCCCCCTGGAATCCGTTGTCTCATATTGTATTGTGTACATATTGATACTGTTGTTCAAAACAACATACTGACTTAGGGAATGTAAACACAGAATCCACAAACAAAACGTTACACGATTTATTGCTTGGAATAGTTCGCTGCATCTCTTCAGATGCATCATTTTCATGTGCCATGCCTATAATCGTGAGCGGCCATGTTTCGCTATCTTAACACGATTACCAGAATCGTGGATCAGCTCTGTGTTCTTGTCTCGACCATGTCATGTGGCCAAGCCATCTTGATATGTACTCCTCTGCCTTCCACTTGTTCTTTTCCCCTCAATTTTTACAGTTGTCAACAAGTTCTCTAGTTATGTTTTTACATAACGTGCCCAAATAATTTTCAATGTCTGCGATTAATTTCTCTAATCAGTTTACGATTTTCATTTCCTTCTTGTAGGACTTGCTTATTATTTTCTCTTTGTCCATGGTATACTTTGCATTGTCCTCAGAAACAACAGTTCCACTGCCTTTAGATGTTATTTCAGAAGGTCTGCACATTGCATACGATTCATGTCTATACAAAAGTACAGGTTCTGTATATTGCAGAGTTATATATCAGTTTTTTTTGGTGTTTTTTTTTGCATATCCTATTTACAGGACGCCGGTCTCTCTGGCTGTGGGGTTACAACACTTTCTCTCTGTAATCCCGTTTATCACGCAGAGTCTCGTAGCCGAGCGAGAGCTGAGGCGGTTCGACCCCCGCTCGTGACTTGCGGGATACTGAGCCGGCCGCTCAGAAAGCAATGGCAAACTACTGAGCGTAATCTTGCCAAGAGATCAACATACAGCTGAAAGATGCTGGTGTTGACAGCTAAGTCCTGTAAAGGATATGCTAACCAAAAAAAAAAAAAAATTTACAGGACATCGCTGTCAACATAAGGAATTTTATTGCTGTTGTTAATGTCTTGGCAAGTTTACGTTTAGTAGTTTGCCATTGTTTTCTGAAAGACCGGCTCCCATAACAACACGTTAAAAGTAAGCACGAAGCGGTCTGCTGCCAAATCAGTCACAGCTGTGTTTCGAACGCAGTTAATCGGCCTCCCGAATCGCGTCCGCAGGACCTTATCCACGGAGCCCAGCATATATCATATTTAGTGAGTAAATTAATAATACTTTAGCTGAAATAATTAACATACATTGTTACATGTTTTGTCCGTATGGGGATAATTTGTTGTTCCCGTGGTAATTTCACACATAACATAACTTTTTTATGTGTGCTTTCATTCATTCATTCATTCATTCATTCATTCATTCATTCATTCATTCATTCATTCATTCAATAGCATGTCATTTGCATAACCTTGCCACCTTAACAACCTTCTTGAAAACTTCTCGGTCAAAACCAAGATGTACTGCATCCGATTCACCCATCTGGAGATCATCTGCCACATCCTGCACCCATTTTCACTTTGACCGCCCTCTTCCTTTTTTTTCCTAGCATATTCTACACCAGTGTTGTTCTCTCCAAATTTTCATGACGTTTCAAGTGACCAACATACGAGTATTTACATTTTCTTCGTTTTATTGTCTTTAGTAGCCACCCTTCTTCAATATTCACCCAGCTATGGATGAATTTGTGCTTTTCTGTATCCAAGATTTTAATAGATCCCATCTATAACAGTTATATTCAAAGGCATTTATGCGCTGTTCAGCTTGTTTTGTAAGCGTCCAGGGCTTATAGGCGTTTCTTGCAATGGGAAAGGTGCAAGCTATTAAAAATCTAATTTTTGTAGGTCTATCTATCCCACGCCACAATTTATTTAGTTGTTGATATTTTGAAGAGCAATAGATATCCGTCTTTTAATTTATTTCATAGTGTCACCATTGTTGGTAATAAATGATCCAAGAAATGGTCCACCACCTCCAATTTTTCTCATCCCATATTTATTTCTCCATATTAGTTTTAACTGGATGCATTATATTTGTTTTTGCTATGTTAGGATATAGGCTGTGATGATTTCACTATTCTTTTCAGTTGAGGTTATTAGTAGTTCTATACCATTCTGTGAGATGGATTGCAGTACTGTATCATCAGCATATCGAATCTCTGGTATTTCATGACCACCGATATTTAGGGAAAAATATTGCTCCTAGATTATATCATCTCTAACATTTCTTAATTTATTTTCAGTGTATATGCCAAACAAATATTGGCACAACCCAAAGCCATGACGGACTCCTTGCTTGATGTCAAACCAATGTAATATAAACCCATCTAATCTAACAGCTGCCTATTGGCCTAGATGGAGCGTTTTTATGAGTTGTACTGAATGTGATTGAACGCCCATTGTCCTCATGATTTCCAAAGTTCTGATGTTGTATATAGTCGAATGCCTTTCGCAGGTCCGCATAGCCACCTCGGTAAGAACGCGTGTTCTTAAATATCCGTTGTTAGTTAGTTAGTTAGTTAGTTAGTCGACAGATCATCCTCGTTGCACATCGAACCATTCAGTCCATAAGTGCTCGGATCCCCTCCTCAGCAAATCCCGCAGCGTGTAGCGGCTAACGACGCCAGTTCTGTGTTGGTTTATCAATCTTCTTTGGCTTCCTGCGTAGTGTTCTTGTTTGGCCACCCCTCTTTTAATTTGCTGCTCTCGCAGTCTGGCCATTGTTGTAGATTCACAGTCATCACTTGGTTCTCGCAAAAGTCTCACTTCTCGTAGAGCATTCAGAATGTCAGTCTGGTCCATGGCGCGTCCGCCCTCCACAGTAGCCTCACCTGCGAGCTTGTCAGCCCGCTCATTTCATTGTACTCCCGCATGACCTGGCACGAAGATGAAACTAATCTTTGCCAGCCGAGACCGCTTCAGAGGCAGCAACCATTCTCTTCGGATCGACCCCTCCTCTATCCCCTTGATCATGTTCATTGAGTCGCTAAGGAAACAGGCCCTAGTGAATGTCTGTGTCTCGAGCCATGTTATTGCTTTACTTACTGCCATGACTTCCATGGTCAGGCTACTTGTGGTTTCAGTGAAAGCACCAGAGTCCTCCTTCACAATTCTCCCTCCGGCCCGAGCTGTAAAGGCCCATGAGCTTCTCACATGTCGGACGACCGACCCATCTGTGTAGATGACCGCGTCACCGTCTAGCGAATTCTCGAAAATCAACGCTTGTACTTCAGCCTCAACAGCAGCCGGATTTTCTTGTCTGCATTTTCTATCTAGTTGGATGCAAACTGAAAAGGATGTGCAGAAGTCTGTTGGCACTTGCACCCACTCCTCGCCAGGTTCTAAGTCCTCAAGTGAACACACCTGTTGAAGAATGTCTTCGGCTTGACCCATCCACGACCGTCCTCTTTTTAACCTGCTGCCCTTCACCTTCCTAATTTCACTATGCAGTGGATGTTGTGTGTTTGCGTTAATTCTGAGGTAGGCGCGTGCCCTGCAGACTTGTATTCTGTCTTCAATGGTTGGAAAATCAAGAAGGTAGCGCATCGCCTTGCATGCTGTATCTCTTGTACATCCAAGAATAATGCGCATAGCTTCTTTCTGTATCCTTTCCATCCTTTCTATCTGCTTATGGCTGAGAGTCAGGATTGCCATTGCATACTCCAAAACAGACATGACCAGCCCCTCGTACAGAAGACATAGATGGCGCTGCTCACAGTTTGCTGCCGCCATCACCCCCATCGCTGCCAAACCCCGCTTGGCCTTTGTTATCACCTGGTCTATGTGCACATTATAAGCAAGGCTTTGATCAAACCGTATCCCCAGGTAATTCATTGCCTGCGTTCTTTCCACCGTCTCTGAACACAGCATTACAGTTGGTGTTGGATTGTTAACAATATGATTATTCAACGAGAACCAAGTCACTGTTGCCTTTGTTGGGTTGACCATTGCCCCCGCTTCATCACACCAAGTACTTATGCGATTGAGTTCGGTTTGTAGTTCCACAGCAACCTCCTCTCTATCCTTACCCTGACGAAACACTAAAACATCATCGGCTTACGACAATGTCCTGCCAGGTCCAGTGATCTGCTCACTGGTGATTCTCACTGTGTAGGCGTTGAACAGTACCGGAGATAATGGTGATCCCTGTGGTAGGCCAGGATATATTGTTGTTGGTTCCGAAGTCCAACTGCCACATCTAAAAACTACTTTCCGTTGGTAGAGGGCTGCAGCGATCCAACTAAGGAGGAATGGACTTACGTTTAGTTAAAGAAGCTGAAACATTAAAAATTCCAGTGGTACTCTGTTGTATGCGTCCTCAAGATCAATCGCTGCAGCAACGGTTTCAGTGCCTGAGTGGAAACCTTCATAGACATCATGGGCAAAGACTGCTGCATTGGTCCAGGTTTCTCTTTTTGGACGGTACCCACCCAGGGTAGGTGGGAAAACACCTTGCCTCTCTAGTTGGCTTGATATTTTCCTGGCAATTACCTTCTCCAGCAGCTTGCCTATTGTATTCTGCATGGTTATAATTCGATATCCCTGAATTTTTTTGTGGTCTTTGTCAGGCTTCGGCAAGGGAATCAGATAGCTGTGTAACCATTCCTCCTTGATGCTAGCACTCCCTATACTGTTGTTGTACATGTCTGCTAGTTTCTCTAGCTCATTGTCGGTACACCTATTTATGTCGTCGTATCTTATGCCATCAGGACCTGGAGCACTGTTTTTTGATCGTCGAAGTACAGCCTTGATTTCTTTCACTGTCACTGTGTCTTAATCCGAAGTGTTCTGGGCCTTGCATCTGTCTGAAGTGACCTCCTTGGCCAGATTTCGGCCTCCCATGTCTGTCTGGTTGCTCTTCTCAAGGTAGCGTTCAAAGAGGGCTTTGCCCTTGTCCTCGTCAGTCCTCTGCCAGGTGAGGTCAGCACCTTGGAAGTCAGAAATGCTCTTATTCTTGACTACACCACTCATGCTTTTATGTAGTCGCCAGAACAATTTCAGTGACTTGTCTGTGCTTACTCTTTGACACACCTCTGCCCATTTTTCGCTTTTAACCACCTTGACCAGTTTTTTGAAATAGCTTACTTTTGTGTGCATCTCTCTTTCTAAGTGCAAGCAGGGACTAGGATGACCAGCTCTGTTCTTCTTTGCATTTTGCCATCTCCTTACAGCACTACGCTTATCCACCCAAGCCTTCTCCACCTCGAAACTCCACCACGGTGGCTGCTCCCAGCTTTTTTTCCTGCCCTGAAACGTTCTGCGCTTGTCACGTCTTATTTTACTCACCACATCTTGCCCTGTACTGTCATACTGGAACGTCTTTACCTTTAGCTTGTGCTGCCTGGTTCTGCCTTTCTCCACCAATATGCTGCACGGGTGGTGGTCGCTGCCATGGTGTCCTAGGACACCCCATCTACACACTGTAGTGAGTGAAGGTGGAACTAGCGCCAGATCAATAGCACTGTCCTCATCGCCTGGACGGCTTAGTGTCCTGGTGACACAGCCACTGTTAATACAAACCAGGTCGATGGTTTCCAGTGCAGTCTCGAGCTCCTCCCCTTGTGTATTGGAGGAAGTGTTTCCCCATGCTCTGCCTTTAGCGTTGAAGTCACCACAGAAAATAACATTTCTCTCGTGGCCTAATATGCCACTTAAGCACTGCCACTTCTGGGCGTCCATACTCGCATTGCGGGCATAAACATTAACCAACACGAATGGTATACTGGAATGAACTCTCAACGCCTGTATTTGTATATCGTCACTGTCCCAACTGGACATGTCTAGCTCTGACGCCACCATGCTGTCGCGAACGAGAATCGCCGTTCCCAGATGTCGTCTGTTGTATAAACATTTGAAGCCGGCAATTCGGAGTAGCTGATCGCCCAGTCTCGTCTCCTGTAGTGCTACAATGTCGTTCCTGTAAACTAGGGTTTCTAAAATAGAGCCCCGTTGTTTTACACTGGCACAGTTCCAATATAGAATACGGATATTCCTGAGTCCTAGACGGTGACACTTGAGTCTAAAACGCCTCAAACCACCGAGCTTACCTTGCTCCTTTGTCCCTGCCCGGCTACCACGCCGCTTCGTTATGTTGACTGCTGACCGCTCGGAAAAAACACGTTCTTTCGCCATGTTGAAAAAACGTAAACACAGACTGAGAAAACCCGCGCAGATCTTGAGTAGAAACTCCTGGTTTTACATCCTGGCACACCAATTACACGCAAGAGATGAATAAATCCATCCCCTACGCGAAAAAGTTAACGAACACAAAACAACACGACCGTCCGTCGCCATCTTGAAATCGGAAGTCTACCGGAAGTAAAACCGGAAATATCCGTTGTACTGATGTCGACGTAGGCGGTTCAACCACTACACCGGCCATCTAGACTAAAATGTTCACCTGCCGTCATTAACTTGGGGAGGTAAAATACAAGTCCCTCTGAAATAAGGGGAGGTCGCCTGATGGCGAGGGACACTGTTAATAGGGAAAGCTAATTAACCCGCAAGATTCATCCCATCACTAATATAAATAGTGTATATGGACTACGCTGAGTTCAAAGCGAGGGCAAAAGAATAAAACATCATCTCATCTCATCATGTTCCTCTTGTACCTTATGGTGTGAGGTGAAGTATAAACATCGTCAGAGTGCCCGATTATGGGCTTCATATATCGATATTTCCATGGACTCTGCTATTCCCTCCGTCCAAAGCTTACATGGTCGGTCTCTTCCTATGTTTCCATCTGGTCTGTAAATCATTGCTTGTTGTGATATGCTGTTGACTGGTAACCTACTTGCATGGCCAAACCATTTGACTTGCTGCTTTCTAATAAAATCTAGTGCTACTATAAACCCCACTTTTTAGTCCTGATAAAACACAGGATGCACATATGCCATTTTTGCTCTTAGACAACTTATAGAAACATCAATCGAATTCAGTGAAACACTCTACTTAGCCTTTGTAGACCAAGAAAAGGCATTTGATAGAGTAGATAGAAACAAGCTGAGGGAAATAGCTTTATAACAACAGTGAATGCATAGTGAGAGCAACTGGAGGACAATGAGAACACTTCACCATAAGATCTGGAGTACGACAAGGTTGTGTCATGTCCCCTCACCTATTCATAAAATATATAGACAACATATGTAAAGAAACCAGCCAAGCAGAGACAGCAAGAATATCGCATGACGAGAACACAAAAGAAGAACCATCTGCATATCTAACCATTAGAAAACTCCTATTTGCGGACGACCAAGCACTTATAGCAAAATCAGAAGCTGAATTATAAGACCACATGAATAGTCAAAACGAAATGTGTAGGGAACATAACATGAAAATTAGCACAAGCAAAATAGAGGTAATGGCCATAACTAAAGAAGAAAAAAAAAACAACAATTCACCTAAACGAACATTACTTGAAACAGGTAAAGAGTTTCAAGTACCTAGGAAGTATAATATCATTAAATGGCAGATCAGAAGAAGAGATCGAAAATAAATGCAATAAGGCAACCCAACTCATTGGACAAATGGCACCAATACTAAAGAACAGACATGTATCAATAACTACTAAGACAGAACCTTAACAATACAATCTTCCTACCAACTCTATGCTACCAATGCCAAACCTGGACAATGACAGAAAAAGAGAAAAAATAAAACAACGCCTGAATAATCTAAAAAAAACATAAGAAAGGTTTAAATTAAATTCTCTAAACCTCTCTATTAATAAACGCATGAGGATTATGTGATCTCTTGTTTCTCTTCCTTGTCTTAACCCAGCTTGAACCATGTTAATCTCTTCGTCCATTTTCTTACGAAGCCTTCACATTATGAATTTTAGTAGAATTTCACGTGCATAACTGATCAGAGCAACAGTTCTATAGGTTGCATACAATTGATTCGAATGGTCTAATTGCTAACACCTCTCTATATTTGAGCAATTGTTTACTGTTCGTTCTGTGGGCGTCGAAAAGAAACCCCGAACCTGCACAGTTCTTGGCGACTGCACAATCAAGCTGCCTTAATTCCTCAGGCTCAAGACTCCCTTGCCTTCACTCAAGGTATTTTAGGCAGTAGGTGACAATTACAGTTTACGGTCCATTGAAAACAGTAAACGAAAGACAGGTACAAGGCACAGAACATTTGGGATGAAGACACGGTGACAGTGAAAGAAATCAATGCTGTGCTTCGACGATTAAAAAACAGCGCTCCATAAGATACAACGACATCAATAGGTGAAACGACAACGAGCTAGAGAAACAAGCAGACATGCACAACAACAGTATAGGAAGTGCCAGCATCAAGGAGGAGTGGTTCCACAGCTATCTGATTCCCTTGCCGAAGCCTGGCAAAGACCACAAAAAATTCAGGGATATCGAGTAATAACAATATAGAATACAATAGGCAAGCTGCTGGAGACGTTAATTGCCAGACAAATATCAAGTCAGCTAGAGAGGCAAGGTGTTTTCCCAACAAACCCTGGGAGGGTACCGTCCAAAAAGAGAAACCTGGACCAATGCAGCAGTTTGTGCTCATGATGTCTATGAAGGTTTCCACTCAGGCATTGAAACCTTTGCTGCAGCGATTGATCTTGAGGACGCGTACAACAGAGTACCATTTGAGTTTTTTAATGCTTCAGCTTCTTGAACTCAAGTTAAGTCCTTTCCTCCTTAGTTGGATCGCAGCCCTCTTCAAACGGAAAGTAGATTTTAGATGTGGCAGTTATACTTCAGAACCAACAACAATATATCCTGGCATACCACAGGGATCAAGATTATCTCCGGTGCTGTTCAACGCCTACACTGTGAGAATCACCAGCCAGTAGATCACTGAACCGGGGAGGACATTGTCATATGCAGACACTGTTTTAGTGTATCGTCTGGGCAAGGATAGAGATCGGGTTGCTGTGGAACTACAAACCGTACTCAATCGCATAAGTACGTGGTGTGTTGAAGCTGGTGCAATGGTCAACCCAACAAAGGCAACTGTGACATGGTTGTCGTTGAATAATCATATTGTCAACACTCCAACACCAACTGTTAATCTGTGTTCAGAGACTGTGGAAAGAACGCAGGCAATGAATTATCTGGGGATATGTGTTTATCGAAGCCGTGTTTATAATGAGTACATAGACCAGGTGATGTGGGTGATGGCGGCAGCAAACTGGGAGCAGCACCATCTATGTCTTCTATAAGAGGGGCTTGTCATGTCTGTTTATGAATATGCGATGACGATCCTGACTCTCAGCCGTAAGCAGATAGAAAGGATGAAAATGAAACAGAACGAAGCTATCCGCATTATTCTTGGATGTAGAAGAGACACAGCATGCAGGGCGATGCGCTACCTTCTTTATTTTCCAATCATTGAAGACAGAATACAAATTTGCAGAGCACCTGTGTACCTCAGAGTTAACGCAAACACACAACATTCACTGCACCGTGAAATTATGAAGGGGAAGGGCAGCAGGTTAAAAAGAGGAAGGTCGTGGATGGGTCAAGCCGAAGATAATCTTCAACAGGTGTGTTCACTTGGGGCTTAGAACCTGGCGAAGAGTGGGTACAAGTGCCAACAGTTGTCTGTACGTCTTTTTCAGTTTGCATCCAACAAGACAGAAAATGGAGACAAGAAAATCCGGCTGATGTGGAGGAGGAAGTACAAGCGTTGATTTTCGAGAAATCGTTAGACGGTGATGCTGTCGTTTACACAGATGGGTCGGTCGTCCGACATGTGAGAAGCTCATGGACCTTTACCGCTCAGGCCGGAGGAAGAATTGAGAAGGAGGACTCTGGTGCTTTTATTGAAACCACAAGTAGTCTGACTATGGAAGTCATGGCAGTAAGTAAAGCAATAACATGGCTCGAGACACAGACATTCAATAGGGCATGTTTTCTTTAGCGCATGAGCATGCTCAAGAGGATGGAGATGAGGTGGATCCGAAGAGAATGGTTGCTGTCTCTGGAGCTGTCTCGGCTGGCAAATATTAGTTTCATCTTCGTGCCAGGGCATGTGGGAGTACAAGGAAAATGTGCGGGCTGACAAGCTCGTAGGCAAGGCTACTGTGGAGGGCGTACGCGCCATGGACCAGGCTGACATTCTGAATGCTATACGAGAAGTAAGAATTGTGCGTGAACCAAGTGATGACTGTGAATCTACAACCATTATCAGACTGCAAGAACAGCAAATTAAAAGAGATGTGGCCAAACAAGAACACTGCGCAGGAAGCCAAAGAAGATTGATAAACCAACATAGAAATGGTGTCGGGATATGCTGAGGAAGGGATTCGAGCACTTATGGACTGAATAGTTCAATGTGCAATGAGGATGATATGTCGATTAACTAACTAACTAACTAACTACCTAACTAACTAACTAACTAACTAACTAACTAACTGACTGACTGACTGACTGACTGACTGACTGACTGACTGACTAACTTACTTACTTACTTAATAACCAAACGAAAGGTGTTTTCTTTGCTTTTTTTCTCAAGCTGTGTCACTATGACCAGTGATATAACACACATAACACCAATGCATGTCGAAGTCGCACATACTTATCATTAACGTGTACAACTAGGTTTGACACTCTCCACTTGTAAGAAGAAGAAGAAGAAGAAGAAGAAGAAGAAGAAGAAGAAGAAGAAGAAGAAGAAGAAGAAGAAGAGGAAGAAGAAGAAGGGGGAGGAGAAGGAGGAGGAGAAGGAGGAGGAGAAGGAGAAGGCTAAGGAGAAGGAGAGGAAGAGGAAGAGGGAGAGGAAGAAGAAGAGGAAGAGGAATAGGAGGAGGAAGAAGAAGAGGAGGAGGAAGAGGAGGAGGAGGAAGAGGAAGAGGAGAACGAACGAACGAACGGACCTTATTTTAAAAGGGTGCACAAATTGGGCACACAGGCCCGTCTTACATTCGGCCCTTTCGATCACTCATCTTTCATTCATCAAATGTGCATATTACATTTACATAGGGGAAAAAAACATTGTCAAATGGATTTTGTAAGCATAAACAAGGGAGAGAAGGAAGAGGAGGAGGAAGAAGAAGAAGAAGAAGAAGAAGAAGAAGAAGAAGAAGAAGAAGAAGAAGAAGAAGAAGAAGAAGAAGAAGAACAACAACAACAACAACAACAACAACAACAACAAGAAACGAGGTGCCGTACCTGTGCAATCTGGCGGACTAAGCCCGTAATCACAGGCAATACATGACCCGTTGTTGACATCACAAATCTTATCTTTACAAATTATTGGGCATATCTGAGAGCAATTGGTTCCGTACCTTCCGACTGGACAACCTGAAATGTACGCAGTAGACTTGTTTTTATCACAGAAAATAAAAATAATACTAGGAGATTTTAATGCAAAAGTAGGAAAGGGGAAAATTGAGGCGGTAGTTGGGAATTATGGTTTAGGTTCAAGAAATGAAAGAGGGAAAAAGCTAATAGAATGGGCAAATAGCAATGAAATGATAATTGGAAACAGGGGGTTTAAACACCATGAAAGACGCCTTTACACATGGAAAAGCCCTGATAAGAAAATACGCAACCAAATTGACTACATACTAATTAATAAAATATTTAGAAAGCTTTAATTAATGTAAAGACAATGTCTGGTGCTGACTGTAATAGTGATCATGTTCCACTATGTGGACAAATACAAGTAAGATTAAAGAGAGAGAAAAAATGGTTAGGAATATGAGAGTTAATAAAGAGGTTCTGAAAGTAGATAAAGAAATTAAAGAACAATACAGAGTGACAGTGAGAAATAGGTACAATGCAATAGTTAAAATATAGAGTATAAATGAACAATGGGAAATATTAACGACTCCTTTCATTAAGCTATTTCTTCTTCAGCTTTCCGAGCCATTGAGGTTCTTTGCTGCAAATACAATCCGTCTCCATTCGTCTCTCTGGTGGACCTTCTCTTGCCAGTCGTTGATTCCAAGTGCTTGTAGGTCTGTATATGTATTATCTCTCCACCGTCTTCTTGGTCTACCTCGGGGTCTACGGTCATTTATTTCCTGAGTGTAAGCGAGTTTTGTTTCCCTATTATCTTCCATTCTTTCTATATGCCCCAGCCATTGTAGTCTATTAGCCTTCATAATACCAGTGATTAGCGGGGACTTAAACAGATCATAAATGTCTTTGTTACTTCTTCTTTTCCACTCTCCACTTTGTGTATCCCTAGTGGGTCCAAAGATGCGTCTTAAAATTTTGTTCTCAAAGGTTTGTAACAAGGCTACGTCTCCTTTCGTTGTACTCCAGGTGTAGCATAACGCTAACCACCATTATTCATTTACCAACACCTGCCGCAAAAAGAGGAAACAACATTAAAAGAAATTGACTTCACAACCGCAAACGGAGAGTAGGACTTGAAACTTAACATCGAAACTGGAACTGCATAAGTGACAGATGACGTGGATTCTTAGAAAGATTGCATCAGACAAAGCTAGGAAGACCATTGGGCGAAAAGGGACATGTGACCCGCTTTCGCGCCAAAGCATGATTAGCATATGTTAATATTTCATCAGAAATGTTAATAAGCCCGCACTCTTTTCTGAAACCCGCCTCATGAACAGATGTGAGAAGATTGTGTGACCAAAATTTTCAATAGGGAAAGCAAAATGTCTGGATCCCAGGTAAGCTTGTGATTCCCGAGATTAGACTAAGAACCCGATGTGTCAAGTATAAAGAATGGTATCCAGTGTTTGTGATGTCAATTGAAATGTATTATTATTAATTAAAACCTCTGAAATGTAAAAATGCTCGCCTGTAGATTCTAACGAAGCAGAGCCGTTCCCGGGCAAACTCCAATCCTCTCTTCGATGAAACTGCAATCTCTGATATTCTTAGAGATAATTATTAACTTTAAGAAGTGCATTATATACTACTACATTCTATTCTAAACAACTGTGAGAAGTGATGATTCTAAAGCAATCTTGTGCATTTCACCAGAAACACTGATAAAAGATGCTATCACTACCTACAGCTGAAATGACAGTTCGTGTACTAGAATAAGTGCCTTGTTCTAAAACAGACTTATCTATGCCTATTTACAATCTAGAACGCTGAAAGAGAAATCAATCTTTCCTTTCTCCTTCATCTATTGAATTAATAGGGTTTGACGGAATAAATATTTATATTTATGTCAAATTTTAATTAGATAAGGGCACACATGAACTGCATTACATGAGAAAGTTGTGCTTCGTGGAACTCCATCACACGAAGTGAACTTAACTCATTACTCAACATAACTTAAAACACAACACCACTCAACACCACTCATCACCACACAACACAACACTCAACACTCAACAACAACAGATAATGGGAGAGAGTTATTAGACACAAGAAAAAGAAGAAGAAGTTAATTGGGAAAACACAGAGAATTATTTATACACGCGATAAACACCATTGTGTGGAAGAAATGTTATAAATGTATGTCATTTATTTACATGCATCTTGACATATTCTCACTCTTGTCACTGTCTTACTGTACACGTTCACTGACCCCAGGTCAAATGAGAACTTACATACAGCAGGAACAAGTTGATACAAGGCGTACACAGTGTGATAAACTCTGACCACCCCAAATTAACCCAACACTAGATTAGAGAAAAAAGGAGGGGAGGGGAACTAGTTCCTACTTCAGGAATTTAGATTTCTTCCGACCTACTTCTAGAATATTGTATTGGTAGGAATGTATATATTTATGTGAATATTCATCAGTGATCTTGGTGGCTGCATACCAACGACCACCCAACACATCAGCAACTTAACCACATAAATCAGACCTGAAAGAGGGAAGCCGAGAGAAACAGATGAACCACAAGTGAGATGGAAGATGACTTGGCTATGAGCAAAGTATGGGGAGGCCTTCAGAGGAGCTATACGGGCAGACCTGAAGTGGATCCATCAGTCAATGGACCCTGGCTTACCAACTCTTCCAGTCACCAGGTTACCTTTCTAAATTAGTACACACCACACCCAATTTCAGGAAACTGATAGTTAATTGTTAAATCACCATCACACGTAATATGTACAACATCAAAATGTTTACTATGTTTCACACTTGTTGACATCTCATATATTGATGCTTGATTGATTGTCTGGGACAATGGTCCAATGTGCAACTTTTCTATTATCTTGTGTAAATCACAATAGAGATGTATGTACTGACCTGAAGGCTCAGGCCCAGTCAATAAATGATTAACATGAATTGACCTTCTGTTAATTTGTCAGTTCAAACCTATCTGTGAGTCAACAACTTCTTTGTACATCATGTTGTCAGAATCTAATGTGATTGATTATGTGTTTGATTGTTTAAAGATAAATTAACTCATAATGACTTATTAAAATGGGGGAGAGAAGACTCTAGATCTATCAACTGCTCAACATCCATGTTTTCTTCATCTAAATCAGGCTGAGAAAATTCTCCAGACTTTCCTCAGATTTGATAAAATAAAAGGGGGCTCCAGAGCTAAAGAATCCTTGGAGAAGGGGCAGATTCCCAGTTAGTAATTACCATTCTCACCAGGGCCATAATCTATATCTCCTAGACATACTTAATAGAACGAGGCCTGCAGATAACTCAAGGTTCATATTCTGGGGTTATTGAAGATAGAAGAGGATGGGGCTCTACTTCTTTTGTTAGAGATGGGGCATGCACTACAGTGATCTCCCACTCCCTTCAAAATATATGACACCACGTTTCAGAGCCATACAGCACAACTGGTCTGATCAGTGTTTTGTATATTGTGATTTTGGTGTTACGAGATAGCGCCTTTGATTTTAGTAGATGTTGTAGTGCATAGTATATCTTATTTCCAGAGTTGATTCTAGTTTGTATTTCTTTCCTTATAATGTTGGAGCAGTTGAAGATTGTACCCAGGTATTTGTATGTTTCCGTTCTTTTAATGGTCATATTATCTATTTGTATGTGGCCAGAGTTTTTAGCCATTCCGTCTCTTGAAATTACCATATATTCTGTCTTATCTTGGTTGATAACCAGCCCCATCTGTTGGGCTTTTTCCGTTAAGTGAGTCAATATTTCCAATGTCTTTTGTTCACTTTGCCCTATAATATCTATATCATCTGCATAACCAAGCAGCTTGGATGTTCCTCCAATATCACATTCCTCCTTTATCTTCCTTACAACTTTCTCTAGAGCCAGATTGAAGAGTAGCGGCGATAGTGCATCACCCTGTTTCAAGCCAGATGTTATTTGGAAGGGTTCTGATTTCCAGCCTTTATATGTTACCATATTATAAGTATCTTCCATGCATAGTCTGGTCATGTTGATTAACTTCCTTGGTATTCCAAATTCCTGCATAGCATTCCATAGACTATTCCTATGGACATTATCATAAGCCTTTTTAAAATCCACAAAAATGTTATGGAGATCTCTTTTATATTCCCAATGTTTCTCGGCTATTTGTCGTAAGATAAATATCTGATCTATTGTTGATCTGTTTTGTCTAAACCCGCCTGGTAGTCACCTAATATGTCTTCTGAATATGGTTTTAGTCTATTTAGTAATACTGCGGATAGTATCTTATAGCTTGAGGACAGTAGTGATATTCCTCTATAATTTCCCCATTGGAACTTGTCTCCTTTCTTAAAGATAGGTATCAATAATGACTCTTTCCAGTAATAGGGTACTTCTTCTGTCCTCCAGATTTTTATTATTAGGTCGTATAGCTTTAGATGTAATGCATGGCCACATGCCTTTATAAATTCATCAGCCCCAGTTGCCTTGTTGTTTTTAAGTCGTGTGATTACATATATGATTTCTTCAAATGCAGGTTCTTCATATTGTGGTTCACACGTTAGAACCTCTTCCTGTGGGAAAGTGTTACTTGGAGCTTCACAATTTAGTAATTCAATAAAATATTCTTTCCATGTGTTGCACATTTCCTTATTGGTATTTATCATATTTCCATTTTTGTCTTTTAAACCATATGTGTTTTATTGGTGCCCTCGTTTCATTGACTTCAGTTCTATAAAAAATTTTCTGGATTCATTTTTCGGGTGATTAGTTTCCATATCTTTGATTATATTACTCATATATTCTCGCTTCTGCTGTCTGACTATTTTTGTAGCCTCTTTACATTCATTTCTATAATGCTCTTCCTTTTGGATGTTATTGATGTCATTTAACCATACATGTCTGGCATTCTTCTTCCTAATGACTGCCTCTTCACATTTTTGATTGAACCATCTGTTCTTTCTATGCGTGGTTAACACACTGAGCCATTCTTCTGCGGTAGATTGAATTGTATTCTTGATGTTCAACCAAGTTTGGTCAACGCTTTCCTCCGAAGGGTTTTGCAGAGTTTGAAGTTTACATTTTATTTCATCTGTAAATTTCTCTTTGACTGTAATGTCTTGTAGTCTTTCTCTGTTATATGTTGGGTGTAATCTTTGTAATTTAGTATAGAAAGCTCTCTTAAGTTTTATTTTATATTTTGCTCCAACGAGGAAGTGGTCCATTTTGCTCTAAAGTACCCTCTCCTGGCCACCTTCATTAAGCTAGTAAAGAAATATTACTGGAGAGAAACCAAATCACTAAGAAAAAATAGATTAATGAAGAAATCTTAAAGCTGATGGACAAAACAAAACAGAGTAACAATGACAAACAAGAATACACTAAGATAAATAATGAAATAAAAGATAATTGTGGGAAGGCAAAAGAAAGTTGGTTAAACGAGCAGTGCAAAAAATAAAATGAATTAAATGCCATTAAAGATACACAATTTAGGCACAGACAAATCAGTGAGCTCATGGGAAGAAAAATAAGAATGCATACAAGGTGTGTGAAAACAAAAACAGGAAAGATATTATTGGAGGAAGGTGCTATAATGCAGAGGTGGAATGAGAATATAAGAGAATTATATGATGGAGAAAGGGACGAATTAACAGTAGAATGTAACGTAGAAAGTCCACCTATTCTAAAAGAAGAAGTCGCTGACGCTATGAACCATATGACGAAAGGAAAAACGGCTGGGACAGATGAAATCACAAAATAAGAATTAGAAGTAATGGGAGAATTTGGAGTAGATATTTTTAACAAAATGTTGAATGATATTCACAGCAGTGGATACTTACCTTGTGATATGCTGAAATCTGTATTTATAGATATACCAAAAAGGACCAGGAGCAATTTAATGTGAAGATCTTCGTACATTTAACCTCATAAACCATATCACTAAGATTCTACTCAGAATCATAATGAGAAGCACCAGAAAGAAAATAAAAATGGAAATTAGTGAAGAACTATATACATTTGTGGAGGGAAAGGGCACAGACAATGCAATATATACATTACGGACACTAATAGAAAGATCAATAGAGAAACAGAAAGACATATAAATGTGCTTCATAGTTTATACTAGGTGTCAGGTCTTAGTCAGATATTACTGAGCTACCGTATAACAGTAGACGGTATTACCTGCTTTCTGTTAGCGCCGAATGTTGGCCGGCGCTTACCAAACCCGACACCCCACATTGTGCCAACGGCTTCGGGCGGAAGAGCGCAATTGGGATGGTACAAGCCTTACCCTGGTGCGAGGAAATGCAGGCTAAAAACAAAATGTCATGGCAGGGCAGACCAGGCCCTAAGCCTTGGTTGGCGGCTGGTCTAGGATCGAAGCTCCGACAGGCGGACAATTAGAGCATTGCTTTGCTGATCCGGCAGCTTCTGCAGCTTGTCTTGTTCCAGATGTAGGGGTGTTACCTTTCCTCTGGAGTGAACTAGGCAGGCCGAGAGAGGGATCATGCTGCATGGGCAACACATGATCTCTATATTTTAGCCCAGGCTTTGTGCTATGGAGAGGCAATAACTCCATCCCTGGTCTTAACCGGTCTCGGAATCAAAGCGAGAGGCAACTGTTACGGGTTATAAGTCCCTGTCAATTGGCGCAGACATGGGGCGCCACGCGTTGCCTCTGACGGTGGGAGACACCTACAGGTGTCACTGATCAGCTACCGCCCGCCTCAAGCTGGGCAGCCACCGGCCAATTTGAGTCGCAGGCTATAAAACCATTGCACCAAGTACTAATAAAAAGAAAAATAGAAATCTCAAGCTACGGCTTGCAACCTGGAACGTGAGAACCATGTGTCCAGGATTTTCAAGTAAACTTGACCAATATTGACGATGTGAGAAAAAACGGCTGTGATTGATGCCGAACTCAATAGTCTTAACATTGATATTGCTGGCCTGCAGGAGAATCGCCTCGCTGAGGAAGGGTCACTCAGGGAAAACAATTACCCCTTCTTTGGAAGGGTAGAGGTTAGGAGGAAAAAAGGCAACACGGTGTGGGCTTTGCAGTGAAGAATTCGCTACTGGGAATGATTGAAATTCCAGCAGGAGGAAATGAAAGACTATTATCCCTGCGATTGGCAACATCTTGTGGTTTTGCCACCATTATTACTGCATATGCACCGACACTCGATTCCTCTGATGATGTGAAGGATTCGTTGTATGAGGAGTTAGACTCCGTGATCAAGGCAGATCCAAAATCTGACTACATTTATATGCTCGGTGATTTCAATGCTCGTGTGGGCAAGGACTCGAGTTCATGGCCAGTGTGCATTGGAAAACACAACATCGGCCGCATAAATGAAAATGGGCAAAGGCTGTTGAAGCATTGCACCAGAAATGACCTATGTATTACAAACTCCTTTTTTTAAAACAAAAGAACTGCATAATGTCACATGGAAACATCCAAGATCCGGCGATTGGCACCAGCTGGACTTCATCATCACACGGAGACAACATCTGAACCATATATCATTGACTCGAAGTTACGACAGTGCTGTCTGTGATACGATTCATTTTTTGGTTGTTGCAAGAGTTAGACTGAGACCAAAGAGAATCTAAACAGCTAAACACAAATCTAGCCCCAGGATTAATATTACTAATACTCATGATCCTGAAAAGTGCTTTCAGTTTCAACAAAAACTTGAAGACGCTTTCATTGATCTTCTTCTTCTTCTTCTTCAGCGTTCCGAGCCCTTGAGGTTCTTTGCTGCAGACATTATTATGTATCTTCCATGCATAAGGTGGTCATGTTGATTAACTTCCTTGGTATTCCAAATTCTTGTATAGCATTCCATAGACTATTCCTATGGACACTATCATAAGCCGTTTTAAAATCCACAAAAATGTTATGGAGATCTCTTTTATATTCCCAATTTTTCTCGGCTATTTGTCGTAAGATAAATATCTGATCTATTGTTGATCTGTTTTGTCTAAAACGCGCCTGGTAGTCACCTAATATGTCTTCTGAATATGGTTTTAGTCTATTTAGTAACACTGCGGATAGCATCTTATAGCTTGTGGACAGTAGTGGTATTCCTCTGTAAATTTCACATTGTAACTTGTCTCCTATCTTAAAGATAGGTAACAATTAATGACTCTTTCCAGTCATGGGGTAATTCTGCTGTCTTCCAGATTTTTATTATTAGTTCGTATAGCTTTAGATGTAATGCATGGCCACATGCCTTTATAAATTCATCAGCCCCAGTTGCCTTATTGTTTTTAAGTCGTGTGATTACATATATGATTTCTTCAAATGCAGGTTCTTCATATTGTGGTTCACACGTTAGAACCTCTTCCTGTGGGAAAGTGTTACTTGGAGCTTCACAATTTAGTAATTCAACAAAATATTCTTTCCATATATATATATATATATATATATATATATATATATATATATATATATATATATATATATATATATATATATATATATATATATATAGTGTGATACTCTGTTGCTATGACTCTACTTCATAGATGTTTTGGTAATCATTACATGGCGTGAAAGATGTGAACCATGATCCACGCGGGCGCCCCGAGAGTCACTGAAGCGAATACGGATGATTCGCGAATGTGACTGGGGATCATTCGAGTAGAGTGTTCTGTGGTTGCGGTTCAGGTTAGACTCACCACAGTGTAAAATGGGCAAACGACCAGTGATTTTCCCGCCCGTAATTTTAGATATTGTACAGTAACTGTATAAACGTGTACAACTGTGATAGCTCAAATCATGGTGTGAATGTATTGTGTGTGCAATAGTGAGATTAAAGAAATTGAAATACGTAAGTCTCCTGTTGTGATTTAAGTTCGTAGATGTGTTGTATTGTCGACTAACTGTAGTCTAACTTCTGCAGTCTAACTTTTGTAGACCAATACTTAATATGGCTAATGAGCTAGCATTGATTTAGCAGCACCTGAACTCTGAAGTGACATTCATACTAGAATTCGGCCATTGAAATTTCACTAAGATAATTATCTAATCATCATCCATCTCGCCCATGTCAACTAATGGGGCTTGTCCGGGATGAAGGCCTAAAATGTCTAAAATTACGGAAAGCACAATCACTGACCGTTTGCCTATTTTACACTGTGGTGTATCCAACCTGAACCGCAACCACAGAACAAGTCTACTCGAATGATCCACAATCACCTTCACAAATCGTCCTTTTATAATGAAAAGTCTATATTTTCGTGATATTATAATAGTTTATAATAATATTATTATTTCTTATCATTACTGTTATTCTGATATATGTATTAACTTATAATTACTTTGTATGTCATCATTGGCACCTTGCCGTCTTGACAGACGATAGTTTGTGCTCTAAAAAGGCATAATAACTTTTACCCATGTCGGTAGCGAATGTGACTGATAAGGCCAATTTGCGCTGTAAATGTCCGTTCACAGTGGGTGCATGTGAACACGTGGTCATTTCCACCATCATGCACCATCTTACGTCTCAAACGCTTGGTGTGTGACTTTTCTGCAATAATTTTCTCCTTTGACTTTATTCCATTTCTGATATTTGCCCTCCACGCAACACGTTCAGCGGCGACTTGCTCCCAATGTGCATTATCAATGCCTGTATCAATCATGTCCCGCTTACACACATCTTTGTATCGTAGTAGAGGCCGACCCTGAGATCTCTTACCCATCTGTAATTCACCAAAAAAGATATCCTTTGGTATTCTACCATCATCCATCCTCCTAAGATGTCCTATCCATCTAAGTCTACGAAGACTGAGCATGGAATAAACTGTCACACAACCTGATCTTTCCAATACTTCAGTATTTGTGATTTTGTCTTGCCACTTAATACCAAGAATTCTTCGCAGACACCGCATATGAAAGCTGTTTAAATTGTTCTCTTGGTGTGAGTAAGTTGTCCAGGTTTCACTGCCATAGAGAAGAGTACTAAGGACACAGGCTTGATAGACAAGGACTTTTGTTTTGGCAGTAAGCTTCCTGTTCTCCCAGACTCTTTTTCTTAACCTGTTCATTGTTGTTGCTGCCTTACCAATCCGGATGTTGATTTCCTGATCTAGGGATAATTTGCTATTTACCACTGATCCTAGATATGTAAAATGGTCTACTATCTCTAGTTCGGCGTCGTCAATAAAGATTGATGGTACCCCATGTGCACCTTGTGACATAATCTGTGTCTTCTTTTTGCTAATTGTTAAACCAAATTCAGAACAAGCATTGGAGAATGCAGATAGTAGACATTGCAATTCTTCCTCAGAGTGGGTCGTAACTGCAGCATCATCTGCAAAAAGCAACTCTCTGATCAGTACCCTCCTAATTTTGGTCTTAGCCTTCAATCTCTGAGCATTGTAGAGGCCGCCATCTGAGCGTGAGTGAATGTATATACCACCATCCTGATCACGAAATGCATATTTCAGTAGAAGTGAAAAGTATATTCCAAAGAGGGTGGGAGCTAGTACACAACCTTGCTTAACTCCACTCTTGATTTCAAATTCTTCAGAAGTTGCACCATCAAACTTGATTTTACCCTTCATGCCTGTGTGGAACGATTCCACAATGGACAGAAGAGTTGGTGGGCAGCCAATCTTCTTTAGTGCCTTGAACAGACCCTCACGACTGACCAAATCAAATGCCTTTGTGAGGTCGATGAAGGCAATAAACAGTGGTTGATTCTGTTCACGGCATTATTTTGTATGTAACAATGTATTATTAAGTATTTCCTAGCAAAATTTAATTCGTAATGATGAAAATTTGATACACACAATGGTTTACTCTTCAATAGTAGCATTCATGCATTCAATTAGAAGAAAAAAAACCATTCTCTATATTTCATTTTGATTATTACATATTCGAATATAATCGTAACGATGCATATAATGAGCGCAAATAGACACATGTTCATGAGAGTTTTGCAGAAACAGTCGCTTAATGCAACATTGTGCATCGATTACAACGGAAAACAGAACATCTTGACCTGACCTAATTGTGAAACGTGAATCGACATGCGTCGTGAAATTGAACTGTGATAGTTTGTGTAGATCCGTATAGACAATATTATGAGTTAGTCAACTGGAGACAGTGCGAAAATATGTGATACTTTAAAAACACAAAAAAATTAATTTGTATGAAATAAACGAATAAAAGGATAGACATTATTAATAAATATCAGGAAATTCCGTTCACCAAGTACTACATGAGAGAACATTATTTATCGATCTGGCTAAATCAAGTTCATGAATTCGAAGCAGGACCGCGTGACCATAACTGTTAATGTAATGTAAACACTTACATTACGAGTTGATTACAAGGGACTTTGATAAAACTTCGGTGATATGTAGTTATGGTTTTAGATATATTAGATAGATGTGCGTTAGTAGATTAACAATGTTAATGATCTGAACTGGTGATACAATATTTAAATTAATTGTATTAGAGCTGAGAATCAATGGTTAAGTAAATGTTGTTGCCTGTCAACAACTCATGTGACAGGCATCATCGGATTACTTCTTTCACACCACACAAGAAACTTGCAAGTCGTGTGAAAGGAATTACATGGTACATTTTATTGCCGTAGGTTCTTTACAAGTACATAACAGTCGCTATCAAACCATACACAAAGCCACAGAATTGCCTATCACTAGTTTCCTAAACTCTAATGCTATCTCTATCTATTTGGTTACACAAAACTCCTATCAATATCTAACGATCTGCTCTCTACAATGGTCAGTCCCCGTCTGACTAGTTGGCTTCCCGTGGTTACACACCACGCGGGAAGGACCTTGACACGTCCTTGACGTAAGCGTGCCGTGATGCTTGGCACGCTTACATTAGCTGTCTCTTGGTGATTTGCAATCGTGGCTATTATGTAGGCGTGATTCTGTCGTGACCAGAGTGCTGACTATCTGGTCACCGTCTCCGTGTCTCATGAGAGAACTAGTTAATAGTCCCCTATTCTCTCACCTACCCTGCCCCTACATCACCTATTCTATTTGAGGTTGACCACTCTTCCCGTTGGTGTACTCTCTTGGGGCATACCTCCGCCCCTTCTATTGCAGTCTTTGACACACACCCTCCCCTCCTGTGTTGCGTCATCAACTTTGAGTCATTGGTTGTGACGCAAGAGGTTTCTAAAAAATTAGTGTCTCTAATTTTTTTTGTCAAAGACTGTAGATAACCTGGCTTTGGGTAACTCCATAGACTTCTACTGACTAATGTCACAATGTAGTATCACTTTACTTGGCTACTGGCAATCGCCACAGACTTGTCTGGTTGGTGTGAGCCCTCTTCTCAATAGCAATATTATATTAATTAGAGGTATGTCTGAACCGGACCGTTGTCTTATAAGACCTGCCCTCCAATAGTAAATTAACTTACTACCCATACAAAGTTGACTTTCTTAGGGTCAACACATGAATTGCTTCATGTCCCCCATATAATATTAAACAACCATTACCCAAGCTGTGTGCGACAGGCTTTACCTACTTCGCTTCCGCGTGTAAAGTTATATTTCACTGTTAAGTTAGTGTTTCGTTGTCTATTATGTCCCCTGACCCGGAGTTATCTCCCTTTGATCTGCGAAATATGTATGCAATTTATATGTTTGTTTTTCTGGTTGTTTGCGTGGTTGGATGTAATTACTAATATAGTCTACCTTCTAACATGTATATCTATCTATCGTGTGTATGTAAGTTAGTTTTTCAAGTGCCATAATTCGGTTAAATGTGGCCACAAACAAGTGTATAACACTAATTCGTGACTACGTTTCCGTCTTATGAGACTTAAAATCCTTTATCTAAGATCTAAACTAAACTACACACAACACATTCATCACAGCACATTTTCACATTGAACGCAAACATTTGACGCAGACAATAAATAAAAAGTCGCGTTGAGCGGCAGAAAAATCCGCTGACCCTTTTCACTCTCCTCTGTATATTTTACACTCGCTCTCACATTCACACTTCTGTCACACATCTTTTACTCCTACTTCTGTCACACATCCTTTATCTTCCCAATTATTTAAAAAACCTTAGAGTGACACTGTACAACTTTGGCTCAGTTTACGAAAGTTGAGCTGAATGACTGTGTGTAAATTGCTGCACAAGTCATGTATATACAACATATTTACATGTAAGAACAAAGGGTTGATGGTTTATACCCTTGGTCTTGTGACCAACTATATTTTACTGTAATCATACTTTAACTACTGACATACTATTACTACTTCTATAATGTGTATTTAACGTGTTAACTATTTTAATCTATTTTGTCACATTAATCCTAAGATATGCTTACATTAATCCTAATATTTATCTAATTTAAGGGATGTAATCTAACTATTTAAAATGAAATTGATGTGAGATGAGTTATGTACCTTTCTGAAATGGGTAATTTGAAATCTAATGAATTATGTACCTTTCTAAAATGAGTAGTTTGAAATGTAGCCAACTTATAAATGATGTTTTTAAATGAAAAGAAAATATATGACTGATATTCTTAATCTAAATGGTGTAAATGTATGTTAAATTATATACTCTTTTTATCCTATTATGGTGTTAATTAATCATACTACTAAATGATAACCTTTGCTAAATGGAATGGTTCATTAAGATGGAATGAAATCACCTGAAATGAAACAAAATGGAATGTAATAAAATAAATGGTACTATTCGTATATAAACTACTATCTAATTTACTTTTAGGGTAAGTAGGTGGGTAAACTACTGATTTATGTAAACTACTAAAAAAAAAATGAAAACTATTTTATTTCCTAACTCTACGTGTAAATTAAAGTTACCTATTATACCTATAATTTATCACACTATTAAAATATTATAATACATATCACAATAAGTATTTATATACATAGTATTCAAATACCCCAGGTTAGTTGTTGCCCCAATGTTCAGAAATTGCTTTCATTGGCATACTGTATAATTACATTTGTCCTGGGTATATTAAATACAATACACAGTCATAATTGTGTCCTATTGGTATGGCATCTGTAGAGTTCGCTTGTGTCGTAGACCCGTATTCTTAGTGTCTGTATTTATGGACAGTTCTGACACAGTTTTTCTTTGCTTAACACAAATGATTCACCGGACACATATGGAGCTTAGTCACTAACGAGCTGTTCCAGTTCACACGGTGATATATTTGTTTTTCGGAGCACAGTTCTTCTCTTGATGTCTACGGACACATGGTAGATCACTGTTCTTAGTACATAGTTTAGCTTACAATGTCTATGTATTCATACACTATTTTACATATATTACTATACTGTACTATTTTACCAATTATTACTCTACACACCTATGTGGAATCTCTGGTATTTCTACCTCAGATGGATATAGCGACCACCTGTATATACGGTCATTCCGATGCACACCACTCTGTATGACCGTGATTGGGGAGTTGTCAGTCGGGACAATGCAGTGAACATCTGCCAGAAATCGATGGAGCTTTCTCACCGCATAGATGACGCCTAGGGTTTTTCAACTCTGATCTGGAATATCTGGACTCAGCAGGTGTGATCTTACGGTTCACGTAGCAAATCGGGTGGAAGATGCTCTCAAAAAATTGGCCTAGTACTGCTGGCATCTGTCCTAGAATAATAAACGAGCCTAGGATTAGGCAAGCGGATGATTGGAACATTACTAACAAGGATTTTCAATTTTGACAATGCAGAAATTAATAATGCATCTTTGACATTTCATTTTACAGATGTTTTTAACACATTGGAAAATACACTTGTAATTTCCCTTAAATTTGGTATTAGTTTGCTATAGTAATATAATAATCCCAAAAGGCTTCTGACCTGCTGCTTTGTGGTAGGCATGGTCAGATTCATAATTTTTGTAATAATTCTATTGTCGGTCTTAAGTTGACCCTGTGAAATGACATGACCCAAAAAATGAATTTCTTTTAGGCCCAATTCAACTTTGCTCGGTTTGACAGTGAGACCGAAGAGTCGCACTCTGTCAAAGACATGTCTTAGTTTCAGTAAGTGTGTTGTCCAGTCATCAGTATGGAACCATATATCATGCGTATTCTGTAAGCTCACTACATGTATGCATCTCGTCGGATTTGCCAGTCTCGCTAACTAGTGTAGTTGCGCTATGTATGTCTGTCATCTCATCATTAGGTGTGGGTGCACTGTGTTCGTCTGTCTCTACTCCTGTCTCTTGTCGTGAAAAGTAAAGTTTCAACATGTTGACATGGAATATCTTTAAGTGTCCGTTTATCGATATTTCATAGTCAACATTTGAAATTCCACATACCACCTTGAATGGTCCTTGCCATTTTGTTTGTCTGGAAGTAACCGAAGTATGTTTTGATCTGGTTTACGATCAATTGTTCAAGCACCCTTGTTTGTGTATTGGTAAATTTGACCCTCCCTCTCAAAGGTCTAGAAGCCAGAGTAGAAGGTAGTACTTTAGCTGTGGGATGTTTACCCTTATGTAATAATTGTTGACCGATATTACAAAAACGATAAAATAATTTCATATCATTCCAAAACCCTGGCCAATGAAAATGAGTCTGAAATCTAGGCCTGGTTTTGTCTTTTGCCAGGTGACCAGCAAGCGGTGACTCATGTGCAGTTTTTTGCACAGTTAGGCGGTGTTGTACAGGTCGCACCGTTTGCTGATTCTCATGGTTATCAGTTGTAAAATATCTAGTAAGAAAGCCATTATTAGGTTTAAAGAACCATGAGACATTTTTGGTTACTTTGGCTCTTTCTTTCATTAATTTTAAATAAGGAGACACACTAGGATCATCTTTCTGCTGTTCTATGAATTTCTGTCTGTTGGTATCATCTGTGCCAGATGGAGAAAGCAACAGTAGTCTCTCATCTTGTAGTGTGTCTTGATGTTTTACAGTGTCTGCTCTAGTAGTTGCATTAGCTGCATTTAATCTTTCCCATGCAGCTATTTCATCACTAGTACATTGTTTCAGTTGGGGTAAGCAACCCAAAATCAAATCAGTACAAGGGTTGTCAAGTATTGCACAAGTAAAGGTACCCGAAAGGAAAGGAGTGTTAATACGGGCTTTGGCCAAAGGGTAAATTTCAATGTTACCCGAAAAGGTTCGGCATTTGACAGAGTCGCCTGTATAATCACCTGGACTCACTAGATCCTTTCTAAGACCAATAAGGGTGCTGCCGCTGTCCAGCAAACATTGGCATGGTGTATCATTGACCATTGCATTGTGGAACACCAAATTACCTCTGGAGGCTAAGGCTGCATTTACACTCTCAGTTGAGCATGGTACTGTATGTCCACATTCTAATTTTCCGTCTGCATGAAATTGGTGACATCGTTCACAACTGTCAAAACTTAATATATCGTTTACACAACACACATCCTCAGATTGTTTAAAAGGTAAAGTATTTTCAATCTCACACTCAGTCTCACTACCACTATCAGAAGATGTATCAATCAAAATAGCATTATTGGCTTTCATACGTTGACGGCCCAGGCACTTATTTGAATAATGGCCATAGCTGGAACAAAAAAAAACCATTTGATTGCACGCCTGTACGCAGATCTTTTATTTTGTTGCTTCTTGATAACATTTTCAAGATGTGCCGGATAGTTTGGCGCTTTGTCACACATAGAATAAGTGTCATGCAAAAGTTGACAGTACATACATTTTGACACTTTTCTATCTTTCTTGTCAGTTTTCTGAAAGGGTTTTCTGTTACTCTGATAGTTTTTACGTTGGTCTTTCACAAAAGAAACTACTTCAGAGTCATTTGAGGTCTTAAAAATATCTCTGTTAGAAGAAAAATATGCAGAGCCTTTCTTTTCGAACTGTTGAATGTTCTCAATGTCTGACTGCTGCAAACATTTAGCAAAAGGAGATGGTATAGTGGATATGACTTTATCCATGGCTATTAAATTTTTTAGCCTATCAAAGTCTTTTCCTATGTTAGCTGCTTTAAGCCATCTATCTAGTACACTCTGAACATTTGAGACGTAATCAATGAAAGTCTCACTAGGTTTAGGTTTTAAATTTGAGAACTGAACCTGATACCCAGAGGCATCAAGTAAAAAGTGTTGCATTATCCTATCATGTATGTACTGATAGTTAGATCTAAGGTCTAGTTGGTATTGACTCTATCACTTTAAGGGGCTCACCACTCAGGTTCTTCATATAAATCATAGCCCACAATTTCTATTGGAACTTGGTGATATTTAAATTGATACACGACATTTTCTGTCCAGGCTGATATGGAATCATCTTTGCAATATGGTTTGATAATGTTTTTGTATTTATTGAACTTATTTTCTTCTTGTTGACTTTTTAGTTTAGTGGCAGAGATTTCTGCGTGTGAGTCTACATCCATCTCTTTCATCTTTAACTGTGTCTCTGATTCTATTTGAATTTGTTTTTCCTTAACATCTATCTCTTCTTGCTTTAGTTCTCTCTCTTGATCTAATTGCTTTTGCTTTAGATCTAATTCCTTTTGTTTCATTTCCTTATCATGTTCTAACTGTTTTAGCTTGATGTCCAATTCTTTTTGTTTTGTTATTTCAGCTAGTTGTATCTGATGTTGTCTATCCTGTTCTCTTTCTCGTGCGCGTTCGTCTCTTTCTGCATCTTTTGCTTCTTTAAATTTCCTATCAGCATATTCTTCAAGCTCTTTACCTGTGTATTGCATATCTTTGCCTACTTTAACGAAATCAGCTAGAGTAGCCATGATGTTCGGTAATTAGCTAGCGTTGACCTATACTGAACTATTTAATCGCTTATTTTTCTTTGCTATGTTATGTTATTTAATATCTGAGCACTGCAAATTGCACTCTTTGTATATACCTGAAAAGTTTAATCCTGAAAAAATAGAGCACAAAAGTATGCTAATGCATCACAAGCTGAAAAAGAGATGCACTATTAATCACATTGCATGCCAAAAATATTGAGTATACTCAACTTAATGTTCCCGAGAATCAGGGAACAACAATCCGGTAACACAGGTCACCGTGTTCGCCACTTCAGCACAGAAACGAGTGTTCTACTTAGGTCACCTGTTTGGTACTTCGCACACACAAGAATCTTCTATTCTGCTGTTGTTCACCCTGGTTTACAGAGCAGCAGCAATTAACACATAGCAAACCGACATATTATTCGACAACTTAGAACAATGACAATGACATACCCACACAAAAAAGAATATAGTTAACTTAATATTAAATTGTCAATGTCCTGTCTTCGTTCTAACTTTATTTATGCCTTTCGTCACTGACCTAATTTAATCTATGTAAGCGTTGTGCAGACCAAGTCTAACTCGCCGGCCTAAAAGTAGTACCCTCGTGACGGTAAACGCAAGAAAAAGTACGAAAAAAAACAATCAATAACTGTTTTGAAATAAATAAAAATATAATAATATTGTTTAAATAAATAAATATATTCAATTACTACTTGAAATAAACAAATAATAGGTTGTATAAAGTAAAGATTCAGGCGGGCAGCAGCTTGGAAATCTGTAAACAGTGAGACGCTGAATGCAAATGGCGCAGACCAACTGTTCGTCAGTCGGAATACGTCAGAGGCGCAGCGCTATTTTTAGCTTCCACAAATCGATACTGTTGCTGGCTGTGTATCGCTCCGCCATGAATCATAGTTGATAGTTATTCATAAATAAATATATAATTATATGAATAATTACATGAATAAATAAAGAAAATAATAATATCAATACTTACAACTTTGAAGAACACATGATTTAAGTATATAATATTTTAGTAAACACAAATAAACAATATTTCGTCACGATAGGCACCGTTTCGTTAGCAACTTGACCTAGTTTGCACACGTCATCGTTACTGACACAAATTAAATTCACTACTTCACTATTTGTAACCTTAGTCAAGAGCCGTGGGTGAGTGTATTAGCTTGAACTTTCGTCCAAGCCACACTTCTGACACCACATTAATCCTTGCCTGTCAACAACTCATGTGACAGGCATCATCGGATTACTTCTTTCACACCACACAAGAAACTTGCAAGTCGTGTGAAAGGAATTACATGGTACATTTTATTGCCGTAGGCTCTTTACAAGTACATAACAGTCGCTATCAAACCACACACAAAGCCACAGAATTGCCTATCACTAGTTTCCTAAACTCTAACGCTATCTCTATCTATTTGGTTACACAAAACTCCCATCAATATCTAACGATCTGCTCTCTACAATTGTCAGTCCCCGTCTGACTAGTTGGCTTCCCGTGGTTACACACCACGCGGGAAGGACCTTGACACGTCCTTGACGTAAGCGTGCCGTGATGCTTGGCACGCTTACATTAGCTGTCTCTTGGTGATTTGCAATCGTGGCTATTATGTAGGCGTGATTCTGTCGTGACCAGAGTGCTGACTATCTGGTCACCGTCTCCGTGTCTCATGAGAGAACTAGTTAATAGTCCCCTATTCTCTCACCTACCCTGCCCCTACATCACCTATTCTATTTGAGGTTGACCACTCTTCCCGTTGGTGTACTCTCTTGGGGCATACCTCCGCCCCTTCTATTGCAGTCTTTGACATTACATAATTTTGTGATTTAGTGTTATATAGTTTAAGCGTAGAATTTTCGGGAATAATTTATTGCGTTAGTTAATAAAGAAACGTTGTGTTATGAAGCTTTAAACTGGCAAATAATCGTTACTTAAATCATTAGGAAGAGTAATTCAATGGTAAATATTGTTTGTGAATTACGATAGGAATAGGTAGCACGTAATGCATTTACTGCAACTTATGTATTATATATTGGTGGATCTTAAAACATATATAGGAAATATTATGTGATACTATAGTAGAAATATATTAATATTTTAATGAAAGTTAGAGATTATTAGAACTAGCTATTGCTTACGGTGAAATTAATAACTTAACAAAAGTAGGTTACATACAATAAATTAGAATATGATAATTACATAGAATCTGGAATGTTCGGGAACTCCACAACGAGAGTTGTTATTCTTGATTGTTGAAATTATTTGAAATTAGTTAAATTTGATTAACGTGAACAGTTATGTTTTGATTTGTTTGGTTGAAAGGAAAACTAGCAGAGATTTAATTGATTTTGATTTAACAACTTTTAAAAGTGGCTTTTGAATGTTAATTAGTTACGAAAATCTTTGAATGATTTGAATACTAACAACTGTGTTGACATTGTGAAGTTAGTTTACAACATAGGAAGTTGAATTCTAGTTGTCCTTCTTGGTAAAGGAAATAATAACAAATATTATGAATTGGAATTATTATAACATTCCTATTGTTGTTATCAAATATAATTGCAGATTTACCAAGAGCAAGTGCACCAAGAATAATACTCATAGTTGGCTGCATTGAGTACAGTGCCGTAGCGGAAACAATTATCTTTGCCTGCACTGAAGCATTGCTTGGACCATGATCGTCGCGGGCATGCTGAGAGTCAACGAAGCAAAAAGGATGATTCGCAAATGTGACTGGGTATCTTTTGAGTAGAGCTGTTCTTTGGTAGCGGTCCAGGATGGACACACCACGGTATAAAATGGGCAAACGAACAGTGATTGTGCCGCCAGTAATTTTAGTTATCTTACGGTAACAGTATAAGCTTTTATAACTGTGACTGCGCATATAATGCTGTGAATTTATTATGTGTGCAATAGTGAAATTATAGAAATGAAATACGCCAGTCTCCTGTTGTGGTTGAAGTTCGTAGATGTGTTGTATGTATTATGGCTAATGAGCAAGTATCGATTCAGCTGCATCTGATCTCTGAAGTGACATTCATAATATAATTCGGCAATTGCAATAACACTACGATAATAACCTGAGCATCACCCACTTCGCCCATGGCATTGTATTGTAGCCATTGTATTGAATCTATTTTTTACAATCACTCTGTATTGTTCTTGAATTTCTTTATCTACCTTCAAAACCTCTCGTCTTCATCATAATGTCTTGTTGAAAATAGACCTGAAGCAAAGGAAAGGCGGCAGCGGCGGCAAACGAGGGAGGGGTGGGAGGGGATGTACACCACGACCTTTGGCAGAACGTGATGTAGGTATGTGGCATATATGGGTCATCACATTACTGTAGGCCTTAATGCACGGGCATTGCGTGGCCAACCTAGTAGCGAACGATGGGAGATGACAAGGATCCTTTCTCAAGAGCGGTCATGGCATGTTCAGTGTAACAACTTAAAACCGCTACACAAACGCACCCGCTGTACAAGAGAAGAACAACAATTTAATCACCCATTGAAGTGGAAAGAGTTGGAGATTATGTAATATTAAGGCGAGAGGCAGAGTGTTTGCTGGGGATTCACATTATTACTTGTTGATGTAAAGACATCAGCTGCTCGGATCTGTACCTGTACAGTTGGGCAAGATGTATCCGTTGTCACAAGCAATGCAGGCTCCGTTGGTAAAGTTACACTCCCCATCCATACAATGGTTGGAGCATGTCATGGCGCAGTTCTTCCCATATTTGCCAGCTGGACAACCTGGCAGACAGAAATAAAATACCGTCACAATAACACAGTTAACAGCACAATGGCTGTAGGAAGACTAAGGTAAGTGTTGGATAAAACAGTAGTTAGTTCACACACCGAGGCCACACACATTACATTGCACTGTGTATTGCCTGCCACATTTCACTACATTAGTCAGGCGCATACTTCACATTTATATATCACATGTAGTGAATAGATGAATCGTAGATTGACTGAAATACATAATCCACACATTCAATGATGCTGTTTGAGTTTGGGACATTTGTTAGCCCCACGGTATGAAGTCTTTCTGTCTGCATAAACAAGGTTTGAGAAACCTAACAGCTAAGGCATAGACGTTAGTTAGTTAGTTAGTTAGTTAGTTAGTTAGTTAGTTAGTTATTTAGTTAGTCGATAGATCATTCTCATTGCACATCGAACCATTCAGTCCATAAGTGCTCGGATCGCCTCCCCAGTAAACATCGCAGCGTGTAGCGGCTTAATACATCAGTTATGTTTTAGATTATTAATCTTCTGAGGCTTTCCCCGTAGTGTTCTTGTTTTGCCACACCTCTTTTAATTTGCTGTTGTCGCATCCTGACCATGATTGTAGTTTCCTAGTCATCAATTGGTTTTTGTGCTTCTGGTAATGCCCCTAATGCTGTGATGTCGGTTCCTAAATCAATCAATCAATCAATTAATCAATCAATCAATCAATCACCTGGTTTTTGCGAATGACTTACTTTTCGTAAAGCATTCAAAAAGTCAGCCTTGTTCATGGCTCGTCCATCTTTCACAGTAGACTTACCCGCAAGCTTGTCAGTCCGCTCATTTCCCTGTACATCCCGCATGCCCTGGCACGAAGATGAAACTAATCTTTGCCAGCTGGGACCGCTCCAGAGACAGCAACCACTCTCATCGGATCCACAACATCTCTATCTTCTTGAACATCCTCATTGAATAATCACTAAGGGAACAAGCCCTAGTGAATGTATGTGTCTCGAGCCATGTTATTGCTTTACTTACTGCCATGACTTCCATAGTCAGGCTACTTGTGGTCTCAGCAAAAGCACCAGAGTCCTCCTTCATAATTCTACGTCCGGCTTGAGCCGTAAAGGCCCATGAACTTCTCACTCGTCGAACAACCGTCCCCTCTGTGTAAATGACAGCATCACCCTCTAAAGAATTCTCGAAGATAAACGCCCGTACGTCCACCTCCACAGCAGCCGTATTTTATAGTCTGAATTTTCTTTCTAGCTTGATGCAATCTGAAAAGGACGTACACATATATGTTGGCACCTGTACCCACTCGTCGCTAGGTTCTAAGTGCTCAAGTGAACACACCTGTTGAAGAATGTCTCCCGCTTGACCCATCTCCGACTTCCCTCTTGTTAACCTGCTGCCCTTTACCTTCTTAATTTCACTATGCAGTGGGTGCTGTGTGTTTGCATTGACTCTGAGGTAGGCACGTGCTCTGCAAATTTGTATTCTGCCCCCAATGGTTGGAATGCCAAGTAGGTAGCGCATCACCGTGCATGCTTTATCTCTTGTACATACTTTCCACCCGCTTACGGCTTAGAGTCAGCGTCGCCATAGCATACGCAGAAACATAAATGATGAGACCCTCGTAAAGAAGACATGGATGGAGCTGCTCACAGTTTACTGCCGCCATCACCCGCATCGCAGTCAAAGCCCTCTTGATCGTTGTTTTCACCTTGTCTATGTGCTCATTATAAGCAAGGCTTCGATCAAAACGTATCCCCAGGTAATTACATGCCTGCGTTATTTCCACTATCTCTGAACACAGATTTACTGTTGGTGCTGGAGTGTTGACAATATGGTTATTCAAAGAGAACCATGTCACTGCTGCCTTCGTTGGGTTGACCATTGCCCCAGATTCCACACACCATGTACTTATGCGATTTAGTTCGGTATGTAGTTCCACAGTAACGTGATCTCTATCCTTACCCTGACGTTACACTAAAACATAGTCGGCATATGGCAATGTACTCCCCGGTCCAGTGATCTGCTCGCTGGTGATTCTCACAGTGTAGGCATTGAACAGCACCGGAGATAGTGGTGATCCCCGTGGTAGGCTAGAATATATTGTTGTTGGTTCCGAAGTCCAACTGCCGCATCTAAAAATTACTTTCCGCTGGAAGAGGGCTGAGGCGATCCAACTAAGGAGGACTGGACTTATTTTGAGTTCAAGAAGCTTTAACATTAAAAAAAAAAAAAAACCAACGATACTCTGTTGTACGCATTCTCAAGATCAATCGCCAAAGCACATGGTTCAATGCCTGAGTGGAAACCTTCATAGACATCTTGGGCAAAAACTGCTGCATTGGTCCAGGTTTCTCTGTTTGGACGGTACGCTCATATGGATAGGTGGGAAACAACCTTGCCTCTACATCTGGCTTGATATTTTCCTGGAAATTAACTTCTTCAGTGGCTTGCCTATTGTATTTTGCATGGTTATTACCCGGTATCCCTGAATCTGTGTGTAGTCTTTGCCAGGCTTCGCAGCTGTGTAACCACTCATATTTGATGCTAGCACTCCCAATGCTGCTGTTGTACCTATCCGCTGGTTCCTCTAGCTCAGTAGTTCTCAACCGGTGGGGAATTCTCCCCCCTAGCCCATGGGGGAATGGTTATTTTTCCAGGGGAGGGGGGATTAAGATTATTTCAAGATCGCGTTAATACAAGAATCGATTTCTTGATATTGTTTTTCCATCCATATTTTACGGGTCTGTACATCTGGCCCTTCTGAAATTCATTTTGTAACGTAAGTAGACCCGCAAATCACTTTTTATATAGACGTCTTAAGTACTTTCTAGTATGTGCTATTAAATTTAACTTCCATTTTTACGAATATTGTGTAGGGGCCGAGTGGGGGGGGGGGGGGGCATTATTGGGAGTAAATACGAAAAGGGGCGAGGGGAGATGGGAATGATGTTCTTAAAATTGTCGGTACACATACTGATGTCGATATACCTTCCTTATACCATCTAGCCCTGGCGCGCTGTTTCTTGTTCGTCAAAGCACAGCCCTAATCTCTTTCATTTTCACTGTGGCTTCAACTGCAATGTTCTGGGACTTACAACTATCTGAGGTAACTGTCTTGGCGAAATGTTGGCTTCTCATGTCTGTCTGGATGCTCTGCTCTAGATAGCGTTCGAAAAGGGCTTTGTCCTTATTCTCGTTAGACCTCTTTCAGATAAGGTCAGCACTTTGGAAGTCAGAAACACTCTTATTCTTGACTACCCCATTCATACTTTTCTGTAGTCGCCAGACAATTTCAGTGACTTGTCTGTGCTTATTCTCTGAGATAGGAATAATCCCCTGCATGAGGTCATAGATATGGCCAAGAGTCATAGACTAAGAAAAGGCAGGTCTTAGATGGCACAAGCGGAATCTCTCCGGGAGTCTCCGTGGGGAAGTGGTCAAGCCGTTTGACTCGGGCTCCGAAGGTTGTGGGTTCCATTCCGGGCCGCGTCCTTCGGTTCACGAGTTAAAATTTTCGGGGACTCCTGCGGGTCGTCGCTAGAGCTATGGAGTTCGTGCTTGGTGCGACGCTTTCCGCGCTGCGGAAAGAGAAAAGAGACCGAGAGGAAAGAGACCGAGCCATATGGGATAAAACCCGGTGCAATGAAGTCGACCACCTTCGACTTTTAAGAGACTTTTAAGCAACTTTTATGCGACAAGCGGAAATGTATATATGTCAGGTTTGTGATCTAAAGACAATCAATCGTGAACAAGAGTGGATTGAAGTACCTGCAGGCAGGACGGATTGGCACAACGTAATAGTAACACTGGTTTGTGAGTTCAGATAATGGTCAGCGGGCTGCACAGAGTTTGAGGTGCAACAACTGATTCAGACTACTGATGGGCCAGTGGTGAGAAACAAACAGAGTGGCTGGGGTTTCATTGCGAAGGCAATGTATGATTTTTTAAAATGGAGAGAATGGCATATGAGGCTACGACCTTCATCATGAAAATGGTGGTGGAAGCAATCACAGCGGCATTACGTTCGTTCAAGGAGACTCAAGGAGTATGCATAGTAAAGTGATGAAAAATAAATGATTCGTGTGAATTGGCTCTCTTCGCTTCAGAGGTCACATATTGTAAGAATTGTATGGATGTTTTGCCCTGGCCATGCGGGAGTGCGGGGGAATGAACTGACTGATAGGCTCGCAGGGAATGCGCCTCTTTTTCGTAGATTACCTATGGGCAAGGGAAAGGTGGTCGGGCGCCTGTGGTATCAGGTGGGGAAGGTGTAGGAACAGATTGAGAAACCGTATGTGGAAAGAATGAGATTGCAGGGGATTGGTAGGGGTTCTGGTAGAATCTCAAATTTGAGAAAGAAGACCAGGAGAACTTTCAATCAGATAGTGGTGGGAACGAGTAGTAGTTTAACTCTTCACTGCCTGTTGAACGAGGGGATGGAGCGCATATGGGACTGTCCTGGGTGCAGTGATGTTCTTAGCTCAACTCAACTCAACTTTTGCTTACATAATTGTGTTTTACCCTAGTGAACAGCAGACGCCTCACTCTATCTTGGCCAGTATTGCGTATTTGTTGTGAAAAGCACACTGACTTTCCTTGGGTCTGTGATGACACTGCTATGTATACTCAAACAACTTCCTCGTGAATACCTCAGTAAAGACAAGAGGACATGAAACTGTATCTGCCTACCTGAACAGAATGGGGGTATACCAACATTACATGCCAGACAACAGGACATGAAACTGTATCTGCCTACCTGAACAGAATGGGGGTATACCAACACTACATGCCAGACAACAGGACATGAAACTGTATCTGCCTACCTGAACAGAATGGGGGTATACCAACACTACATGCCAGACAACAGGACATGAAACTGTATCTGCCTACCTGAACAGAATGGGGGAATACCACCATTACATGCCAGACAACAGGACATGAAACTGTATCTGCCTACCTGAACAGAATGGGGGAATACCAACATTACATGCCAGACAAGAGGACATGAAACTGTATCTGCCTACCTGAACAGAATTGGGGAATACCAACATTATATGCCAGACAACTGGACATGAAACTGTATCTGCCTACCTGAACAGAATGGGGGAATACCAACATTACATGCCAGACAAGAGGACATGAAACTGTATCTGCCTACCTGAACAGAATGGGGGTATACCAACACTACATGCCAGACAACTGGACATGAAACTGTATCTGCCTACCTGAACAGAATGGGGGTATACCAACATTACATGCCAGACAAGAGGACATGAAACTGTATCTGCCTACCTGAACAGAATGGGGGAATACCAACATTACATGCCAGACAAGAGGACATGAAACTGTATCTGCCTACCTGAACAGAATGGGGGAATACCAACATTACATGCCAGACAACAGGACATGAAACTGTATCTGCCTACCTGAACAGAATGGGGGAATACCAACATTACATGCCAGACAACTGGACATGAAACTGTATCTGCCTACCTGAACAGAATGGGGGAATACCAACATTACATGCCAGACAACAGGACATGAAACTGTATCTGCCTACCTGAACAGAATGGGGGAATACCAACATTACATGCCAGACAAGAGGACATGAAACTGTATCTGCCTACCTGAACAGAATGGGGGAATACCAACATTACATGCCAGACAACAGGACATGAAACTGTATCTGCCTACCTGAACAGAATGGGGGAATACCAACATTACATGCCAGACAACAGGACATGAAACTGTATCTGCCTACCTGAACAGAATGGGGGAATACCAACATTACATGCCAGACAACAGGACATGAAACTGTATCTGCCTACCTGAACAGAATGGGGGAATACCAACATTACATGCCAGACAACAGGACATGAAACTGTATCTGCCTACCTGAACAGAATGGGGGAATACCACCATTACATGCCAGACAACTGGACATGAAACTGTATCTGCCTACCTGAACAGAATGGGGGAATACCAACATTACATGCCAGACAACTGGACATGAAACTGTATCTGCCTACCTGAACAGAATGGGGGAATACCAACATTACATGCCAGACAACTGGACATGAAACTGTATCTGCCTACCTGAACAGAATGGGGGAATACCAACATTACATGCCAGACAACAGGACATGAAACTGTATCTGCCTACCTGAACAGAATGGGGGAATACCAACATTACATGCCAGACAAGAGGACATGAAACTGTATCTGCCTACCTGAACAGAATGGGGGAATACCAACATTACATGCCAGACAACAGGACATGAAACTGTATCTGCCTACCTGAACAGAATGGGGGAATACCAACATTACATGCCAGACAACAGGACATGAAACTGTATCTGCCTACCTGAACAGAATGGGGGAATACCAACATTACATGCCAGACAACAGGACATGAAACTGTATCTGCCTACCTGAACAGAATGGGGGAATACCAACATTACATGCCAGACAACAGGACATGAAACTGTATCTGCCTACCTGAACAGAATGGGGGAATACCAACATTACATGCCAGACAACAGGACATGAAACTGTATCTGCCTACCTGAACAGAATGGGGGTATACCAACATTACATGCCAGACAAGCACCCGTTTCTTGTTCACATTCTTTGTTTACGCATACCCCAGGACAACGTGAGCTGCAGGTTGGCCCATGGAATCCTCGGGGACATGCTGAAATATCAGAAAAGACACACTGCTGTCGTGTTATGAAGCTTATATAGGATGTATATTTAATGATTGTGGGTTTTTTTTTTTTTAATATTGCCGGTCAAGTTTTTTTATTTACCCTCTGTGGAGCTCATACAACATGGAAAAAAAAAGCTGGACCGGCTATATTTTCAAAACACTCCACAGTCAATAAAAACACATCCTTTATCAGGTTTACTGTCAGTCCAAAAAAAAAAAAAAGTGTAAAATAATATTGCCACTAAGCGGTTTCCTACTGAGTCTTTGAAGTGATAAGCCCCATCACATTTTGTAAGTCTGAATGCCCGTAGGGTAATCAATGAAGGTAATTAGTGTTCTAAATTCTTGAAAGGTAATCAATAATGGTAATTAGTGTTCTACATTCTAGAAAGGAAATCAATGAAGGCAATTAGTGTTCTACATGCTCGAAAGCTAATCAATGAAGGTAATTAGTGTTCTACATGCTCGAAAGGTAATCAATAAAGGTGATTAGTGTTATACATGCTCGAAAGGTAATCAATGAAGCTAATTAGTATTCTATATGCTCGAAAGGTAATACATGAAGGTAATTAATGTTCTACATGCTCGAAAGGTAATCAATGAAGGTAATTAGTATTCTATATGCTCGAAAAGTAATCAATGAAGGTAATTAGTGTTCTACATGCTCGAAAGGTAATCAATGAAGGTAATTAGTGTTCTACAAGCTCGAAAGGTAATCAATAAAGGTTATTAGTGTTCTAAGTTCTCGAAAGGTAATCAATGAAGGTAATTAGTGTTCTATAAGTTCGAAAGGTAATTAGTGTTCTATATGCTCGAAAGGTAATAAATGAAGGTAATTAATGTTCTACATCCTCGAAAGGTGATCAATGAAGGTAATTAGTGTTCTGCATGCTCGAAAATTAAATAATGAAAGTAATTCGTGTTCTACATTCTCGAAACGTAATCAATGAAGGTAATTCGTGTTCTGCATGCTCGAAAGGTAATCAATGAAGGTATTCAGGTCTTCTACGTGCTCGAAAGGTAATCAATGAAGGTAGTCAGTGTTCTACATGCTCGAAAGGTATTCAATGAAGGTAATTAGTGTTCTACTTGCTCGAAAGTATATCGATGAAGGTAATTAGTGTTATATACGCTCGATATATAACTGACGCTAAGCCCTTTAACATTACACCACATATATTTTTATTGTTAAAGATCATGAATGTTCCCTCAATCACCCCACACACAGTTTCTACAATGCAACATGCCTGCAACATCTCTCAATATTTTCTGCATGTTAAAATGACAGAAACCTGTCCTCATCGCTGAACAGACATGGTCTACATTTTAACATGTGTGGTACATGTCCAAGCCTCTCTTACACACATTGTCTACTTTTCATGTCAACAGAGACCAAACTCCATCTCTCTGATACACATTATCTACATTACAACATGCCTAGAATATGACCTTAGTACTAAACCACAGAGCCGGTCTCCCTGGCGAAGGGTTCTAAGGCTTTCACCGTAACCCCTATATTGTCGTGAGTAACGCAGCTGCGCCCGAACCGACAGCGGTTCGAGCCGCGCTGGTATGTTACGGGGGTATGTGAGCCGGTAGTTCCGAAAGCAATGGCAAACTACTACGCGTAATCTTACCTAGTACATCAACAGCAGCTGCAAACAAATGCTGATGTTGACTTCAATGTCCTGTAAGGGATATGCAATATACAAATCAGAAACAAAAGAAACAAAAATACTACAACACATATTATCTACATTGTAACATGCGTACATCATGTTCTAATCCATACAACACACATTATATACATTGTAAAATGCCTACAACATGTTCTAATCCATACAACACACATTATATACATTGTAAAATGCCTACAGCATGTTCTAATCCATACAACACACATTATATACATTGTAAAATGCCTACAACATGTTCTAATCCATACAACACACATTATATACATTGTAAAATGTCTACAACATGTTCTAATCCATACAACACACATTATATACTTTGTAACATGCCTACAGCATGTTCTAATCCATACAACACACATTATATACATTGTAAAATGTCTACAACATGTTCTTAGCACTTCAACACACATTATCTACTGTGTAACATTATTATAGCATGTTCATGGCGCTACAACACACATTATCTACAGTGTAACATTATTATAGCATGTTCATGGCGCTACAACACACATTATCTACAGTGTAACATTATTATAGCATGTTCATGGCGCTACAACACACATTATCTACAGTGTAACATTATTATACCATGTTCATGGCGCTACAACGCACATTATCTACAATGTAACATTATTATAGCATGTTCATGGCGCTACAACACACATTATCTACAGTGTAACATTATTATAGCATGTTCATGGCGCTACAACACACATTATCTACAGTGTAACATTGTTATAGCATGTTCATGGCGCTACAACACACATTATCTACAGTGTAACATTGTTATAGCATGTTCATGGCGCTACAACAAACATTATCTACAGTGTAACATTGTTATAGCATGTTCATGGGGCTACAACACACATTATCTACAGTGTAACATTATTATAGCATGTTCATGGCGCTACAACAAACATTATCTACAGTGTAACATTATTATAGCATTTTCATGGCGCTACAACACACATTATCTACAGTGTAACATTATTATAGCATGTTCGTGGCGCTACAACACACATTATCTACAGTGTAAACATTATTATAGCATGTTCATGGGGCTACAACACACATTATCTACAGTGTAACATTATTATAGCATTTTCATGGCGCTACAACACACATTATTTACACTGTAACATTATTATAGCATGTTCATGGCGCTACAACATACATTATCTACAGTGTAACATTGTTATAGCATGTTCATGGCGCTACAACAAACATTATCTACAGTGTAACATTATTATAGCATGTTCATGGCGCTACAACAAACATTATCTACAGTGTAACATTATTATAGCATGTTCATGGCGCTACAACACACATTATCTACAGTGTAACATTGTTATAGCATGTTCATGGCGCTACAACAAACATTATCTACAGTGTAACATTATTATATTATGTTCATGGCGCTACAACACACATTATCTACAGTGTAACATTGTTATAGCATGTTCATGGCGCTACAACAAACATTATCTACAGTGTAACATTGTTATAGCATGTTCATGGGGCTACAACACGCATTATCTACACTGTAACATTGTTATAGCATGTTCATGGCGCTACAACACACATTATCTACAGTGTAACATTATTATAGCATGTTCATGGCGCTACAACACACATTATCTACAGTGTATGAATCACTGAAAAACGAGAAGTAGGTTGAGAGCTTTACCAAAGCACAACTACAAAAAACAATGGACGTAGCGGCCAAAGCCTTCGTCAGCACAGAAGAAACAAACAAAAATAGATTAACTAATACACGATCGACACTACATGAATGTATAAATATCAACTCATCTGTATCCTAGCTTGAGACGGCTATCCATGGGTGGAATCTACAGTGTAACATGCCTACAACATGTTCATAGATGTTCAAACACGTACAATGCCTACAATTTGTTCTTAGCACAGATAAACACATTATCCAGTTTGCAACATCCTTAGAATATATTCTGAGCGCTAGAACACACAATACACAAGTCAAGAAACAAAACGTACCAATTACGAAACTACCTGATCTTAACTATTTTGGTGAGCTGAAAACGAAAATGACATTAAGCATTTTGTTTGGCTCTAGTTTTTCAACTATATGCTGCTAGTTTATTTAATTAATATCTATTAATATGTATTGTGGGTGGCTGAATACTTTTTTCTTCTAATGACAAATTTAAGGTGTGGGCTGCGCCTGGCCCTGCAGCCTCTCTCAGAAGGGGTGACAAGTGAAATTTAGTAGCCTTCCGATGTTCCGAAGACTAAACAAATAAACAATACCTCTGCGTGGTTTAAACCGGGAAACCATGACAGCGAGGTTATGAGTTAAAGGGGCTCTGGCGTGAGTGAATGTATATACCACCATCCTGATCACGAAAGGCATATTTCAGTAGAAGTGAAAAGTATATCCCAAAGAGGGTGGGAGCTAGTACATAACCTTGCTTAACTCCACTCTTGATTTCAAATTCTTCAGAAGTTGCACTATCAAACTTGATTATACCCTTCATGCCTGTTTGGAACGATTCCACAATGGACAGAAGAGTTGGTAGGCAGCAAATCTTCTTTAGTTCCTTGTACAGACCCTAACGACTGATCAAACTCAGATGCCTTTGTGAGGTCGATAAAGGCAATAAACAGTAGTTGATTGTGTTCACCGCATGTTTGTTGTTGTTGCATTTGTCGCAATGAGAATATCATATCGATGGTAGACCAGATCCGTGTATAGAGACGCTGTGATTCGGGGTAGACCTGATCTCCCAGGACTTGAAGTCTGCACAGAACAATTTTGGCAAATACGTTCCCAACAATACACAGAAGTGAGATACCCCTATAGTTGTTACAGTCGCTCCTATCGCCCTTGTTCTTGTACAATGTTATAATGCTTGAATCTTTGAAATCCAGCAGGACGTGTCTTTCTCGCCAGCATGGCTCAATTAGCTAGTGGAACTGTAGAATGAGTGTGTCTTGCGCACTCCTGATACACTCAATTTGAATCTCATCTTTACCTGGAGCCTTGCTCGATGCAAGTTAATTAATAGAATACTTAACTTATGTTATAGTGGGAGGTGTGAGTAAAGCTCCAAATAATGATCTACCTATTTATCAATACGCTATTTATTATCAGTGATGATTTCTCCAGTTAAGATTCTCAGTGGTGCACTTCTGTTGATCATTGGACTTCATGTCTTCTTTATCCCTTCATACATGTTTATGATGTTTCTCTTGCCACTTGCATTTTGAATGTATTCGCATAACTTGATCCACTGGTGGTTTACACACTGCCTGGCAGCCTTGGGCACATCCTTCCTAGCTTTCTTCTGATCACTGAGATTATTTCGCGTTGTTCTTTCTTTGTTTCTTAAGAGAGCTATCTTCTTGCTATCAATCAAGGCTCGCAGAGTTTCGCTGTTTGCCGCAAACGAGTCCTGAATTTTATGATTCACGTTGCCGTAAACCACTCCTCTGATTTATCAAGAGTTTACTTAGTTTACTCCTCTATTAACTTGCTGTAAAAGTTTATGTTGTATCAGTGAAAGCGTCTCAAAGTTTCTGTTGGAACTCAATGCACTTATCACGATCTTGGGTGTTAATAAAATTAATATAGCTATCCATAGTACAAAGCCTTGGCTGAAATATAGAGACCATATGTTGCTCATCCATCATGGTCCCTCTCTCGGCCTGCCTTGCCTAGTTCACTCAAGAGGAAATGTAATACCAATACATCTGGAAAACGACAAGCTGCAGAAGCTGCCGGATCAGCAAAGCAATACTCTTTTGTTCGCCTGTCGGAGCTTCAATCCTAGACCAGTGGCCAACCAAGGCTTAGGGTCTGCTCTGCCTTTGCCATCCTATTTCGTCTTTAGGTTGTACACCCTCGCACCAGGATACGTATTGTACCCACCAACACGCGCTCCTCCGCTAGAAGCCATTGGGAAAATGTAGGTTGTCGGGTTTGGTAAGCACCACCCAACATTCGGCGCTAACATAAATTAGGTAGTACCGCCTATTGCCATAGAGTAGCTGAATGAAATCTGTCTAAGACTTGACACATAGTGATCTGGTTCTTGGAAACAACAGATCTGATAGTTACAATGAAGTATTAGAAGATCACATTCTGAAGTATAAGAGTAGTGGCTGCAACACATCTTTGAAAATTCATGTTCTGTAATATCATCTGTATTTCGTTACGTCAAACCGTGAAGTTGTCGGTGATGAGCATGGTGAACGCCTTCACCAGGAAATTGCTGCAATGGAATGAAAGTATCAAGGCATGTTGAGCCCTCCAACGTTTCCTGGTTACTGTTGGACTCTGACAAGAGACACGTCATCGATTGACTACAGGAAGCTAGCAAAGAGAGCTCAAACAGCGACTGAATAATGCCGGAACGGGTTCAAATGTGCGTTTTTACAACATTGCATGTGGGCTTTACATAATGTTTTTATTTTTTCTATCAGTTTATGTTGAAATATTTAATTGAGTATGCAGCCAAAATGTTTATAATGCTAAAGTATGAAGAGTAACTATTCACTCTAGAAAATGAAACAAGCATACATTATGTGTATTTGTGTAATGTAATTTCATCAATTAAGAAAAAACAATCTAGAGCCAATTGGTGAATTCAATTACGGTATTTGAATTCAACATGTCAAAAAAAGAAGAAAAAAGTAGCTCATTTAAATTGTGATACAAATAACTTTGAAAAGATGTTGACTGGTGAATTATCTGTATTGCAACATGCCTAGAATATATCCTTAACACTAGAACACACATTATCTAGTTTTCAAACGACCTATACTTGTCCCTAGCACATTAACCAATATATTCTCTAAATTGCCCTCCACCAAACACATGGGCAAGCCTACATCTAAAAGTATATATATATATATATTCTTTTCTTGCATATTGACGAAGAAGATACATGAACGAGACACATTAATTGAGAAAAACAGAACATTTGAGTCAAACCTAAAACAATCTTTCAGAACAGTCCGAAACATATTTCGAAGTATGATAAAAAGCCAAACGATCTCTCGAAGTGTGCTAAAACGTTCTAAGAATGTCTTTACACTTACGGCGAAGTCCTAAGAATCTCTGAACGTTTCCACTAAAGCCTTCCTCAACACAGAAACAAGAAACGCACATTGATAAGTAAAGAGTGGTAATAAGTTACCGTGACATTGTCCTCTATCAGTCGTGCAACTTTTGGTTTTGCAGTTGGCTGGACATGCACTCGCACACCTGGGACCGAACCTTCCAATTGCACACGCTAATAAAACATAAAGACACCAAATTATGTAGACTAGGTACAGATAGTCGGATGACAGATTATGCAGCTTGTGTATCACGTTTTCAGTCCCTAATATTGTTGTCTGGGTGGGATGGCTCGTTCACTTCCCAGTCGAATTTACTTCTTTGAAAACACACCAGAATTCTGAGCATATACTGTTAGATTCTGTCTTCTACTCATGATGGCCTTCCTCTTACACCTTCTTCCCCCATTCCCACCCTCCATTCACCTCATAGCCTTTTTCAATAATCATTCTCCTCATTACCCTTTACAGCTTCCTCCTCCAATCCCCTTCTAATCTTTCCACTCAACCTTTTCATTCATCTCTTCCTTCACTTCTTCCTTCTCCTCTTAATATTATTAAATTTGTACGTGTTGTTATTGTTGTCTTCTTCTGCTTTTCTTTTTACATCATCCTCCTCTTCCTCTTCATCCTCTTCCGCCTCCACCTTGTCCTCCACGTCCTCCTCCTCTTCCTCCTCTATCTTCTTCTTCTTCTTCTTCTTCTTCTTCTTCTTCTTCTTCTTCTTCTTCTTCTTCTTCTTCTTCTTCTTCTTCTTCTTCTTCTTCTTCTTCTTCTTCTTCTTCTTCTTCTCCTGCTGCTGCTCCAGCTCTTGGTGCTTGCTTTCCTCATAGTAATCATTCTCCTTCTCTTCTACCTCCTTTTCATTCCACAACTTTTCTTCTGTGTCCTACTTATCTTCGTATTCATCTTATTCTTATTCTTGTTGTTGTTGTTGTTGATTTTGTTGTTGTTGTTGTTGTTATTGTTGTTGTTGTTGTTGTTGTTGTTCTTCTTCTTCTTCTTCTTCTTCTTCTTCTTCTTCTTCTTCTTCTTCTTCTTCTTCTTCTTCTTCTTCTTCTTCTTCTTCTTCTTCTTCTTCTTCTTCTTCTTCTTTCAAAGCCACGGCTGCCGGTATACCGATTATATGTCATCATAATTCATTTGCTGGTATAATTGTTCATTATATATGTGTGTGCATGTGGGAGAGACAGAGAGAGTGAGAGAGAGAGAGAGAGATAAAGTGGGTGTCAGAGAGAGTGAGAGAGTGAGTGTCTGTGATCGCACGTGCATGCGTGTGTGTGGTAAAGAGTGATTTAGCGAAAAATGGTAAGGGAATGTGTCAGTGCATGCATGCGTACGTGTATATGTGAGCGGGAGTGAGGGATTGTGTGTGTGTGTGTGTGTGTGTGTGTGCATTCATACGCATGTGTATGTGTGAGAGAGTGTGATTGAGAGAATGTGTGTGTGAAGGATTGTGTGAGACAGAATGAGTAAGTGAGTGAAAGGGTGAGGAGTGAATGAGTGAGAGAATGAGTGTGTGAATGAGTGTTAAAGCGTGTATATGTGTGTGTGTGTGCGTGAAAGAGAGAGAGAGAGAGAGAGAGAGAGAGAGAGAGAGAGAGAGAGAGAGAGAGAGAGTTGACTCACGCATGTCATGTAACACGCATGTCATTTAACACGCTAATCCATATGTGAGTGTATTCTCATCTGTCATATTATCAGTTGAATACCATTTGATTTTATCATGTATAATAGGAATGTATGTACATTACTGCAGTTTGAGTGAGAGAGCCAGTGAGTGTGAATGAGAGACAGAAAGAGTGAGCGTGAGAGCGAATGTGTGTGTGTGAGTGAGTGTGTGTGTGCCTGTCTCTGTGTGTATATCAGTGTGTAGGAGCATCACAATTTTCTACGTCACACACTGTATATGTACACATTTTTCTCCATGTTTTACATTTTTATGAGACTGCTCACGACAATTGGCAGTGTATGTGTGTGAGTAAAGTGTGGGAGTTTGTTCATACTAGTTTCAATGCTCACGTTAGGCATTATGTATGTGTCTGGGTGTGAGGATGTGTGAATGTGTGTGTAGGATGTGTGTGAGTGTGGGAATGTGTGTGGGGGATGTGTGGGAGTGTGGGTGGGAGTATGCATTTGGATGGTTTAGGTTGTGTGGGTGTTGATGGGTAGTGGGATTTGTGGGTGTTGGTGGGATGTGTGGATAGATGTGTGGGGGTTAAAGTAGGGATGTGGGAATGGATGTGGGGGATGTGTTTATGGGTGGAGGATGTGTGTATGGGACGGGTGCGAGGGATGTGTGTATGGGTGGGAGATATGTGCGGGTGGATGGGGATGTGTGGATGGTTTGGGGAAAGTATGTGTGGATGGCGGGGTTGTATGGGGATGGCATGTGTGTGGGTTGATTGTGGATGTATGGGCGGGTGGGGAGAAGTGTATGGTGTGTGGGTTGGGGATATGCGTGTTGTGTGTTGGTGGGGGATACGTGCATGGTATGTGGGTGGGGTATGTTTGTGGTGGGTTGGCGAGGATATGTGTGTGGGTTGGGGATAGTGTGTGGTGTGTGGGTAGGAGATGTGTGTGAATGGTGCGGGGAATGTGTGTATGGGAGGGGGATATGTGTGGGTGTGCAGGGGATGTGTGGGTTGTTGGGGGAAGTATGTGTGGGTGGTGGGTGGGTGTGGGTGGGGGATGAGTGCGTGGATGTAGGATGTATGGGTAGGGGAGTGTGATTGGCTGAGGGATGTGTAGATGGGTGAGGGACGTGTGTGTCTCGGGGCGGGATGCGTGAGTGGGTGTAGGATATGTGTGCGTTGGGGTATGTGTGATCGAGAGTGTTTGGTTGGGGTGGGTGGTTGGGGGTGTGTTGGTACGTAGTGGAGGATGTGTGGGTGAGTATGTGAGTGTGTGTTGGTGTATGGGTGCGGAATCTGTGTGTGGGTGGGGAGAGGTGTGTGGTGTGTTGGTTGGGGATTTGAGTGTGATTTGTGGGTGGGTGAAGTGTGTGTCGGAAGAGATGTAGTGTGTGGGTGGGGATATGTGCGGGTGGGTGGATGAGGGTATCTGTGTGGGTGTGGGGGATATTTTGTGATATGTGGGTGTGGCATATGTGTGTAGTGCGTAGGTGAAATACATGTGGTGGTATGTGGGTGTGGGATGTGTATGTGAAGGATATGTGTGTGTAGTGAGTGGGTTTGAAATATTGTGTGGGTGGGGGATGTGTATGGTGTGTGGGTGAGGGGTATTGTGTGGTGGAGGATGTGGGTTAGGGCATGTGTGGATGGGTGGAGGATGGATGTGTGGGTCGTGGGGTGTGTGTGTGTGTGTGAGTGGATTGGAGATGTATAGGTGGTTGGGAGATGTGTGTGGGTAGGGAGAAGTCAGTTGGTGGGGATGTGTGTGTATGGTTTGGGGGTGTGTGAGTGGATGCGTGATGTGTGCGTTGGTTGAGGGTTGTTTGTGTGGGTGAGAATATGTGGTCGATGGAGGTGTCGTTATGGGATGGGTGGTTGGGGAGGTGGGTGGCTAGAGGATGTGTGGGTGGGGGATGGGTGTGTAGGTTAGGATGTATATGTGTGTGGCCGCGGGATGTGTGGGTTGGTTGGCGATGTTTGTGTGGGTAGTGGGAGTGTTTGGATTGGGGGAAAGGGTGAGGGCAGTGTGTGTGGATGGGGGGAGGGGTGAGAGGGAGGGGGATGGGTCGGTTGGTGGGGTATGTATGTGTCCCTTGGTGTGTGTGTGTGTGTGGGTGGGGTGATGTGTGGGTGGGGTGATGTGTGGGTAGGTGGGAGATGGACATGGTAATTTGTTAGTTAATGTTTACAACATTCATTTCACAATGTTTTGTTCCCCCTTCCTATGTGAATGTGCAATGCTCTTGATGATCGAAAGATGCGTGATTGGAAAGGCCGAATGTAAGACAGGCCTTCGTGTCCAGTTTGTGACCCTTTTCAAATAAATTTGATCTGATTTGATTTTATTTGGTTCGCTTTATCTGCTTGGATATTGACGAAGAACATATACGAACAAGAAACAGTGATTCTGAAAAGCAGAACATTTGAGTCAAAACTCATACAATCTCTCAGAACATGACGTAAGCCCAATGAGTCTACCGAAGTTTGAGTCAAAATGTAAAGATTATTTCAAAGTTTGAAGCTGCCAGCTTCAAGCCCGGCTCCAAAGTCCAAAGTGTGATAAAAATACAAAGAATCTCTCGAAGTGTGATAAAAAGTCCAAAGAATCCCTCTAAGTGTTATAAAAAGTCGAATGATCTCTCGAAGTGTAATTAAACACTCCTATGAATCTCTTGACGTTTATGGTAAAGTTCTAAGAATACCTTAACGTTTCGACTAAAGCCTACGTTAGCACACACAATAAACGTGCACCTATAAATAAAGAGTGGTAATACGTTACCTTCACAGTGTCCGGTATACCTCTTGCACATTTTGTTTTTGCAGATGGTTGGACATTCAGCCCTACAGCTGAGACCGAACCACTCATTTCTACACTCTAATTGAAAAAAATAAAATAAAATAAAGGCACCAAATAATATAGACTGGTTACAGATAGTCGGATGACAGATTACGCAACCTGTGTATGACTTGTTCAGCCCTTATATATTGTTGTCTGGTTGCTATGGTCCGTTCACTTCCACGTCATATTCCATGAGAATTCTGAGCATATGCTGCTGCAACCTGTCTTCTACTCACCCCACTCCTGTTACTCCTCCTTCTCTTCCCCTTCCACCTCCCATCTTTCCTCCATCCTCATTCTTGTTATGATCATCTACATCTTCCCACTTTTATCGTCTACAAATCTTCATCCTTTTCATTCTCCTCATTTATGTTTTCACAACATTGATTTGACAATGTTTTTTTCCTATGTGAATGTATAATGCCCTATTGATGATGAGTGATTGGAAGGACCAAATGTAAGACGGGCCTGCGTGCCCAATTTGTATCCCATTGAAAATAACGTTCAATCAAACAATCAATTAATCTCTTCCTCTGACTCCTCTTCGTGTTATTATTCTTGTTCTTATTGTTTTCTTTTTCTTCATTTCAGCTCCCCCCTCTTCCTCCTCCTCCTCCTCCTCCTCCTTCTGCTTCATCTTCTTCTTCTTCTTCTTCTTCTTCTTCTTCTTCTTCTTCTTCTTCTTCTTCTTCTTCTTCTTCTTCTTCTTCTTCTTCTTCTTCTTCTTCTTCTGCTGCTCCTGCTGCTGCTGCTGCCGCAGCCCTCCTCCTCCTCCTCCTCCTCCTTCTTCTTCTTCTTCTTCTTCTTCTTCTTCTTCTTCTTCTTCTTCTTCTTCTTCTTCTTTATGTATTCTAATCTTTCATATTACGAGGTTTCATTTTGTAAGCCACTTGATTTTATCATGCATAATATAATCGCATGCACACTACTGTAGACTGAGAGAGTTAGTGAGTGTGAGTGAGTAAGGGAGTGTGTGGGATGTGGATTTTAATCTAAGAGAATATTTTGTTAAAAGTGTCTAGAGGATTTGTTGATTCTCTCGTCTCTGCTAGAATGAAAGGTGATCATGGAATTCTACCATAAACACAAGAAGGAAAATACTTCAATCCTGTTCATAACTGTATTAATGTGTAATGTTCCATTCCCACTTATCACCTTATGAATTTACTATAGTGTTAGAAGGTATTGATGGTTCACAGCATCTAAACAACCACGGTTGAACAATTATCAACACTGGACTTTACTTAAACATCAACACTTTTGGACAAACAGTTCAGGCACTAAATCAAGATCTGTAGTAACATATATATGTGTAATGACCACAATGCATTTTCATAACAGGCATGGGAATGATTTGCATTATCAAAACATATTAACCCCATTGTTCTAAGAACAAAAAACAATGTTATTACAAACAACACAACAACCACAATTTGGGTCTACTATCCTTGACCCACCTTACATAATTAAGGCAAACAATGATCTAAGAACATAGGACCCAAGATATAAAACAGTTGTTTCTGACACCCTTGACAATTCTCATACTTAAAAATAATTAGTTGATGTCAAAATACTCACCATACCATACCCTTCATTGAAAAAAAAAGCTACTGACCTTTTACATCCATGGCATGGGAAAAAGCACATATAGAAGCCACTAGATCTAATAATTAAACTAATTATCTAATTACAGTCTATTTCCTTAGGTGTTGCTGTCGGTTATTCTTCTCCAGTGCGAAGTAGATAATGTCCATATTTATCCGGGCAGACACTAATGTACTCACAGTCATGTTCTCCTTACATTATGTCCACTGAAGTCGGCTGGTGAATATTTTATAATCCATAATCCAAGAATAGAATTATGCACAAGCACATATTCCCTCCGTTGGGCTGAATTCACGAATCTTCTGTTGCCAGTGGCTCGGTGCCATTGTGAAATTGAGGCCTGGGTTGGTCATACCTTCAGGAGATGCATCTTGAGTCTTGGACTAAGGCTCTTCCCTATATCACCATATCCGATGAAAAG